>SRSE01000967.1:0-114429 GCA_005024645.1 Planiliza haematocheilus | reverse complement strand
TGACTGTTGTCTCTCTTCTCTGTCTTTCTGTCCAATCCTGAAGCCTGTCTCCATTCTCCTCTCACAGCTTCACTGAGAAGCTGCAGTTTACAGGAAACACTGGATCTTTGATACTAACTGTGTTTAGGACAATACTGATGAAAGCAGCATGGACTGACTGGAACCTCTACTCACCTCAGAGTCTCCAGTTTATAGTCTGACTCTTCACAAGATCAAGAAGCTGCTTCACATCTGAATCCTTCAGGTTGTTGTAACTCAGGTTCAGATGTTTCAGATGGGAGGGGTTGGACTTCAGAGCTGAGACCAGAGAATCACAACTGATCTCTGACAAACTGCACCAATACAATCTGAATAAAGAATAAAAGATGAAATGATTGATGATCAATCAGATGTGTTGAGGTTTTAAATGTGTCCTCATCAATGTGTGTGTTGACCAGGAATGAAGCTCAACATTATACAGTTATTTAAATGAGTTTGTATTTGTCTTCATTTTGAGGAACAATAAAGTTTTACATCAAATACATTAAATTCAGTTGGTGATTAAACATATCAGATAGGGCTGGGTGATATATCACATTAATAAATATATGGATCTATGTTTTAATGTGATACGGTATTTAAACTATATCTGGTTTATGGATATAGTTCAAATTAGCGCTGTGATCCTTGCTCCATCAAGCTGCTGACCCGGAGCTCTCTGCACTGCTCCCCCGTCCCTCCTCTTTCATGCACAGAGGAGGAGCAACAACGTCTGCAGAGTGTGTGGAGGAGAAACTGGTTAGTAAAAGAAAAAGCAGTGGCTCAGTAATTTGGAGATGGTTCAGATTCAAAGTATCAGATGAGCAACAAATGACGTTATATGCAGAGGTTGAGCTAGACTTTTTAGTTGTCTCATTTTGACTGACAGGCTCATAAAAATCCCCTCATAATCTATTTTTACCGTCACTTTCATTTTTTAAAATGATAATAATGTAATTCAATAGCATTTCATTTTCATTCAAATGTCATTAACATAGGTGGTGGTGGTGCCTACATGATCAACATGCAATGCAGCCTTATTTTATTACTATATATTTTATTTTATTAAATGTTGGATGTGGTATGTATAATGGTTGAGACTTAAGTCCTCTTCTGTGTGGCCCTATGAGCCTATTATGACAACAAAAACTAGGTTATTTTTTTTGGTCTCGGTCTTGAGCTGAACTAGTCTTGGTCTTGACTTGGTCTGTCTCGGTCTTGGTCTTACTCTGTGGTCTGGTAGTGTCTTGGTCTTGGTTTTAGGCGGTCTTGACTAAAGTCTAGCTGTAGTGTTCCCTCAAGACAGACTGAGATCCCCAGGAGACACTTGTAAGACCCGCCATGGACGCCGTGCAGGAAAACAACGCTGCTTAAAGAAGAAACTCTTCAGACCTGTTCTTCCTCCGTCACCGTGGAAACGTGAGATCTCTACCCAACAAGTTGGACAGGACACCAATAGGAGTAAGAGAGAGCAGCGTCCTTCTGTTGATGGAGACCTGGCTTACACCGAGCATCCTGGATGCCACTGTTATGATGGACAACTTTCACCTTCTGAGGTTGGACAGACAGCTGACAGCGGTAAGGAGAAAGGAGGAGGCCTGGCTGTGTTAATGAACGAGAGGTGGGGTGGAAACCTACCACTGCTCTGTTAAAGCACAACTGTGGAGCAAGGACATTGAACTGTTAGCAGTTAGCATGAGGCCATACTATCTGCCACGGGAGTTTCCACATGCTATTGTGATAGCGGTGTACGTCCCCCCATCTGCTAAGACAGACACAGCTTCTGATGCCTGCTCTCAGTTACCAGGAAGCTGCAGACAGAGCACCCACAGGCCCTCTTCCTCATCTCTGGAGACTTCAATCATGCATAAGGAGCTGAGGAGGAAGAAGAGGAGGGAAAGGCCAGCTACAGGAGGAAGATGGAGGAGCAGCTGCAGAGGAAGAACATCAGAGGGGTGTGGAGAAGCCTGGAAACCATTTCAGGCTACAAAACAAACCATGGACAGGTTGAGGGGGATCAGCAGTGGGTCAACCATCTAAATCTACATTTCAATAGGTTTGATCAAGCACCCACTCCTCCCTCCTCATGCAGCTGCTCCCTCACTTGCTGACACCTGGCTTATGCACTAGCTCCCATTGCATGGGCGATTACTCGGCCGTGCTGCGGAGTAAAAAAATGCTTGGAAGTTTGTACGAGACACGGGAAGTGTGGCTTTCTTTTCCTGAAAACGGCGTTTGGATACCTTTTATGGTTTGGTCAGGGTCGCAGTTTACGTTTTGGTGAAATTCTGGAAAAATGTGAATAAACTGTGGTTTATAATGGGGCCCTATGGTACCCTCCAACATGCATGACATCAAACTCACACCCATCCAGTCACTTTGTTGCCGGGTTGAGTAGTGTGATATAGTTTGATGTTTTTCCTTAAAAAATGATTTACCACGCACACTTGAAACTGGACGGCAGCATCATCGGCACAGTCAAACTTTCTACTTTATCTTTTATAGCTACTCTTTATGCTCTTATTTTTTATTCTGCCTTTTCTCTAAGCTGTTGTAAACTGTAATTTCCCTATTGTGGGACTAATTAAGTTGTTTTGTTATTCTTATATATCGTACATCGATATTCAGCCTAAATATATCAGGATATGACTTTTGGTCCATGTCACCCAGCCCTAATATCAGATCTACAACAGTAACAGACAGTGAACTCACCTCAGTTTCTCCAGTCTACAGTCTGGACTCTCCAGAAAACCACACAGCTGCTTCACTCCTGAATCCTTCAGGTCGTTTCCACCAGGTCCAGATGTTTCAGATGGGAGGGGTTGGACTTCAGAGCTGAGACCAGAGAATCACAGCTGATCTCTGACAAACTGCAGCTCCTCAATCTGAATAAAGAATAAAAGATGAAATGATTGATGATCAATCAGATGTGTTGAGGTTTTAAATGTGTCCTCATCAATGTGTGTGTTGACCAGGAATGAAGCTCAACATTATACAGTTATTTAAATGAGTTTGTATTTGTCTTCATTTTGAGGAACAATAAAGTTTTACATCAAATCCATTAAATTCAGTTGGTGATTAAACATATCAGATAGGGCTGGGTGATATATCACATTAATAAATATATGGATCTATGTTTTAATGTGATACGGTATTTAAACTATATCTGGTTTATGGATATAGTTCAAATTAGCGCTGTGATCCTTGCTCCATCAAGCTGCTGACCCGGAGCTCTCTGCACTGCTCCCCCCGTCCCTCCTCCTTGTCTTGGTCTTGGTTTAGGTGGTCTTGACTACAAGTCTACCACAGGCTCCAGGGTGAAACTAATGATGATTTCATATTGCAAGCCATTATTCAGTCAGCTGCCTTCAAGGCTGACAAAAATATCTTTCAGAAACCTCAAATCCATCTCCCCTTCAGCCCTTTCTGCCTCTTTCCAGTAAAATATCTGCTCCCCCTCCGTTAACTGACAATCCCTCTGACATCACCAAATTCTACAACCAAACACTCTCCTCCTGTCTCAACCAGCTAGCCCCCATCAAAACTAGAACTGTCTCCTTCACCCACTCTGCCCCCTGGTACACTCCTGAACTACACAAAATGAAATCACAAAAACGACAGCTTGAAAGACTTCACAAGAAAACCGGTTTAACTGTCCATCTACAAGCCTATACGGATTACCTTCAGCAGTACAAGGATGCTCTCAGTACTGCCCGCTCCACCTACTACTCTCACCTCATTCACTCTGGCTCCACCAACCCCAAGGCTCTGTTTTCTACAGTAAATAAACTCCTCAAGCCCAGCGACAATACCTCCAACTCATTCACCTCTGACAAATGCAACTCCTTTCTCTCATTCTTCCAAACACAAATCCACACCATTTATAACAACTTGTCCTCCTCTCCTGCCCCCACGGCCTGCACTCCCACTCCCTCACCTGCTCCTCCCCTCCTCACCTCTCAGCCTCTGTCTCAGTTCTCCCCTGTGTCTCCAGGGGACCTGCCCAGAATCATGATAGGCATGAAAACCTCTACATGTGTCCTGGATCCCATCCCATCTCACCTCATTAAGGACTCTTTACCAGCCATCTCCACACTCATCACAGAAATCATCAGCTCCTCTTTCAGGTCTGGCTCAGTCCCCCCTTCACTCAAACTGGCTGCTATCACCCCCATCCTCAAAAAACCTGGACTCAACTCTGACATCTTGTTGAACTTCCGGCCCATCTCCAATCTCCCCTTTCTGTCCAAAATACTGGAGCGTATTGTCGCCACACAACTCAAAGCCCACCTCTGCTCAAAAGACCTGTTTGAACCGTTTCAATCCGGTTTCCGTTCCCAACACAGCACAGAAACAGCCCTCCTGAAAGTCACCAATGACATCCTCCTCTCTGCAGACTTCATCACTTCCAGAATTGACTCCTGCAGCAGCATCCTCTACGGCACACCATCCAAAACTTTAAATAAGCTTCAGTACATCCAAGATTCTGCTGCACGTCTGCTCACCCTCACCTGCTCCCGTGATCACATCACTCCTGTCCTCCAGAAACTCCACTGGCTCCCAGTTCCACAGCGTATTCACTTCAAAGCCCTCCATAACCAGGCCCCTTCGTTCATTAATAACGTGTTTTTAATGTTATATTTCACATTGTTTTGTTCTTTTTATGTAAAGTGTCTTTGAGTACCTTGAAAAGCGCTTTTAAATAAAATCTATTATTATTATTATTATTATTATTAATGGGTCTGGGTGTTTCCACTGGTCACGTGGGACCGTGAGCAGAGCGTGGCTCTCATTGGCCAGCCCTCAACGTGTGTTCCTTCCTACACTGTCATTGGTTAAACCTACTTAAGCCCACGAAAAGAACCGGTTTGAGCTGGAGAGGAGCAGGAGCTGAGAGATGAGAAGAGGAATGGAGGGAAATAAAAAAGAGGTATGTTCCCAGTTTAATATTATTTATTATTTATTTTCCTGTAGATTCTGGATACCTAAAGAAAATAAACTGAAACGGCATCATTTCCAAATCTGCGGTGCAGGTCTTCTGTAATAATTTGATCAGTTTAATGTGTCAGAAATGTTAGTACCGTTGCTAATCCTCATCATCCAATATCCCAGTGTGTTACAAAATGAAACTAGAAAATTCCTGCAGAAATTTGCCAATGATGCTGCTGCCAACAGTGACCGCACCGCAGTGAAGTTAGTTTAGAGTTGGATATTCCACAGACATTGGGTAAATCTCTTTGTCGCTGTGGGTACGGTGCGACTCCGAGCAAGCCACTCCAACATTTCAAGTGTACTCTTACTGCAGACTACACAGTAAACACACGGAGGTACTGTACCCTAGCAAAAGAGGTTTACCCAGAGCCAAGGTCTGTCGGATCTTCAAACTAACTTCACTGCGGTGGTTTCAGAGACGACATGGTCAAGGTCAGAAGACACCATCCGGGGAATGATGATAACAGGTAACTCTGGACTCAACGGGGAATAGCACTGGCCTATCAGAACTAAATATTGGTGAAATGAAGGAGTTTCACGGCAGATAATGTTATTTAGAGGCTGCGTCTCGGTGCCTGGGCGCCCGCTACACGCTGATCTAAAGATCTTCTGAACAAGTGCAAATGAAAGTGATGTTGGTGAGTAAACCATGATATTTTATGCTAGAAATAAGGTCCAGGTTGTAAAAAAACAGTAGTTCCCCTTTAATGTAAATGTTCATTGTCTTATCAATTGTGTTGTTAAAAATGTTTTTCTGTGTCATTGCAGCTGCAGTGAAAAAATGGAACAACAAGCAACAGAGCATGAGATTTCTCATGCCTTGGTTGAGCACCTCACACAGTCCTTCTCAGTGTCTCTCTCTCAGCCAGGCCTACTGCATCCTCGTCATCCTGCTCCTTTGGTTTGTTGAACCCTCCAACATGCATGACATCAAACTCACACCCATCCAGTCACTTTGTTGCTGGGTTGAGTAGTGTGATATAGTTTGATGTTTTTCCTTCAAAAATGATTTACCACGCACACTTGAAACTGGACGGCAGCAATTTTCTACTTTATCTTTTATAGCTACTCTTTTTGCTCTTATTTTTTATTCTGCCTTTTCTGTAAGCTGTTGTAAACTGTAATTTCCCTATTGTGGGACTAATTAAGTTGTTTTGTTATTCTTATATATCGTACATCGATATTCAGCCTAAATATATCAGGATATGACTTTTGGTCCATGTCACCCAGCCCTAATATCAGATCTACAACAGTAACAGACAGTGAACTCACTCCAGTTCCTCCAGTCTACAGTCTGGACTCTCCAGAAAACCACACAGCTGCTTCACTCCTGAATCCTTCAGGTTGTTTCCTCTCAGGTTCAGATGTTTCAGATGGGAGGGGTTGGACTTCAGAGCTGGTCCCAGAGAATCACAGCTGATCTCTGACAAACTGCAGCTGATCAATCTGAATAAAGAATAAAAGATGAAATGATTGATGATCAATCAGATGTGTTGAGGTTTTAAATGTGTCCTCATCAATGTGTGTGTTGACCAGGAATGAATATGGAGTGAAATTAGTCTCAAAATGGTCACAAATGCATGTTCCATGATCCACACGTGAAACATGACATTCACAAATGCGTACCTAGCTATCTGAATGTGTGTGATTGTTTTGCAAATTCACAAATCAGATGGTTCAACTTCACAAAGCTCATTCTTTTCGTTTTCTAAAGACTTCCTGGCTTACGAGTGTCTAAGCCTACGCATACGGATCAGCAGATACGGACAGATCAGGTATATAAATGTAACGACTATCAATGCTAACGCTAATTATGTTATGTCACAGTTAATGTAGAGCTACTATGTAGGTCTGTAAGAACATGTTAAGTACATCCCTTTGTCTAGGGTTTTGGCTCTGACCAAACTTTCTCTTCCGTTGTGTCCATTTTTGTTTCTCTTCAGAGTAAAATAAATAAAAATAGTATCAGCAAAATATTTACAGAATTAATATATGAACAAATGTACAAACACTAGAGATGGAAGAATATATATTATATACATAGGAATGATAATAAGGTGATTATACAATATATATGGTTCTTTGGAACAAAAGGATTCATATTGATTCATCAGTTGTTGTTACATTTACCCATGAATGGAATCAGCAGCATTAGATACCGCCATCTATCCAAAACATTATCACAGAGTTTAGAACAAAGTATTAGTTTGCATTATTTACATTTATATTTGATTTATAAACTCACTTCAGACCAACTAGTCAGGGGTCCTGGTACTGTCTGTGGTTACACACTAACCGCTTTTAGCCTGAACCAAAGACTTATTGGACCAAAGATGTTTAAATGTTTAAAATAATTTGAAATTAAAAAGTAAATCAATCTGAATAAAGAATAAAAGATGAAATGATTGATGATCAATCAGATGTGTTGAGGTCTGAAATGTGTCCTGATCAATGAGCTGTTCTCTAAAATGACTAGAGTGACTTTGTCCTTGTGTTATTGTGGATCTTCATCATGTCAGCCTTCTACAGACATCATCCAAACGTCAGCACAACATTCAGACAACTATTCATGTCAACACAGATCAATAAGATGCTGCTGACCTCATTACAGGATCAATATCTCCTCCTCACACATGTTGGACTACAAACTGTTGATTAGTTCTTTGATTCCAGGACCTTCTTCTTCCTGGATTTGGTGTCTCAGGAGGTTTGTGTCATTCAAATGTTAAAGGACAAGTTGACATGTTCAAGTGTGTCTTCCAACAAGTCACATGTCATGTCAACTATTTTCTATGTCACTTTTATAACGTATGTAACTCTAACAATATAGGTTACTTTAATAAATGACCACAGCTCTACTTTAAATGCAATAATCCTCCTCCTCAGGTATTTATTTACAAAATGAAATAAAATGTAAAGGTTTTGATTGTCCAGTAAAAATAAAATGAGAGGTCAGTGTCAGAAACTGGTAGTGGTGCAACGGATCATCATTGATCCGTGATCCGTTCGGATCGACGTCATCGGTTCGGGACACACGCGGATTGATTTCAGGGGGGAACAAAAACAGTTGTGCTCCGTCCGCATACAGCTTGCGGCCAGTGGAGAAAGTAGGAGGAGAGCAGACATGGCGAGCGTAGGAAAGGAGGAGCTTGAACGCCCCGCGACACTTAAATCCCCCGTATGGGAGCATTTTGGCTTCCCTGTCAACTATGATGACGAAGGAAAGAGGTCAGTGGACAAAACTGCTACTGTGTGTAGGCATTGTGGCACAAGAAAGCCATATGACAGTGGAAACACATCGAGCATGTTCACTCATTTGAAGCGACATCACCCGGGTGTTTCACTGGTCGAAAACGAAAGCTGGCCAACAACCGCTCATCACCTCAGCATTTAAGCATCCTCTCCCTGCGCAATCCGACCGGGCTAAAGCTATCACAAACGCTATCGGCGTGTTTATAGCTACAGACGTGAGGCCATATTCAGTTGTGCAAAACGAGGGCTTTAAAAACATGCTGAAAGTGCTTGAGCCACGTTACGACATCCCATCGCACACACACTTCAGTGAGAAGGTAGTGCCAGATCTCTACGAGCGGGAGAAGAAAAAAGTTGTGGATGAACTATCCCGAGCGTCGGCTGTTGCGCTCACAACAGACGGGTGGACGTCCAGGGGAACGGAGAGCTACGTGACGATAACGGCTCACTTCATCACTGAAGGCTGGGAGATGAGAAGTCTAGTGCTGCAGACACGCCCCCTCTACGAGAGTCACACAGGCACTCATCTTGTTCAGGTACTGACACAAGCAGTTGAAGAATGGAAGTTAAGGAGGCCCAGTACTAATATTCCAGTAACAACTGATAATGCAAAAAATCAGATAAATGCAGTGAATATGGCAGGACTGGGCCCACAGATAGGGTGCTTTGCACATGTCGTGAATTTGGCGTCACAAAAGGGAATCTCAGTCAATAAAATGGATCGGCTCCTTGGGAGAATCAGGAAGGTGGTTTCCTACTTCCACCGAAGCACAACAGCTGCTCACGTGCTCAAGACAAAGCAAGACATGTTACAGCTACCCAATCATAAGCTCATACATAATGCACCAACAAGGTGGAACTCCACTTATGATATGGTGGAGCGTTATCTGGAGCAGCAGGCAGCTATATACTCTGCACTGACTGAGAAAACCCTGAGGAAAGAACATCATCAAACTGTCACATCTCTGCTGAGCACTGAAACTTCACCATCTGTATCAATGATCCTGCCGCTGAAAACAAGGATTCTACAATCCATGGCTCCAAGTGTGGAAGACAGCACCATCACACAAGATGTCAAGGCTGCCATTAGAGAGGACCTGAAGCCCAGATACACTTCAGCCCCTACTCTGCAGGACTACCTTCACAGAGCTACTGCCCTGGATCCCAGATTCAAGTCCCTGTCTCACATGGACCCTGCCCTACGTCAGAAGACATACAATGACCTTACCACAGAGATTGTGAGCCGTCTGGGTACTGAAGACTGTGATGAGGTAAAGAAAAAGAATATTATTTAAAAATTATAAATGTAAATCTACAAGCATTTTTTATTATTTTTCTGCAGGGTCAAGCTGCAGAGTCAGCAGGAGGAGACTTGGACACATCTCCTCCTCAAAAGAAATCAGCGATGGCCGAGCTCTTTGGAGAGACCTTTGTCAGCAAAGAGACGTACACCAAGGCTCCTGGCATTGACCTCATCAAAGAGGAGGCGGCATCCTACCAGGCAGCAGGTGGCATGTCAGTGGATGGTGATCCACTGACATGGTGGAAAACCAATGAATGCAAATACCCTTGTCTTGCAAAGATGGCAAGATGCTGCCTCGCTGTGCCAGGATCTTCAGTACCATCAGAGAGAGTGTTCTCAACAGCAGGGGACATAGTGACAGCTAAGAGGTCCACACTCTCTCCCGACAATGTTGACATCCTGTCAACACCAGGAAAGCAGCTGGACCAGACGGGATTAGTGGGCGTGTCCTCAAAACCTGCGCTGATCAGCTGGCTCCTCTGTTCACAGTGATATTCAACCTCTCACTCAGACAGTGTGTGATCCCAACCTGCTTCAAGAAGTCCACAATAGTCCCTGTCCCAAAGAAACCACACCCCAGCAGCTCCAATGACTTCAGGCCCATAGCCCTCACATCTGTGCTGATGAAATGTTTGGAGAGACTCATCAAGACATTCATCACCTCCACACTGTCCACCACCCTGGATCCACTACAGTTTGCATACCGGCCGGACAGATCCACAGATGACGCCATAAACCTCCTCCTCTACAAGACCCTCTCCCACGTGGACACTGGTAAGAGAAACTATGTGAGAGTGCTGTTTGTTGACTTCAGCTCAGCATTCAATACCATAGTTCCCTCCAGACTGGCTGCTAAGCTGCATGGCCTGGGCCTGGACTCCTCGTTGCAGGTTAAAGGCCAAGAAGATCCTGAAACAGTCCAGTCACCCCGGACACTCTCTCTTCTCTCTACTGCCATCAGGCCGGCGTTTCTGATGCCTGAGGACAAAGACTGAGAGGCTGAAGAAGAGTTTCTATCCACACACCATCCGCCTGCTCAACTCTGAGCCTTAACTGGACTCAATATCACTGCACTTTATTCATGGAGCTGATAAACACTGTAAATTGATGGACATATACAACTACACCCCCTTGTACACCCAGTTTACAAGCCTCCAGTCACTAGGTGGCAGCAGAGCTCAAACTGATCAGATCTCACGAGACAAATAATCAGGTTATCAACTAATTTCTGCTCAGAATTATATTTCTTATACTCAAATGCAACCTATAATAACTGTATTATGAGATATATAAAAAACCTCAAGTCTCCATTAATGTGAGTCTTTTACAGTATTAAATGAACCATGTTGCATAAATCATTATCTCTTATCTGTATCATAGTGTTCATCATCTCATCATATCGTGTTTCAACCATCTCAAAAAATGAACTTAACACAGTGTTTACATTAGTAAATATATCATAAACCTTAGCGGACAATTTACACTCATCAACCTTGAACATGGCGTCTAAAAAAATGGCGCAGTGCAAATTACGGTCGTCATGTGAACAATTACATTTACAACTCAACTCAGCATATTACCCATTGAAACATGTTTGCAACATTTATTTTTAACAACGTTCAATATTAACATCCACAATGACTGAAAATGTGCTTATCGACTAGCATATTAGCACATAGCATACAACCAGACAACTCACCGGAGTCCTCAGTAAAGAAAACAATCACAGCAATTTCTCCGGTCGCAGTCGTCCTGGAACTCTCATAAACACTCAAAAAACAACTTGCAACTCGTGTCCATGAAAATAAAACAATATTCCTCCCATAAACGTTCATAGTCTCGCTCCTAAAAGATCGCTGTGGCATCGGTGTCGGGCTTGACTAGCATCTAGCTCCCAGCATGCAAAGCGCACCTTCACTGAATTTCCCGTATCGACTATACATGAAGCACCACCTTGTGGCTACTCAAAGCAACTACAGTCTCGACACAGCTCTCTTAAGGAACTCACACTTAATGAAATTAGTGGCTCCAGCCAACAATAAAATACATGCAATAAACCCAACTGTAATTTTCAAGGGGTTACATCTGCTTGACAACTTATTATGGATCTGGGAACAAGCCCAAATAAGCAACTACACTTTAGAAACCAGCCCCAAGAAACCGTGACCCGTGACGACCAATATTTGTAAGAGACTTTACAGGAAAACAAGCCCAAAGTCACTTATAATAAGCTGACTTGGCAACGCTGTCAACAGGCTGCCTGTTCAACCCAGTAGAAGAAGAAGACAGGAACACAGGTGTAGAGCTGATGGAGGGTATCAGAGGGTATTGTATCTTTACAACTGTGTTCATGTGCATAGATCACCTTTTTACTAAATATGAAGCCACTGGTCTAATTCTAGGCTCAGTTTGTCAGTCCCCTGTCAATTTCCATGGATTGATAACAGGCACCTTCAGCATCAGCATCAGATCAACAGGTATCACCAACAGGCCGCTCATTTTATGAGCACATCATTGACTTTCCTTCTCTAGTCCCATGCTCTAGTCATGTCCCATCATGTCACGTCTTTTACGTCTTGTCATCCGTGGAGGTTAAAAAAGGAACCAGCCTGTTTTTACAATGTAAGGAGTAGAAAGTACACATATTTGTGTACAAATGTAGTAAAAGTAAAAAGTCATCAGAAAAAGAAATACTCAAGTAAAGTACAGATACCTGAAAAATCTACTTAAGTACAGTAACAAAGTATTTGTACTTGGTTACTTCCCACCTCTGGTGATCACGTTATCACTTCCTGTTCAACCACAGGAACAAGCTGTTCCAGCTGATGAATGAATGAATGAACACTTCTACTTTACCAGTTATGGGCTCATTGTATTGATGGAGACACAACAGCAAATAAAAAGGCACTCTCTCCAGAGGGGCAGCTCAGCTACTAAGGGCAAACGGGCTGTTTCCAGAGCAACAATAGCCCGTACCTGTGCACGTCTGATGACTGAGGAGATACCTGCTGATGTTCAGGAACATGATGCTCCTTCATTTAAACTCTTTGAGCTCCTTTTCTATCTGACAGTCCTGACAAGAGAACTCATCTAAACTGGATCTCCATTCTTCAGAAGCCTGAGAAGAAAATAAATGAAAACTCACATCAGAGTCTCCAGTTTACAGTTTGGACTCTCCAGTCCAGCAGACAGATGCTTCACTCCTGAATCCTTCAAGTTGTTGTAACTCAGGTCCAGATGTTTCAGATGGGAGGGGTTGGACTTCAGAGCTGAGGCCACGACTTCACAGTGACTCTCTGAGAGTCCACAGTTAATAAGTCTGTCATGAGACAAATAAATAAAATCTGTTATAATGGAGGAAGACATTTCTATGAACATGATGGGTTTGATGAGTGGACAGTTGGACACATCCTGTTGGACATTTTGTCTCCACATCAGTGGTTCAGCTCATCTTCTCTGACTGTGTTTGACAGGAAACAATCATTCTCATCATCTCTCTCAGACCTTTGTTTAGTTGAATGTGCAGATGAACAGAATAAAACAGAAACCTGTCCTGCTGAACTTAAAACTGTAGAAATGAATAGAAAACAATAGAAAGCAGAACATTCCTCTTGTAATAGAGCAATAAGAAAAGTGCAAACAGAAAGTGTGAGGAAAAGTTGTTGCTTTGTTGTCTTCTGGTATCTTCTTCTCAAGCAACAGTACCTCGACCAATGAGATGAGAGGGATTCCTGCTGTCAGCTCATTGGTCACAGAGCAGGAGACGGCCTGGGAATAAGTTTACCGTAAATGTTCATATAAAGCGTCCTGTTATTCATTCATTCCATTGACATTTTACACTATTTTGGATTCTCTCTGTAATACGGGACAAAGTGCGTCCTGTTTCAGCTCAATACGGGACGATTCTGTTTTTCAAGGGACGGTTGGCAACCCTAATCTGATCCCATCATGAGGACATCTGGATGAGACAAACATCTGGACTGTCTTCACTGTTTAATGGACTCTGGATCTTTTGACTGAGTTCAGCTCAGTGAACAGTTCCAGTTGGAAAGATGATCTCTGCTGTGGACCTGCTGCCGTCAGCTTCAGTCCACAAGTGGAACATTTAGTCTTTAGTCCAACACAAATGAAATCCATCACTTGACAACCTCAGACCTGGACATCATTCAGTATGAACATGGTGAAATATTTCCATGTGGAGGACACAGGACTGGCTCAGCTTTAGTTGTTCAGCACAAACACAATGAACAAACAATCAGGTTGAATTCTTTTCACCATCAAGTCATCACAAAGATGTTCTCAGGGTTTTATCTGTCAAACTAAACTCTGACCTTTGTGTGTTTCACATCTCTTTAACAAGTCAGACTTCTACCGTTCTGCTCTTATATATTCAGACCTCTGAGCATTTCCTGCTTCAACTCTTCTCTACAGCAACAAGACAGGAAACAAATAGAAAGAAAGACGTAAAAACAAGACCATGTGACTGGACTTCTCTCCTTCAAATGAAACGTTGAACTCAGTCAATAAAATGCTCCATTGATGGGTCAGTCTCTGTGTGGGATGATCAGTAGTTTACGGTGGCTCATGTTGATCTTAACAAGCTTTAGATAGATGTTGATGTGGAGCCACTTCACTGACTTCAGGATTATTCTGTACTCTAGAAACAGCCTTCAATATCCTCTCATCATTGTAACGTGAGGCCTCAGAGGCTGCTTCAGCTAAACTAACTTACTGATGGAGAGAATAATAAGACAGAGAAATAGAAAGAAAAGAGTCAATAACTAGAAGAACAGATTTAAACAGCTGGAGAACATCTGGGACTAAATACAACTGACTGTGATGTTTGCAGTCAACAAGTGGAACACTGTTTGAAGAAGAATGAGAACGTCTGAAGAACTAAACTACTAATCTCCACTGATTGATTCTGTTAATGATCACATCAGGACTCACTCAGCCTTTCTGCAGTTCCTCACAGCTGGGATCAGTCTCCGTCGTCCCTCCATTGATGTGTTGTACTTCTTCAGGTTCAACTCCTCCAGAACCTCCTCTGACATCTGCAGCATGTAGGCCAGAGCTGAGCAGTGGATCTCAGAGAGTTCCTTCCCTGATCTGTTCTCTGACTTCAGGAACTGTTGGATCTCCTGATGAACTGAGAGGTCGTTCATCTCCATCAGACAGTGGAAGATGTTGATGCTTCTGTCAGGAGAGATTTTATCAGTGTTCATCATCTTCAGGTTGTTGATGGTTCTCTGGATGATTTCTGGACTGTTCTCTGTCTGACCCAGCAGACCTCCTAAGAGTCTCTGGTTGGACTCCAGAGAGAGGCCATGAAGGAAGCGAACTAACAGGTCCAGGTGACCATTTTTACTCTCCAGGGATTTAATCATGACTCTGTTCAGAAATTTATCCAGAGGTGAGTTATTGTAGTTTCCTCCCAGGAAGTCCTCCAGCACCTCTGTCTTCCTGTTGGTGTAACAGTGGATCATGTAGACTGCAGCCAGAAACTCCTGAACGCTCAGATGGACGAAGCAGAACACCTTGTCCTGGTACAGTCCTCTCTCCTCTTTAAAGATCTGTGTCAACACTCCTGAGTACACTGAGGCTGCTCTGATATGGATGCCACACTCTGTCAGGTCTGATTCATAGAAGATCAGGTTTCCTTTCAGCAGCTGATCAAAAGCCAGTTTTCCCAGAGACTCAATCATCTCCCTGCTCTCTGGACTCCAGTGTGGATCTGTCTCAGCTCCTCCATCATACTTGACCTTCTTCACTTTGGTCTGAACCACCAGGAAGTGGATGTACATCTCAGTCAGGGTCTTGGGCAGCTCTCCTCCCTCTCTGGTTTCCAACACATCCTCCAGAACTGTAGCAGTGATCCAGCAGAAGACTGGGATGTGACACATGATGTGGAGGCTTCGTGATGTCTTGATGTGGGAGATGATCCTGCTGGCCTGCTCCTCATCTCTGAATCTCTTCCTGAAGTACTCCTCCTTCTGGGGGTCAGTGAACCCTCTGACCTCTGTCACCATGTCAACACACTCAGGAGGGATCTGATTGGCTGCTGCAGGTCGTGTGGTTATCCAGAGGCGAGCAGAGGGAAGCAGTTTCCCCCTGATGAGGTTTGTCAGCAGCACATCCACTGAGGTGGACTCTGTAACATCAGTCAGGATCTCAGTCTTGTGGAAGTCCAGAGGAAGTCGACACTCATCCAGACCATCAAAGATGAACACAACCTGGAACTCTTCAAACCTGCAGATTCCTGCTTCTTTGGTTTCAGGAAAGAAGTGATGAACAAGTTCCACCAAGCTGAACTTTCTCTCTTTCATCACATTCAGCTCTCTGAAAGTCAGTGGAAATATGAAGAGGATGTCCTGGTTGGCTTTGTCTTCAGCCCAGTCCAGAGTGAACTTCTGTGTTAAGACAGTTTTCCCAATGCCAGCCACTCCCTTTGTCATCACTCTTCTGATTGGTCCATGTCTTCCAGGTGAGGCTTTAAAGAGGTCTTCTTGTCTGATGCTTGTTTCTGGTCTGTGTGCTTTCCTGGATGCTGCTTCAATCTGTCTGACCTCATGTTCATCATTGACCTCTGCAGTCCCTCCCTCTGTGATGTAGAGCTCTGTGTAGATCTCATTCAGAAGGCTTGAGGTTCCTGCTTTAGCAATCCCCTCAAACACACACTGGAACTTCTCCTTCAGAGCACATTTAACTTTACGTCCACAAACTGCAGCTTCATGTCCTGAATGAAGAAATGAGAAAGAAAATATGGAGACAGAAAATCTGAGGATGTAAACGTTACAGTGTGTCTTTAGTTTGTCTTCAACCATCAGTTTGATTCATTAATAAGTAGAGGACCAGATGTTTGCATCATATTAACAGTTAGGAAACATAACCTTCCTCCATTTCCTCTTTCATTCAAGTTAAAGCTGTTAAATCCTCTTACTGCTCTGCAGACAGTCAGCCAGCTCCTCCTGCTTCATTCTCCTCAGGAAGTTCATTGTGATCTTCACAAATAAATCTCTGCTGCTCCTCCTCTGCTCTTCATCCTCACCCTCCAACACCTCCTCGTCCTCCCTCTGACTCTCTGAGCATTCTGGGTAATCTGGACTCAGAACCTTCTGGATCTTCTTCAGCTCGTTCTTCACAAAAGTCATGATGTTGTCCTCCAGCAGCTGGAACAGAATACCATATGAATGACACAAGCAGACTGAAATCATGGAGACAAACATCAGATCCATGTTGGACACACTGACAATCCACTGGTCTACAAAGTGCAGCATGGAGATGATGGAAAGTAGTTGTTGTACATGTACAGACCAGAAAGATGGAGTCCAGCTGTGTCTGATGCTGCTGGGCAGACTGACCACTGAGAACCTCTGAGCTCTGCTGGTGGACTCTGTGGACCAATCATCAACAATTAGCTCTCATCATGTCTGTCCACACAGAGACAAACACAAGTCCTTGGAGTTAAATGTTGTATTCAGCACTTAGAATGATGGTTTCCTTAGTTATTAATGATCCCACTATGATCCCACTATCAACCATCACACCAGTCTCCATCTCTGTGCAGCTACAGTAGCTTCCTAAGTAGTTCACCAGTTCAGTCCCTCCAGCTCTAACTGAGACGTATAATCTCAAGGATGGAAAAGATGTTGTTAACAGAAGCTGTTGTTGCTGGTTCTTTTACATGTATGCAGAAAAAAAGAAACAATATACCACCAATATAATCAAAGACACTGATTACAGTCAGTAGGTATAAATACTGATTAGTAAGGAATACATCCAGGAGGCTGCATAACACACTATACACTACATTTAATATACACTACATTTATATAGATATGAAAACATTATATAGACATGCAGTGGATAGAAAAATAGACCTCTGTTAAAACAATGTTAACCTGATCTGCTAACACCTGGACCGCCCCCTGACTCAAAGTCTACCTGCAAAGTTTTACCAACAAAAAGAACAACGGCCTGATTTAGTGACCAAGCTGCTAATTCTGCTAGAGAACTAAAGGCCTGTTCAGACCTTCATCCAGATGCCTCTCCAGATCTGATCTCAGTTTCTCTGCTTGAACATAAACCACCACATCACCTGGGGCCCAGTAGAACTGAGAACAGAGCTGATTAATGTGTGGGCCACTGTCATGGCTTTGGTTTAACATGTTAAGTTATTATTTATTGATCTCCACCCTGACGTTAGTTATTCTAGAGACCTGAACTAAACTCAGATTATAACTCTAAGGCTCTCATTACTAATGAACAGACATCACTGATCCATGTGATCATTTCTACTAGTGGATGAATGAATGAGTTAAACTCCTCTTCCTCAGATCAGCCCTGTTGGGTAGGTGGTCTTTAATGTGACCCAGGATTCATTGTGTGTTCACACTACCAAAGGAAGGAGGTCACATGTGTCCCAGACCACCTCCACATGTGGACTGACACCAGATCTCTCCAATGTCATCTCAATGTGACCTGGAGGTGTTCACACATGTCTCTTATGTGATTGGATCTTAATGCAAGGTCTGAACATGATGAGTGAGTGAGTTTCACATAGAAACAAAGTCTAGCATGTAAACTAACATCCTGTCTTCCCAGGGCCGGCACTAGCCATTTGGGTGCCCTAAGCACAAATGCTTGGTGGTGACCCTCCCCCCAAACAACCAACCAACCACAACCCAAGGAATAACAACCATTCAGAATTTCTTAGTTAGGTTCTCTTTACTTCCAAAATAACTGCTGCAAATAAATAATTTTACATTAACAATGGCACCAAACATCAAACGAAATAAATATACAAAGGTTAAAATTATAAATACCAAAAACCACCACAATTACTAAAAACACAGATTTGGAACTGAACAATGTAAACACAGAAAGTGCGAAAATAAATTTAAGGTGCAAATAACATTATAAGTATGAATTTTATGAAGTATGAATTTTCAAAATAACCATACATAACTAGATGCTTCTTCATCCTGGCCTTGAGCTGCTCCTTGCATGTGTCTTAGCATTGACCCTGCATTCAGAAATACAAGACAAAATATTTAGGGATTCTACTGAAATGCATTTTTGATTGAACCAACATACAAAAATATTGCACACATTAGTCTTTTATATACCGTAGGCCTATGTGTCACTGGAACATTTAAACTTCAAAACTGTATTTTAGCTTAAAAGAGGTCTGATGAGGCAGAATATAATAATCCTGAACATAATTTGACATGTCTTTGAATATTAAAATATACAAACACTGAGATTGTGTTTTTTTTTCTAATTGCAGTTTCACCAACAGATGTTGCCCTTGGCCTATGAACCTCTTGAAAATGACCGCATAGAACAACAAAACTTATCTAAGACGGTCTAAGTTGGCAAAATCACTTCACGTTCAGTTGCAGGATTTTTCTAAAGTTCACTTTAACAAGAGCCGTTTCCCACTCATCATTTCATTACGTTGTGAAAGTGTCACTTGTAGCGTTAGCTTTTTACTACACATCATTTGATCATAATTGATAACAAACACCAAAAAAGCGTCCTGAAATGCAAAGCAAACTATGCTAATAGGCTAACGTTACTTACCTGACTAAATCTCTGATGGCTAAAAGAAATAGCAAGCCCAGTTTAAGCATAATCAAACATAGCATTGCTAGCTAGCAACCTGAGCAAGGATTGCTAGTCTTATGCGGCGATCGCTAACGTTAACAGAAAACAGCTGAGTGTTGAATTGCATTCAATAACCCATAATCCATAATCCATAACCACAACGTAAAATAACCAGCATCAATAATTTGCAACGTAACAAATAAACATGAACATGGCTAGTAGGAGTTTACGTTATAAAGTTTATTGACAGTAGTAGTATTACCTAGCATAAGCATACGCAAGGGCTACAAAACTAACATTTTTATTTAAAAAATTGTCTTACCTGTAAGCGACGCGCGAGCATCATCCCGCTGTCCACTCTTCTTCCCCTTTTCCGCCCCCAGCTCTTGGTGCCTTTTCGAGGCCATGTCTAGGGTCGGTGTCTGCCAAATTTGACATTGAGGCATAATCGAACAGACCACTGGGAGGTGGGGAAGGGGGGCACCAGAGGGAGACTGGAGAGAGGGCCGCACAGGAGATTCACCTTTTTTCTCGACTAATTTGGTCTAGGCCTATATACTTTTGTATTACTTTTGTATATTAACATGCTTTAGACATATTTTATTTGTTATTTATACTAGTAGCCTATTGTGATGATTTTTCACAACCCAGATTTTTTGGTGCCCCCAGGCACTTGGTGCCCTACGCACAGTGCGTGATGTGCACGTGCGGAGCGCCGGCACTGTGTCTTCCAACCGGGCACCTTAAGAATCACAGACACAGATACTATGCTAGCTGATTCACATAGACAGAACAAAGTTAAAATACCTAGCTGGAATGTAGGAGGGATGAACAGTCCACCCAAAAGAAGGAAGGTGTATGCTCATTTACGGTCACTTAAATCTGACATGTTTTCTTCAGGAGACACGTTAAAAAAACAGCAGCAAAAATACTTTGTCTCTCATGGGCTTCACAGGTCTATCAGTCGAACTTCAGTACAAAATCAAGAGGAGTAGCAATTATACCAAAAATATACCATTTATCCACTCCCAAACAATTTCAGACCATAGGGGCAGGTATGTAATAGTTAGTGGGACTCTGAACTCCATACCATTAATATTAGTAAATGTCGATTCACTTTTTTTTTTCAGAACCTTTATAATGCTTTGTAAAATTTGTCAGATTCAAATGTAATGATGGGCGTCAGTTTTAACTATGTTTTAGATCCTGCTCTTGATCGACAGCACTCCCAGGCTAGTACATAAATCCTATTCTAGAACTGATTTCTTTTTGTTGGATTCTAAGTTGCTGCAGTCAGTAGTTGACTACACTGACCATAATATACTAATATTAGATCATGTCCCTGTCTCCTTAAGCCTTGACTTAAACCATAAGAGAGGTGAACAAAGCTGGCATTTGAATAGTACACTTTTAAAAGATGAGGATTTTTGTACCTATCTTTCTAGTAAAATAGTATTATATTTAAGTATATCCAACAAAGGTTCAAAAAAGGCAACTGGACTTGTGGAGTTGAACCTTTGTTGGATATACAATGACCTGGATGACTGAGAACCTTCACAGACATATATTTAAGTACCAATGATACAGGCGCTGTGGACGATTCCACTCTGTGGGAGGCCATGAAGGCTGTCCTTAGAGGTCATATAATATCATATGAAGCAGCAGCAAAGAAAAAATCTAAGAAAAGATTAACTGAAACAAAGATTAACTGAAACTGATGATCAACTGACCAAGCTAGTAGTTTCATACAAAACAGAAACTAAAACAGAAGTACTTAATAAGATAACTGCTCTACGATATGAATATAATTCTATAATGTCAAAAAACATATCAAAATTGTTAGTACAAGTTAGACAAAGATATTTTGAACCGATAAGTGGTTCAGCCTATTAGCCTGCCAGCTGAGACAAATACAGGCTACCAGAGCCTTACATTGTATCAAATCTGAAAAAGGCACCTTGCACAGATCAATGAATGTTTTGATGATTTCTATGCTACTGTCTACCAGTCACAGGGCGACCTAGATGTTCAAGCTTTTGATACATTTTTTGAGAATCTGGATTTACCTAAATTATCATTGGACTCGGTCAATATGTCAAAGATATCAATCTGGATGAAATCATGCATGGTAATCTCTTCTTTCCCCAATAATAAGGCGCCGGGCACAGATGGTTTTAATGTAGAATTTATCAAACAATTTGGCTCCAAGTTGTCACCTCTGCTCCTACGCATGTTCAACCATAAGATGCTGACCTCGGGTCTGCCACCTACCTTATACAAAGCTAACCCCATGGTTGTCATCAAACTACTTGCTGCTAGTATCAGACAGAGCCCTTTAATCTTTCCCATCAATATGTTTGGCTATAAACATTATCTTCTTCTCTGGATCAATAACAGTTTAAACATGAATCAGAAACATGGAGGAAACATTTTACCTCTCAGGAGCAAAGGGTTGAGGTCTTTTAAAATTAATCCAGTGATCCTTTGACTGATCACTCTTCAAGGACACACAGCTGGGGTCAGGACTGATCCTGGTAGAGAAGAAGAATCAGTTAAAGTCTGGTTAGACTGGACAGCTTCCAGATGTAACACATGTACATGAGATTAATGATGCTGAAGATAAATAAACTGGTTAATAAAACTTCTCTGGATCAATAACAGTTTAAACATGAATCAGAAACCCAAAAAAGTTTCAAAAAAGGCAACTGGACTTGTAGATTTTTAGAGAAGATGTTTCACCACTCATCCGAGTAGCTTCTTCAGTTCTGAGGGACTGGTGGGAAGTCTGAGGTTTAAATAGGAACTCCTCCTGAGGAAAACCTTGCTTGTTATGCTAATAACCTGAAACTGGTGCAGCTATCCCACTAACGACTGGGTACTTACCTGTTGTGAGGGGGGGACTGTTTTGGTCCCTGTCCTCTTGACTATGAATGGTTCTCTAACGACTCTTGTCCGTCTGAGGCTCCAGTGTCAAGGTGTGAAAGAGACTGAAACTTCTTGGGGACAGAATGTAACACTGTATTGTAAATGGATGGTAAATTGAATCTCAGTCCACCTCCTCTGTTTAGTGAAGGTTTTTCCAGTCTGACATAGATGGCTTCCTTAACTCCTCTTTCAAACCATCGGTCTTCTCTGGCTAAGATTTGGACGTTGTTATCCTCAAAAGAGTGTCCCTTGTCCTTCAAGTGTAGGTGGACCGCTGAATCGTTGCCTGATGAGCTGGCTCTCCTGTGCTGGTACATGCGTACACCACATTGCTCAGTTTTTTGCTCAAAAACTGAGTAATGTGGTGTACGCTGTTCAGTGCAGTGAGGAGTGCACAGACTTGTACATTGGGGAAACTAAACAACCCATCCATAAACGCATGTACCAGCACAGGAGAGCCAGCTCATCAGGCAACGTTTCAGCGGTCCACCTACACTTGAAGGACAAGGGACACTCTTTTGAGGATAACAACGTCCAAATCTTAGCCAGAGAAGACCGATGGTTTGAAAGAGGAGTTAAGGAAGCCATCTATGTCAGACTGGAAAAACCTTCACTAAACAGAGGAGGTGGACTGAGATTCAATTTACCATCTATTTACAATACAGTGTTACATTCTGTCCCCAAGAAGTTTCAGTCTCTTTCACACCTTGACACTGGAGCCTCAGACGGACAAGAGTCGTTAGAGAACCATTCATAGGGAAGAGGACAGGGACCAAAACAGTCCCCCCCTCACAACAGGTAAGTACCCAGTCGTTAGTGGGATAGCTGCACCAGTTTCAGGTTATTAGCATAACAAGCAAGGTTTCCTCAGGAGGAGTTCCTATTTAAACCTCAGACTTCCCACCAGTCCCTCAGAACTGAAGAAGCTACTCGGATGAGTGGTGAAACGTCTTCTCTAAAAATCCACAAGTCCAGTTGCCTTTTTTGAAACTTTTTTGGATTACCATGACCTGGATGACTGAGAACCTACACAGACATGAATCAGAAACATGGAGGAAACATTTTACCTCTCAGGAGCAAAGGGTTGAGGTCTTTTAAAATGAATCAAGCGATCCTTTGACCGATCACTCTTCAAGGACACACAGCTGAGGTCAGATGAATGAGGACTGACATCAGTGAACTCTTCTTCCAGATGTCTGATTTCCTCTGTGTCCTCCCTCTGGTCCATGGTGCTGAATCCACATCAGCTTTCTACCTTCATGTGCAGAGGAAACACAAATCATTCATGTGAACATGAACTGAAATAATTTATGTTGTAAAGATATCAGCTGATCCTCCACTGATTGGCTCTGATTGTGTCAGTTAAAGCTGCTGTGATCCAAACTCTGTAGTGAACATCTTGTCCAAACATCACAGACAGAAACAGTTAGTGAACCCTAACCCTAAGACAAACCAGACTCACCGTTGATTCAGAGAGTCTCCACTCCACACCTGGACACTAGAGACTCAGGTCAGATACTTCCTGGAACCAGTCAGGGCTGCACCTGTGATGGAGGAGGACAGGAAGGAGGGAGGAGGCAGATTTTCACAATAAGAGCGTGTATTATTATTAAAAGATCATTATTATGAACGTGTTGCTTTTTAAAGATCAGAGTGAACCTGGACTCTGATCTAAACATCTGCTGCTCAATTATTCTGCTCTGATTGACTTTGAATGAAAGAAGAAGAATGAGCTTTGATTCAGTTCAAACTCAGATTTAACAGATGTCACTAATAATGACTTCTCTCACTGAAATCAACATGAACTGGAACTAATTAAAGAGGAAACTGGAAAATGAAGAATGTCCTTCAAAATATCATTTAAAGACCAGAAACATTCATTAATGAATCATTTCTAACTGGAAACGTTTCTAATCTGATCATTGAGCTGAGAAGGCTTCAAGTTTCTACTTTCACTTCTTTAATGTACCTTAGTGTAGTCATGTAATGAAGGGATGAAAGTCACTGCACTATGTGCTGCATTCTACAGTCAAATGTCAAATGTGGACCAGTCTTCTATGGAGGATTGTATGTGCCACAATGAATTAATTAAATACACCATTCAATAATTAATTAAATGTGTCATTAATTAATTAAATGTGTCATTAATTAATTAAATGTGTCATTAATTAATTAAATGTGTCATTAATTAATTAAAATTGGAATTAAATGTGTCATTAATTAAAATACCAATTCATTTAATATAAAAACATATATAATTATTTCACTATTTAAGTATTTCATGGTCCTGTGTTGCAGCGCCTCATGAATTTATTTTATCTGTCAAACTCGCCCATCAAAGTCAGTGGGCGGATTCCAACACCTGATTGGTTACCCTGCACATCAAGTCAAGACAAGTTGATTCCAGATAATGGATTGATGCATCTTATGTCATCCACTCCAGTCCAGTAGGTGGGGGTATGCACCTAAAAGTTGGTTGCCAACCGCAAAAAAAACTAATAATAATAGAAGAAGAAAAAGATTGACGCAATCACACAAAACTTTATTAGCTAAAAATAAAGTGGAAGGCTCGGTCATAGAGTTGACTGTATACTATATATAGAATTGATGTCTCGTCCGCGTTGCTGGCCAACGGAGTCGAACGTCCGCACATGGCGGCCATCTTACCACAGGCAGCTCGCTCACCCAAAAGGTGTTAATAGTAAAACATGTCATTTTTAAACAGCCATAACATGCTCAATTTTCAACCGATTTTCAAACAGTTTGGTTTATTATAAACGTCAAATACGTTGTTATAACACTAAATACTTTTGAATCGTTAATTATGTTCTAAAAAATAGAATAATGTTCTAGAATAGGTAGACTAGGCCTACAAGATTTCCCTTAACAAATATACATCAAGAAACGCTGCATGTTGAAATACCCACCCTGTACAGAGATGACAGTAACACAGCATGAAGAACCAGTCCATATTTCCAAATGTGTAATAATAATGTTTTTACACATGAAGTGGTAGTAAACCAGTTTGTTTAGACATTATAAAGGCACTTTTGAAAGATTTTTGAAGCTTTATTAAAATCAATGTTTGGACAGAGGTGTTAGAGACATTTGATGGAATTTTTTTATTTATTTATTTTTTTACATTTTCATTAAAACCTTAGCCAAGTAACAAGGTGTCCCAGTGGTGCTGGTTCTGGTCCTCATCCTGCTGGGCCTGATAAGTGATGATGAAGTGATAAGTGAATAGGTTGGCAGGTTGTGGGTCGCTAGGCTGTGCGGGCCAAGAAGGTGACAGCAACAAGAGATGGTAGGGCAGTCGTTGGGTTGGGACTTCAGGTGCAATGAGGGCCAGTATCAAATACAAGGGTGGCTGATGACTGGAAAATGTTTACCTCACAGGTGAGGTTAAGAGGGGAAGGAAGATAGAAATAGAGTGGGTTAGTATTACTATACTCATGATCCGTGGCGGCTGGTGAATTCTTCGTGATTTTCACATACAAACAAAGCATTCTGGTGCATTGTGACAAAATAATAAAGACACAAGTTAACATTCTCTCCCTGTTTCTGTATGTGTGTTTGTGAGAAAGTGAGAGAGAAAGACAGAGAGAGGGAATGTGATTCTAAAATGGGTGAGTGTGTTACGGCCAATCTATTGTGTTGGTAACTTCACTCATAAATCTATCTACCGTCAAATACGATAAAATACCAATTTAATAAGTGCAACCTTTTATGTGTGGTTGTTCAAGACACACTGAAGGCATGATGGTGAGGTTTGCAGAGAACTATATAGTATATGTACACTTGAAAGGGGTGGGTTGTGAGGGACCTGTCGGGACTTATTTTCCCAATAATGACCGGCGTTCTATACATTATCCCTTACCTATATGATGCTATCATTAGTTTGTGACATTCCACACGCAAATACTTACAACATCAGGCATCAAGTCCATTGGCAGGTTGTCTTCTAGTTGTGCTGAAGTTGTAGTGCTTCTTATTGCTACTGACTAAAATAAAGTAGTCTTGAGTGTCTAAAATATGCTGTAATAAACAACAAATTATATATCTTGCAGAAACAAAAACTAATCACACTTAATCACATGTGTATATTGACATATCAGTCTTATGCACCTTAAATTATTTTTGGTCAGTGATAAACATACACATACCCTTTGCAGATGTGCTGGAAAGCTGAAAATGAATGGCACAACACCATCTTTAATCTGCACAGTCTGCCCAGTCCTGTGGAAGTCCTCGGTCTTGAAGTGCTCACTGCAGATCAGTGTCCTGTCAGTGGCAGCAAAACCGTCCCTTCTTAGGGCAACTTCCCACTTCCTCCTCCTCTCTCTGGAATTGGGAAACCTTAAAAAGTGAGAAATGTACACAGATATATAAATTATTGTCAACATTTTAAATCCATCTTTCCATTTAAGGACAAGGACACAAGTACACACCTAGATTATCATATGTTGGGGGTAATTGTATGTATGCATGTACATCAAGAATAAGATAAACACACTAAAAACTATATTCAAACGTTCAATGATTATGTAAACAAAATATTCTAAACAACAATCTAGCAATACTATTATGTCATATCCCCGCTGTTCCTGTGTAACAGTGTACATACTTACACTAAGTAACTAACGATCATCCTAAAAATAATTCATAATATTGTAATATCCTACAGGTAACAGGTGATCCCTCGGCTTCTCGTTTCGAGACAACGGCGGTTACAGCAGCCATAGGCGGCACAAAAGTCTGGCATCTTGTCAGCAATTTCCTTAGAAATCATAATGTAAGATGTTTTAACAAACCGACCAGACAGGAAATCATGTATAAATTCAGTTATATCATGTGTATCATGTGTGTATTATATTGAAAAGAAAGCGTAATTCTGCCTCGCCCCTAATTACTGAGTAGCTAGTAGCCTAGCTAGACGTGATACACAACTACACTGCACGATTAAATCGGGTTTTTTTTTACATAAGCTGCATCCAGAATTATAACCACGTTAGTAACGTTTGTAAGAAAACAAACAGTTTGTAAATCCATCAAGATGTCAGCGAGATAAGAGTATTAACGTTTGTGCAGGTCACTTACCTTAACCTCAGGTTACCTCCGTTTATCTACGGTTCGACTGATCCCGAGAGAAAGCCAGCCTGTGGTAAGATGACCGACCTGTGCGGACGCTGTAGACTCCATAACACACCTAGTCATTCTATATATATATCTATGTTCTGCAAGGTCTAAAATATCTCTCAGCAGCTCACTAGAAAGTTCATGGGGATCCTCCATCAACGTAGCCGCCATGGTTTGAAAGATGAGTTTCAAGACTTCAGACCAAAGCAGTGGATTAGACTAGATTCGCATTAGACCCGCCCACTGACTTTGATGGGCGAGTTTGACAGATAAAATAAATTCATGAAGCGCTGCAACACAGGACCATGAAATACTTAAATAGTGAAATAATTATATATGTTTTTATATTAAATGAATTGGTATTTTAATTAATGACACATTTAATTCCAATTTTAATTAATTAAAGACACATTTAATTAATTAATGACACATTTAATTAATTAATGACATATTTAATTAATTATTGAATGGTGTATTTAATTAATTCATTGTGGCACATACAATCCTCCATAGTCTTCACATCCTGTAGCTTAAATGTTTTAGACTAACATCTTAATGAAAAAAAAAAAAAAAAAAAAAAAAAAAAAAAAAAAAAAATCAATGGCACGCGATCTACACACACTACCATCGCAATGTACCGGTCGATCGCGATCGATGAGCTCCCTGACTTACATTTTAAGCCAGGTGTACCTCTGGATCTTTTTATTCTCATTCTGTTGCAACACTTTAAACCTCCACATCTGATCTGACAGGACTGGACTAAAAGGTGATCACATCTTTGTATCGTTTCATCCTAGTCCTCAGACTAGGCCTCATCCAGACTCTAAACTTTCAGCTCTGACTCAGATTAACGTGAATTTATGGAGCTGCAGATTTCTGCTGCTTCTGTTGGAGCTGAGCTGCTGACATCTGATGTTAACCAAGAAAACATTCAAAACTGCTTCATTACCTTCAGACGGAGTTTAACACGGAAAGAAAAATATCTGCGACACGATCCTGGAGAAAGAGAAACGAAACTGAAACCAGGAAACAGCCTGAGAGGAGGAGTCAACACAAATGTAAACTTAAAGACGCAGATTCAGAGTCTGAATATTTCTTCACATCCAACAATAAATGTTTTCTGTCATCGACTAAAAACTAAATAATGTTCCAGTTGCTAGGAAACACTGACTTGACTGAGCTCTCAGCTGGACTCGAACCCGCTCCTAGCGTTTTCCATACGCTTCAGAAATTCCCACTGAATTCACGTCCTTTGAACGCACCATCATTAAACACAGTTGACAGCGTCCGTCCATCCAAGCAGTCTCGTCATTCATTCATAAGTGCATCTTTCCAACAGGTCCCTTTTTGTTTGTATGTTTGGTTGACACGTTTAAAAAAATGAACTGAGTCCACGATTCCTTTTAGTTATATTTAGTGTTCATTTCTTCTTCTTAATATACAAGATTTTCTTCCCAGTAGCAGCACGCACAGCAGTATCAAGTAGAAAGTAAAAACAAAATGCAATAAATGAACTCAAAGAAAAACTCAGTTATTTTGTTTCAAACGGTCAAAAAACTGTGCCTCTACTTAACGAAAACAGGGAGCCCCTCACATACCGCTCCTGACCTTTATATACATCAGCTGGTTTATATGATGGCTCCATCCCAGTCAGCTCATTGTCAGAGTGGACGCACATCAGGAAATAACTTGACAGTGACACTGAATTTTTGCCGCTCTTCCAAAAGCAGATGTCCGTGGGCTTGACCCGTCATCCACTGTCTGAGACTGAGGACACAGTCAGGGGTGTCTTCTGTACGATCAGCATGTGCATCTTGAAAAGACAAAAAGCTTAAGTCTTAACAAATCTGTTCAGTCATTTTATTTGCCAACAATTTGGTGAAATGCTCAGTGTTTTCCAGAAGCCTGGGTTGGTTTGCTGTAAAAGCTCATGTCATTTTTTGTTAACAGCAGGCCTGGAGGAAAATGAGTGTGGTACTTGTGATTTTTATTTATTCTAAACTGCACTACTAGTTAAAGAGGTAGACATCGTTGAGCTATCTTCTCAGCAAACAACAGTTAGGCTAAGTAAATAAGTACACAAGTATGGGATGTTTAGAGGGTAAATCTTTCAAGAGTTCAGAAATGTAAGTGGGAGCTTGTCCATGAATGGTCTGATAGGTGATAACCAATATTTTAAAATGAATCCTGAAATAAACTGGAAGCCAGTGCAGAGAAAACAAGATAGGGCTGATATGGCATTCTACTGCTTACTTTAAACTGAAGGTCGTACATACCTTCAAGTTCAAGAAGGAAGTCCTGAAAGTACTCCAAGATGTTCCTTTCTCTCACATGCTTAGTTGAACCACTTGAGCTGGAGTTTGGGGCCAGATGGAAAAGAATGTAATGTGAGTCCACCTAGATTAAAAAAAAAGGGTTAATCTGAGATTCCCTGATAATTAGCCGCTTAAGAAGCAAGGGGTCAGGTATGGAAATACCATGTAGTACAACGTGTAAAAACCTCAAAGCTACACTGTACAGCAGCAAACCAAATCATTGGTGTATCACTTCTGGCCTCGTCTGAATCACTTTGATGAGATTCTACACTTTCAGGCCCTCATGTAGTTGTTGGAGCATGGGCATGCGTTTTGTCGTCACATGAAGTCAAATTGTCCTGAATACAGAACAATTACCTTCACACTGTTGCCTCCGTGTAGCATTGCCTAGGTGTAGCACTGAAACGGTAGGAAGCTGAGAATACAGCAATGTAGAAACACTCTACTACAAGAAAGATCCTGCACCAAAACTCCTACTACAGGAAAAGTAAATTATTATAAAAGTATTTTTGTAGTTAACAAATATAAACCTACACCTGAAGGACAAAGGACACTCTTTTGAGGATAACAACGTCCAAATCTTAGCCAGAGAAGACAGATGGTTTGAAAGAGGAGTTAAGGAAGCCATCTATGTCAGACTGGAAAAACCTTCACTAAACAGAGGAGGTGGACTGAGATTTAATCTTCCATCTATTTACAATACAGTTTTAACTTCTGTCCCCAAGAAATTTCAGTCTCATTCACACCTTGACACTGGAGCCCCAGATGGACAAGAGTCGATAGAGAACCATTCATAGAGAAGAGGACAGGGACCAAAACAGTCCCCCCTCACAACAGGTAAGTACCCAGTCGTTAGTGGGATAGCTGCACCAGTTTCAGGTTATTAGCATAACAAGCAAAGTTTCTCAGGAGGAGTTCCTATTTAAACCTCAGACTTCCTTTGGATTAGAAGTAAAAAACAAACAAACAAACAAACAAAAAAAAAACAGGCGTAATAACAGTCAAATAAATATATTATACTGTCTGTCTCTGGATTTCCTTATTGTCTGGGAACACAGTTACACTTCTGGATCCACCTGAAGATGATCCAGTTAGTACATTGTATTGAAATCACAGGCTTGGTATGTCCTGTGAAATCTTAATTCAAGTTCTCTCAATACATATGGCAGAGGGAAGGAACATCTGCAGCTGAAGAATATACTTTGGCAGATGAGGAGACTGTGTCACTGGACTCCAGAAGGCTTGAGGTGTGTCAAGTTTATGGAAATATCCTGTTTATTTAGTCCATAAAGGATATGAAGATGTGGTGCTAATAGAAAATATGTGTCACAGGACCCAGATGCTACAGTCTCCTAAGCAGCCTGGTAACATTGTGAGTATTGGCCAAAGTAAATCTACATTATGCACAAATCCTACTATGCTGATTGACATTTCTTTTACAGACGTCACAAACTCTCAGAACTCTGTATAGCAAGCACTTGGAGAGACAGATAGAGCTGGCAGACATCAAAAGAAATGGAGCTGGATCTAGAGATTAAACACCAGACACTCAGGAAACTGGAAACTACTGATTATCCATCAGTATGTGGTCATTGTGGTAACACAATAAAAATACTGTAAATACTTGTGTTTTCTGGTACAACCAAACATTGTTGCTCAGTAAATTAAAACAATATCAAACTAAATCCCACAGTAAGAACTGTTAGTTACTGACTTTGTATCTGACGAGCCAAGCCAAGCTGATATCACAAGCAAGTATCTGCAAACAGCACATCACATCACATGTCACATGTAGGGCTGACGCAGTCAACACTCAATGCTGTCTCATCTTTCTCTTTTTGTGAAGAGCATTTAGAATTTAGGTCTAAGAACCAGGACATTTTGACCAGTGCTCACTTTTATTTCACCACAGTGCTCAAATAATCTTTTCAACTGTGACTAAAGACATATTGACATAAAATCACTTTTACCTGAAGACACTGTGATTTAGAAATGACCTCCATCATGTTTCATGTGGCTCATTCACACAGAGCAGATGTTGTTTGACTCATTTACTATCTCTGGTTCTGACGTCTCTGCTACTTCCTGCTTCACTAATCCAGGGCTTAATTGGTTTGTTTGGTGTAAGGGTCATCCTCTATATTATCTCATCATGAATATGCATTTAAAACTAAACTTAAAGCTCAACCACAGCAATAAAGCCCAAAGATTTGTTCAATTTCTGCCTATAAACTATCACCCATGGCCACTGCAACCATCACTCTCTTCCCTCACCCTACCGCCAAACAAGACATGGTTGAAAAAAGGTTAAAGAAATTGGGAACTTTATTTAAATGAAGCAAACGATAAGTGCATACAAAGAACAAACGTTTTCAAACAGAACAACTTTTTTTCCAAACAGAAGAAACTCATTTCTTACAAAAGTCAATGAAAACGGAGCAAAACCCACAAAACAACAAACGGTTGGTGGATTGCTTTAGATTAAGCAACAAAGCCAAAACAAAGTGCAAAGAACAAACGTTTTCAAACACAACAAATTGTTTTCTTAGAAAAAAAATGGAGCAAAACACACAAAACATCAAACGGTTGGTTGTTGCAGCAAACAAACGCTCCAGTTCCTCGCCCGTAATTTCTCCTTCAGCCAGTTTCTCCTGTGAATTATCACCTGGCGGATTGAGGGCGGTCGGGTTACATCAACCACGGCGACAACTTTTGATCAAAGGGTCAATGGACTAAGTCAGTTCGCTACAGTCCACGCGTACCTGGATGTCCCCGGTGCAGAGGAGGCTCTCCTCAATTCCATCCACCTCGTTGACGGAGTCGCCCAGGTGCTTCCTCGCGGTGTTGGTCAGGCTGAAGCTCTGGTCCATCGCAGCTCAGCTCCAACGAGCCACTGTATGTGACATAGAAGGACGAGGACTTCTGCAGCATCCTGCAGCCCTCACATCTGAATGTTAACCAGCGCTTGGGAAACTCCTCCTGGCCCTTGTGGCACCTTCGGCAGCGCCGCTTCTGTGCCGCTTGTGTCTAAGTGATTCCCTCGTCATTGCACGTAGTGTGCTACTTTATCCAGCAGATGGAGCCAAAGCACACGTTAAGTGAAGCATTTCGGAAAAAGGGTTTAGGTGTATTTCTTAGTCATTATATAATGTGCCATTGTGTGTGTGTCTTTACTAGATGTTTACTAGAAGATACTAAGATACTAGAAAGTAATAAACATGTTATATGTTGAGTGTTTTAGTATGTGCGTTCCTTTTCATGAACTGTTTTTTTTTTGAGGGATAGGTGTCAAATACCGTTTATTGAGTTGTCTGGGATTGAAAATGAACAAATAGTCCTCTGAAATGCTATTATAATAGTAGTAGGTATATTTAGAGCTAGAATGAAGTATGTGACAGATAGTGATGATGCAGGGCACAGCAGGGCAAAAAGAAAGGTCAGGAAAGTTGTAAATGACTTTATTGTGAAGAGACATGACATATGTCCAATACACATGAGATGTACATAGGTAGTGTGTTTGTATAGTTGCTGTTTAGTGATGTCGACAGAAATGCCACAGAAACTTTTTAAAGTAGGTAAACAGTTTTTGTTTCCCAGCAACAGTGAGACGTAAGCCATCTCTGCGGAAGTAATGTGTAAGTACTTTGCCTTCAGACAGAAACAATGTGTTTGTGCGCAAGTACACAGCATCAGGGATGTCTTTTACACGGTGCTCCATCATTGTATTGAATTGTTTCACGGTGTTTTTGGTGCATGCGTCATCCACAGGTCGTGGCAAAACAGCACAGATGGCGATGTAGACTTTGTTTGTGTGTCCACGGCGAATGCGTGCGATTAATGCACACATTTGCTCCACGTAGAGTCTGGGAGTCAGCCCCTGGGCAATGTCGTTTGTGCCAATGTTGATCACGACTAAAGTCTCTGCTGTCACACGGCTGAAGTGGTACATATGTTGTGTCAGGGTTCTGTGGAGGAATGTACCAGGATGAATGAAGGCTGAGACATTGGCGATGCTGTCTTGCAGGCCACGACACATTGAGTCTGTGAGAAAACACACGTGGAGACCTGTAGGGATGAAGGGCAATAGTTATGATAACTGGCACACAATAACAAGGCAGATGGAATGAAATATACATGCACAGAGCAAATGATACCTTTGGTCACAGCATAGTGTCTGTTGCCCATTTTAGAGAGCACTTTAGTGGAGCTGAGGCCTAAAACAAAAGAAACAAACACAAAACGGTGATTAGAATTGTATCCCAAATGTTATTTGTTATTGATGTACAAGTTTTCAGTAGTAGAAATATAGGTGCAACAGCTATCTTACCTGCAGAGTTCATGATCACACACAGCAGCAGTGGTTGAAATGTCAATGAAGAGTAACTGTAGAGAATGGAAAGGGGATATATATGCAGAGGGGCAAACAGTAGGAGGTGTGGCTTGCATCTTAATCACAGTAAAATGATGAGTGTGTGATGACTAGCAAGTAGCTGTATGTGTGATATCAGTATCAGTAACAGCAAGACGTGGCACGAAATATGTTGGAAATATGTACAAATAGAGCAATAGGCAATATGTGGTCTTTGTAGTGAATGAAGTAAGTAGAAGTGACATATATAATAAATATATTATACTGTCTGTCTCTGGATTTCCTTAGTGTCTGGGAACACAGTTACACTTCTGGATCCACCTGAAGATGATCCAGTTAGTACATTGTATTGAAATCACAGGCTTGGTATGTCCTGTGAAATCTTAATTCAAGTTCTCTCAATACATATGGCAGAGGGAAGGAACATCTGCAGCTGAAGAATATACTTTGGCAGATGAGGAGACTGTGTCACTGGACTCCAGAAGGCTTGAGGTGTGTCAAGTTTATGGAAATATCCTGTTTATTTAGTCCATAAAGGATATGAAGATGTGGTGCTAATAGAAAATATGTGTAACAGGACCCAGATGCTACAGTCTCCTAAGCAGCCTGGTAACATTGAGTATTGGCCAAAGTAAATCTACATTATGCACAAATCCTGCTATGCTGATTGACATTTCTTTTACAGACGTCACAAACTCTCAGAACTCAAGCAGTACAGCAAGCACTTGGAGAGACAGATAGAGCTGGCAGACATCAAAAGAAATGGAGCTGGATCTAGAGATTAAACACCAGACACTCAGGAAACTGGAAACTACTGATTATCCATCAGTATGTGGTCATTGTGGTAACACAATAAAAATACTGTAAATACTTGTGTTTTCTGGTACAACCAAACATTGTTGCTCAGTAAATTAAAACAATATCAAACTAAATCCCACAGTAAGAACTGTTAGTTACTGACTTTGTATCTGACGAGCCAAGCTGATATCACAAGCAAGTATCTGCAAACAGCACATCACATCACATGTCACATGTAGGGCTGACGCAGTCAACACTCAATGCTGTCTCATCTTTGTCTCTTTGTGAAGAGCATTTAGAATTTAGGTCTAAGAACCAGGACATTTTGACCAGTGCTCACTTTTATTTCACCACAGTGCTCAAATAATCTTTTCAACTGTGACTAAAGACATATTGACATAAAATCACTTTTACCTGAAGACACTGTGATTTAGAAATGACCTCCATCATGTTTCATGTGGCTCATTCACACAGAACAGATGCTGTTTGACTCATTTACTATCTCTGGTTCTGACGTCTCTGCTACTTCCTGCTTCACTAATCCAGGGCTTAATTGGTTTGTTTGGTGTAAGGGTCATCCTCTATATTATCTCATCATAAATATGCATTTAAAACTAAACTTAAAGCTCAACCACAGCAATAAAGCCCAAAGATTTGTTCAATTTCTGCCTATAAACTATCACCCATGGCCACTGCAACCATCACTCCCTTCCCTCACAATACCACCAAACAAGACATGGTTGAAAAAAGGTTAAAGAAATTGGGAACTTTATTTAAATGAAGCAAACGGTAAGTGCATACAAAGAACAAACGTTTTCAAACACAACAACTTTTTTTCCAAACAGAAGAAACTATTTTCTTACAAAAGTCAATGAAAACGGAGCAAAACCCACAAAACAACAAACGGTTGGTTGTTGCAGCAAACAAACGCTCCAGTTCCTCGCCCGTAATTTCTCCTTCAGCCAGTTTCTCCTGTGAATTATCACCTGGCGGATTGAGGGCGGTCGGGTTACATCAACCACGGCGACAACTTTTGATCAAAGGGTCAATGGACTAAGTCAGTTCGCTACAGTCCACGCGTACCTGGATGTCCCCGGTGCAGAGGAGGCTCTCCTCAATTCCATCCACCTCGTTGACGGAGTCGCCCAGGTGCTTCCTCGCGGTGTTGGTCAGGCTGAAGCTCTGGTCCATCGCAGCTCAGCTCCAACGAGCCACTGTATGTGACATAGAAGGACGAGGACTTCTGCAGCATCCTGCAGCCCTCACATCTGAATGTTAACCAGCGCTTGGGAAACTCCTCCTGGCCCTTGTGGCACCTTCGGCAGCGCCACTTCTGTGCCGCCTGTGTCTAAGTGATTCCCTCGTCATTGCACGTAGTGTGCTACTTTATCCAGCAGATGGAGCCAAAGCACACGTTAAGTGAAGCATTTCGGAAAAAGGGTTTAGGTGTATTTCTTAGTCATTATATATTGTGCCATTGTGTGTGTGTCTTTACTAGATGTTTACTAGAAGATACTAAGATACTAGAAAGTAATAAAGTATAAACATGTTATATGTTGAGTGTTTTAGTATGTGCGTTCCTTTTCTTGAACTGTTTTTTTTTTTTTTTTGAGGGATAGGTGTCAAATACCGTTTATTGAGTTGTCTGGGATTGAAAATGAACAAATAGTCCTCTGAAATGCTATTATAATAGTAGTAGGTATATTTAGAGCTAGAATGAAGTATGTGACAGATAGTGATGATGCAGGGCACAGCAGGGCAAAAAGAAAGGTCAGGAAAGTTGTAAATGACTTTATTGTGAAGAGACATGACATATGTCCAATACACATGAGATGTACATAGGTAGTGTGTTTGTATAGTTGCTGTTTAGTGGTGTCGACAGAAATGCCACAGAAACTTTTTAAAGTAGGTAAACAGTTTTTGTTTCCCAGCAACAGTGAGACGTAAGCCATCTCTGCGGAAGTAATGTGTAAGTACTTTGCCTTCAGACAGAAACAATGTGTTTGTGCGCAAGTACACAGCATCAGGGATGTCTTTTACACGGTGCTCCATCATTGTATTGAATTGTTTCACGGTGTTTTTGGTGCATGCGTCATCCACAGGTCGTGGCAAAACAGCACAGACGGCGATGTAGACTTTGTTTGTGTGTCCACGGCGAATGCGTGCGATTAATGCACACATTTGCTCCACGTAGAGTCTGGGAGTCAGCCCCTGGGCAACGTCGTTTGTGCCAATGTTGATCACGACTAAAGTGTCTGCTGTCACACGGCTGAAGTGGTACATATGTTGTGTCAGGGTTCTGTGGAGGAATGTACCAGGATGAATGAAGGCTGAGACATTGGCGATGCTGTCTTGCAGGCCACGACACATTGAGTCTGTGAGAAAACACACGTGGAGACCTGTAGGGATGAAGGGCAATAGTTATGATAACTGGCACACAGTAACAAGGCAGATGGAATGAAATATACACGCACAGTGCAAATGATACCTTTGGTCACAGCATAGCGCCTGTGGCCCATTTTAGAGAGCACTTTAGTGGAGCTGAGGCCTAAAACAAAAGAAACAAACACAAAACGGTGATTAGAATTGTATCCCAAATGTTATTTGTTATTGATGTACAAGTTTTCGGTAGTAGAAATATAGGTGCAACAGCTATCTTACCTGCAGAGTTCATGATCACACACAGCAGCAGTGGTTGAAATGTCAATGAAGAGTAACTGTAGAGAATGGAAAGGGGATATATATGCAGAGGGGCAAATAGTAGGAGGTGTGGCTTGCATCTTTAAATGATGAGTGTGTGATGACTAGCAAGTAGCTGTATGTGTGATATCAGTATGCAATTAACGGCAAGACGTGGCAGGAAATATGTTGGAAATATGTACAAATAGAGCAATAGGCAATATGTGGTCTTTGTAGTGAATGAAGTAGAAGTGCCAGTGGTCGTGTAAGAGAAAGATAAGACGTGTTTCACTTTCAGAAAATAATAGTTGGCATTATTATAAGACCTTTCACACAACACCGGTGCACTAGCTTGTAAGTGTCACAACTGCAATATTTAGTATATTGTTGTACGAGCAATACGATGTCAGTGGCGACAGACGTACAAGGCTGTTCTTAGTGAGTCACGTTTCTAAATGCAGGTAAAATGCGACATAACTGACAGTCTTGTTATGACACACACAGGTGTGTTCATGTACATTTCTGTGAACGATGGTTGTCAACAGAGCCGTTATTTAATTTGAGCAAATCAAACATACACAATGTTTGTGCGCAGTCTTGAGTAAACCACAAATAAGGACAATAAAAATGAAAAAATATGGAAGCGGCATACGGTGGTAATACTTGTGCCTAAGTGGCGATTACATGCTAATGAATGAGTTTTCCCCATCAGGCAGCGATCAACGCGGGGGAGCTTTCATCTGTGCAGAGACAGTGATTGCTGGTCGTCGTACATTATGTCGGCATAAGTGTCCTGGCATTAAAATATGAATGACTGGAATGTGTGGATTACGTAGTCAAAGGCAGGAATTAGCACATCTTTACATAAGTGGCTAATGATTAGAAGTGACGCGGTTTATAAAGAACAATAGCGTCAACAAACACAAAAACAAGTTTTCTAGTTGAATGTAGCAGATGACGTCTGACAGACTGATGAAGAGGATGGAGGCGAACGGCAGCTTTACCAGTCGACCCCTGAGACCACGCCCACTGCCACACAGACAAACCAGTCCTGCTTTGTATTTATTTATATAATCAAATGTATTTTTATTTTTATTTCTATCCAGATAATAGTGAAGAGAAAAGGCAGTTTCATAATAGTGAAAAAGTGGAATGACAGTACCTATAGGGAAAGAAGTGCGTGGGATGTCACAGTCCTACTGATGCTTAGAAAGTTTTGAGGTGTTATGGATAAAGTCGTTTATAACGGATAAAAAGTCAAACAGAAATAATGTAACATGTAACGTGAATGGAAGTGCTCAATGTGTGTGTCTGTGACAAACAGGACGATACAATGGTTGTCTTAATGGTTGGTTTATTTTTAGTAAAAAAAAAAAGTAGCATCTTAAAATATGCTTCTGCAAGTCACGGAAGCTGTATATGTGTATGTTAGCAAAGTCTAATCAGATACAGTTGAGGCCGAAATTATTAGCCCCCTTATGGAAATTTGATTCTTTTGAAAATATTTCCCAAGTGCTGTTAAACAGAGCAAAGATATTTAACACACGTCTTTCAAACATCCGCCTTTTATTTTGGATGCTTATTATTACTTATTTTACTTTCCACACAGAAATGAAATTATTTCACAAAAACCAAAAATTACCAGGGTCAAAATGATTAGCCCCCCTGCTGTTAACTGTCAGTTGTGTATCCTTTTTGTTGGATAACAGCCTGTAGTTGTTTGATGTAGTTTTAAATAAGTCCCTGACACGTCTCCTGAGGAATACCAGCCCATTTTACTTTGGCAAATCTCTGAAGCTCTTCCAGATTTGATGGCATTCTGGCATTGACCTTGGTCTCTAGATCACTCCACAGATTTTCTACAGGATTCAGGTCAGGGCTTTGTGCAGGCCATTCAGTAACATTCACTTTGGTCTTCTGGAGGTAGTTCTTCACCAGGAGTGACGTGTGTTTTGGGTCGTTGTCGTGTTGGAAGACAAAGCGATGACCCAGACCCAGTTTTGCTGCTGACTGCTTGATATTTTCTTTCAAAATCTTCACATATCCTTCTTTCTTCATGATTCCTTCCACCTTGATCAGATTCCCGGTTCCAGATGCACTAAAGCATCCCCACAGGATACCACTCCTTCCACCATGTTTCACTGTGGGGATGGTGTTCTGTTGGTTATACGCCTCACCCTTCTTTCTCCAAACATAAGTAATGTCTCTGTGGCCAAAGAACTTTCCAGGTTCTAATTTGTTTCCAGGTTGTCCTTAGCATACTTTAGTCTGCCTTTAAGGTCCCTTCTGCAGAAGTGGAGTTTTTCTTGGTCTGCAACCTCGCAGTCCATTCCTGTTCAGAACTCTAGTGATTGTCTTCTTTGAGGCTACAATTCCTGACAAGGAAGTCATTCCCTAGTGTCCTGGCGGTTGTTCTGGGGTCTTTAGACACATCTTTCTTTCCAGGGTCTTTGAAATACTTCACTTCCTGCCTCTGCCAGGCTTGTTCCGTACAATGTGGCTCTCTTTTAATTTCTTGATGATGGCTCTCACTCCACTTCTTGACACTTGGAAACGCTGTGATATCCTTCTCCTGCTTTGTGAGCATCAACAATTGTCTTTCACAAGTCTAAAATGATTTCTTTTGTTTTCGGCATGATGCTAAAGAAAACTAGTATGTTTAGAAATGCTATGTTGAAAATTCAATGTTCTACTAAAAAAAGCACTTGGGAAAATTTTGAAAATTTCATAGGGGGACTAATAATTTCGACTTCAACTGTACTTAGGGAGATGTGGAGTCTGTGTCACTGGACTCCAGAAGGCTTGAGGTATGTCAAGTTTATGTAAATATTATTTATTCCATAAAGGATATGAAGATGTGGTGCTAATAGAAAATATGTGTAACAGGACCCAGATGCTACAGTCTCCTAAGCAGCCTGGTAACATTGTGAGTATTGGCCAAAGCAAATCTACATTATGCACAAATCCTGCTGTGCTAATTGACATTTCTTTTACAGACGTCACAAACTGTCTGAACTCTGTACAGCAAGCACTTGGAGAGACAGATAGAGCTGGCAGACATTAAAATTAGACTCAAGAAGAGAAAGCTCCAAGAAGTGGAGCTGGATCTTGAGATTAAACGCTGGACACTCAGGAAACTGGACCTGGAAATCCAGAAACTAGAAAGAGAAGTGAGTATTTCAGTGTACACAGTAACCAGAACTGCAATACAGTGTTTTAATCTGTGTTGCTTTTGCTCTCTCTATTCCAGGATCCAAGCAACCAAGACAAAGGAGGACTGACTAATAAAAAAGAAAACATTGTGATGTCCTCCCTCTTTCATGAATGTAAAGTAGAATTTAAAAGAGAACCACCAATGCTAAACAAAATGCACACACCAAAAAGTGACATTTAAGATCTTTTATTAACTAAAAGAGACTTCAAAAAATGAAGTGGAAAAATTCCCTCATGAGTCTGCCATTAATGTTGACTGGGAAGATGAGAGCATTTTTACATTCAACACGTCTTATTGTGCAGCAAATGGTTCCTTTATTGAGGTTCCTTTATCCATGTGTTATGTAAATGAGGCAATCACTGGGACACCACAGGAGGGGACACGCTGAGACACCTCAAGGAAACTTGTGGGGAGGGGAGGAGGAGTGGGCCCAGAGAGCTTATGGGGGACGGGGTACCTGTTCACTTCTAGCCTGTAACCAGTTTGCAGACAAACAACATCAGTGGTTTGCAAATAGTTATAGAAAAAGTGATTGAATAATAAAATGGTGAACATTAAATAATGAACGGTGAACTTCCTTTGAGTGGGATTAAAATAAGCTGTAGAAAAATAAACAGTAAAACAGTAAGTAACAGTGAGTGAGGTGAGTACATTTCAATAATCACTGCCATGCTAATGACCAATGTGGCCATAATGACTCAAGTGACTGCAACCACCCCGACTAGTTTTGTGGCCGTTGACCCACCTGACTCACTGACGACTCACTAATCACTGTTTGATTGACAGTTTATCTCATTGTCGTGTAGCCTATTGCTAGCAGCTGCCACTCCTTTAGTGCTGAGGTGGATAAATAGCTCACTGCACATAGCCTACCACTTCAGTACCCTCAAGAATTCTGTGGCGTACGAACCTCCTCTCCAAGGAACGAAGATGCAGAGAAGATTCAGCACTCAACAGGCACTGGAGATGGTCCTGGAAGGAGTAAACCCTTGTGACTCGGATGGAGAAGAGATAAACCTTCGGCTGGATTCGGACTCCGAGCTGTCTGAGCTGTCTTCAGGTAAGAATTCATTTCATATTATTTCCTATTTTATATTTCATTTCAGGCACGTAGGTGGAGATGGTGGTGCACGTAGCACCATGTGAATAGAGTTTTGGGGCTTCTTGCATCAGACAGCCTGAGTGCAGACCTCCGTTTGTTTGGTTACTATTTTTGGCACACAAAAATAACAATTACTTCTGCAACAACCCTCCACACCAAAACTGGGAAAACAGTTCCACCTCCCGCGAGACGTCTCATAACAACATCAACAACAATGGCGGACTCCCAGTCAACGTTCTCTTGCAACTTACTGGCCTTGTAGTCGAGTGTGACTCACAGGAGTAGTTCGACCTCGGCGTCGGTCCACACAAAAGTATCTGCTTTCTTCGTAACCACTGCCATCGTTGTCGTCTCCTTGAGTTTGGTTTTCTAAAGTCGGTGCTCCGCCACTTCCGTTCCGTTTTTGGCGGATTTCTGAAACGGAAACAGCGCCACCTATAGGCCAGGCATATGAAGTAGCGTTTTCAGGCGTTTTCAGTCGTTTTCACCTCACACCGTGTGTACGCGAATATTCTTGAAACGCTGCCAGCGAAAACGGATAAGAAAAGATCCGTTTTCGTACGTGTGGACGAGGCCTAAAGCTTGCTCTCAAAAGAACCACCTGAGCTGTAAGGTCCCCTCCCCCCACACAGGCTCAGGTGGCTCCTGCCGTGTGCCACTAACAGCCACATTTGCATAACCAAAGGAGTCTCCACAGGGGGGACTTGGGGTCAAATGACCCTCTTGTGGGTTTTCTAGGTAAAAAGGTCAATTGACCCCTCTCCGGGACTTCTAGTGTTAAAGAAAGAAGTTTATTAAACAACAGTTTAATAAATCAGTTGTGTTTTCTGGATGTGTGTAGGTAAGTGAGGTGGCTGAATGTGTCTGAGTGTGTGGATGCAAAAACCTAAAGTTACTCCAACCTAATCATCAGCAAAGAACATCAGGCCCCAAAGCGTTCCCACACCATGTGGTGGCCAGACCAAAAGCAGAGACAATGCAGAGAGAATGCTGAAAGAATCCAGAGAGAGACTGCATGGCCTGAGCAGAGTACTGATGCTCAGGCATGTGTTTGTATCATATATGACAGTGATCAGGATTTTATTATAGTCAGAGACAACAACAAACAGCAAAGGTATTATGTCTTAAAGCCTGATGTTTAATAACCACTGTTAATCTCCAGACAAACTTATTAAGAAGTGTTTCTATCCATTCAGATATTCCCATCAGACATTTATTTCATACAACAGTATAAATAGCATATTTATGTAGTGTATTTGTAATGAAGCGATCAGGAATAAACTTTTACCTGATTTCACACAAAGTCATGAAGAAGTGTGTCAGAACATCCTGATCCTTATCAGCAGACATCCTGTCTGCCATTGTATCTGTTCTTACCTTGGTTCATTAACATGTTAATGTGGTGAACATTGAGGTGTCATGTCTATTGAAATCCCTCCAGACTTTCGTCTGCACGAGCTGCATCTCCTGCGTGGAGGCCGAGCCCTCTTTATGCACCTTCCAGTATATAACAGTGACCAGGACTTTGTGCTGCTCAAAGAGCTTCTGACAAACGCTGGTGGAAGTCCTGTTTGCTGGCGCTGAAGAACCTGTTTGTTCCTGCTAGTGACGACTCCAATTTGAAGAAATTCTTTTCTGCAGAACAAAACAGGTGAGAGTTATGTTTCAAACCTATTTGTGTTCTTTCAAAGTTTGAATATATGATGTCATATAATGGTATTCAAGAGTTAGATGTTGTTAGGATATGTGTGTGTATTTGTGAAATAACTGCAGTAACAAATGCAAGTACAGTTCTTGTCAGCAGTACTGATGTGTTGTGTTGTTGTTTTGCAGTGTGGAGACAAGACAAAAACAAAACATGGCAAGCCCAGCGAAAAAGCAACGAAGTGGGGAGGAGGAAGTGTCTGTGGTGGGGTATTTGCACAATGTGTCCCCAGTAAAAGTCTTCAAGAAAGAAACGAGATACTTTGATGCCACAATTCAAACTAACAGCGAAGAATACCATCGGGTGGTGGTGTTTACTCCTGAGGAACATGGGCGATACGAGCAAGCGTGGCTTGAATGCAGCCCAGTGAAACTGACAAAAGTGAAGAAAGGAGTCAGTGAGTACCTTATCATGTCACGTGGTTGTTGAGTTGGTATTTTAACGTGGTGAAGAATTTAAAGCACTAAACTTTGTTGTGTGTTTCTTTCTGTTTAGGTAACGGTGACACACCATTTGAGATTTTATGGAATGTGTCCAGCAAGATTGAGGTGGTAAACAAGGTGTCTTTCTTGTTCAGAGGACCCCCAAAAACTGTCCCTCTGAGAGTGGAAAACGTCTCGGCCATTGGGCCTAAACAACAAGTAAGTGCCGCACATTTGATTATGAGCTAAATAACAGAATGGGATGATGGTGTGTGATAAGCAAATGTTTACATGATGTTCAAATGTACGAGAAAAGATGTTACAGGTTTTTTTAATGTAGAGTTTGCATTGTCATTGTTTTTTGTATAACACGTGTACCATATCAAGTAATTGAAGCATGACATTTAACTATACTTTAACAAGATGTAAGTAAGAATTTGTGAAAAGTATGGAATAGATAATCATTCTTCAAGGTTTAGAGTGTAGTGTTGATTTTTTTGCAAGATATTTTTTTTTAGCAAAAATACTATTTTTTATATAGTATTGAGCAAGGAAGTATGTTGTGTATATGAATGTTTTGTGTGTTTTAGGCTCATATCATTTGAAAAGTAATTCTTTTACTGTATTCCAGTTGTAAGATTGTAAAGGTAGTCGTTTTCAGAATAATAGCAGGCATGTTAAAGAAGGCCACAGCAGAAATGATACATCACATGAATGATAAGTTGATTATGAAATGTGGGTTTTTTGTAAACTGTTGTAAAGGGCAGAGACAAACAGGTGGTATAATTTTCATTTGATAACATCTATGGTGCATGGGAGAATCAGTGTTTGCTGTCAGATGTAGGAGTTTATTTCAGGAGTGTACCTTAAATAATCATTTGTTTGTTTTCTAACAGGTGAAGGCCGTACGTGTGAAGATCTTGCCTGGTGGGATGGCCAGTCGCATGGTTGATGTTAATGGAGATCAAAGAGAGTTGAGGGAATTCAACATCTGTGATAGTAGTGGACAGACCAAACTGACCGTGTGGGAGGATAAGATTACAATGCTGGAAGTTGACAAGTCCTATGAGATCTCTAATTTGATCACCAGGAGATTGAGTGAGAAAACCACATTGAGCACTACTGTCTTAAGTACGATCACTGAAATACAGGATGTTGGGGAACCTGAAGCGTTGGAGGCCAGCGATGAGTCTACAAAGTTATTACAGATCTGTGGAAGAGTTTTAGGTGTAGAAGTTGTTGGGAGATATCACTGTGCTTTATGTCACGCCAGCCAAGTGGAAATGAATGACAAGGATGAATGCCACCGTTGTGAAAAATGCAGGCAGTTGCAGGAGACAGCTACATTCAGTGTGTTGTATGGTGGAATACTGACTCTGATGAGTGACACCAAGGTCCACAAACTACAAATGACAAACTCAGCAGTGAGAATGTTTGTTACTGAGCAGCTGGGCGCTGGCGTCACAGATGGTGACGTCATAGACCGGAAAGTGATTTCTGTGAAGAACTTGCAAGTAGAAGTTGATTCCAGTGGCCTTGTAATGACAATGAAAGCAGGTCAGGTTATTCTCAGAGGTGTTGACCAAGGTGAGCCGTCTCAAGTTATGGAGAATGAACAAGCTGACGTCATGGTAGATATGAATGACCAGGTCAGTGATTTTAGTCAGGTTGAGGAGGCAGAAGCACTGCTGTTGTTTGATGAGGACCTGTAGTTGTATTATTGTTTTGTTGTGTTTGAGTGTGTAGTTTTTGTTATATTTTTAAAGTGTTTAAAAGGTGTGGGGTGTATATGTTTGAAGTTTTTAAAAGTTTTGTACAATTAAAATGATCTGATCTGGAGTTTATTTTTATTGCGCAATACTGTTACTGTTTTCTTGTATTTAAAAGAAATGTTCACATTTTTCTTTTTCTTTATGTCATTGTGTGCTGCTATTTTTAATAAAACTATTTGTTTTAAAACCATCATTCCATTGTTTTTTCTTGAAAAATTTATTTGGTAATGTAGTTGAACATAGTTTTTTTTATTGTAGTGTATTTGTGTGTACATTTGAGTTTCATAACGGTCTATAAAATAAATATATGTGTAACGGGGGTAAACTTTCTGCATTCTGCAGGTACCAGCGTGGTTCTTACTAACTACTAACTAACTAGATATATAGATAATCCTGGAAATATAATACAGAAATTAGCCACGCAGGACAACTGTTGCTCATTCTCCATCCATTCATCATTCGAGAACCCACTGCACATCAGGCTAGTATCACTAGCTTTTAAGGAACAGCACACAATATGCAACACCCCACACACAGCTAACCTGCAGTATGGCTCCCCTAGACCGCCCACCCACAAGCCCGTCACTCCTGCCCCGACAATCCCACCACTTCAGATAAAATATAAAAATAGGCCAACCTAAACACACGTACGCACAAAATAACAAAGACATACAAAGTTAAATGAGGGACTGAACTTAACTCGCCTGCTCGGTGAGACCCTCCCCTGGAGTCTGAGCTTATGCCGCTGTCCAACTCCCTGGGGCAACGGCTTTGCTGGACGGAGAGACAGGAACTGGCTGGAGACCAGGAAGGCGCGCTGTGGAGGCCGCGCAGGGAGCGATGGTCACACTCTCTAAAAAGGGCCCTAATTTAGCTACAGGAGGCAACCAGCCTCCCCTCCTAACACGCAGGTCACGACTCCCCCTGGCTACCTGTCTTCATCGCCGGCAGCTCTAGATCACTGCGAACGACACCCTCCCCTGCCAGAAGAGTACCGTGTCGCCAAACGTGTTGCTCTCTCTCCTTCCACGCCACCTCTGCCTCACTTATCAGCCTGTGTTTCCCCACACCGTCCCTCACAGCTGCACCACATCAGTGATCAGAGAGTCCTGCTCCTGACGTCACCCACCGGGTCTCTCCTAATGTCACCACAATATCAATCTTGTCCTTACTCCAGAGGGAGCCCATGCTCTTGTAACTGAAGTAAGCAATGGACGAGGTCCCCAAATTCATAGTTTCTGAAGACATGCTGGCCCACTTGATTGATATGTCCTTACCAATACCATCTATTGCACGCCTGTTGGGGGTCAGTGAATCAACCATCTCCAGGCGTATGCGTGACCTTGGATTATCAAGCAGATCTTCATACAGTAGCTTAACTGACACTGAGCTGGATAATGCTGTGTCATCAATAAAATCAAGACCAAATGCAGGGTACCGAATGGTTAAAGGACGCTCACAGGCAGAAGGACACAGGGTTCAGTGGGAGCGGGTGAAGGCCTCTATGCACAGGGTTGATGCAGATGGAGTTTTCCAGCGAATGATGCAGCTTGGCTGCATTGTCTGAAGGACATACTGTGGACAACATCCGTCCTTAGTCCACATGGACACAAACCACAAACTAATAAGGTAACTCTTCAAGCTATCATTAATGGAAGTGTAATTTAATGAAACCATGTTCTGTGTAAAAGGCACTGGAAGAGGTAGCTTCATAGCTGGAAAGAGCGTTCACAGTCAAAGGTTAGCCTACCATTATATATGAATAATTATTTAGCACCAAGTTATTTCAGACAGCAGTGACCAAATCATTAACTATCAGCTATTGATGTCAAACAGATAGCAATGCTCTGCAATAAGAAACATGTTAGTAGAATAAATGTGTGCTAGACAAATCTGAACATGTTTCTATCATTCAGTGTAGTCATGGGTTAATGTTTTCAATTTAGAAGTGAGAGGAGGAAGATGGCCTGCTTCATTTATCCAGCACGGTGCATCTGTTTTGTGGACATCATGTGTTCCTCCCTCGCCTTAACACATTGCAGTGTGACACCAGATCGCTATGTGTAGTTTGTTGTCCCCTCAATAAATGTGAGAATAATGGCGAGCGCTTTCCAAAAGTCTTTTCCAAGGTGCTCTTTGGCTTGAATGTGAAATCTTTTTCACGTTCCATTTGTGATCATTTGAGTGAAGCCAAATGATCTTGAGGCACTCGGATCCTGTTAAAATGTTGAAAGTTTGTTATGTGTTAATATAGGAATACAAGGAAATAGTATTGCCTGCATATAGTAAAGCCTTTTTCATGGCATTATTCAGGAGTCAGTGGTGGAACGTAACTAAAATTTATCAAGTACTGCACTTCAGTACAGTTTGATGGTACTTGTATTTCCATTTTCACGATAGTTTAATATTGTACTTTATATTTGTTAACTAGAAAAAGCTGATAATACTTTTATAATAATTTACTTTCCCTGTAGTAGGAGTTTTCCTGCAGGATCTTTCTTGTAGTAGAGTGTTTCTACATTGCTGTATTCTCAGCTTCCTACCATTTCAGTGCTACACCTAGGCAATGCTACACGGAGGCAACAGTGTGAAGGTAATTGTTCTGTATTCAGGACAATTCGACTTCATGTGACGACAAAACGCATGCCCATGCTCCAACAACTACATGAGGGCCTGAAAGTGTAGAATCTCATCAAAGTGATTCAGACGAGGCCAGAAGTGATACACCAATGATTTGGTTTGCTGCTGTACAGTGTAGCTTTGAGGTTTTTACAAGTTGTACTACATGGTATTTCCATACCTGACCCCTTGCTTCTTAAGCGGCTAATTATCAGGGAATCTCAGATTAACCTTTTTTTAATCTAGGTGGACTCACATTACATTCTTTCCCATCTGGCCCCAAACTTCAGCTCAAGTGATTCAACTAAGCATGAGAGAGAAAGGAACATCTTGGAGTACTTTCAGGACTTCCTTCTTGAACTTGAAGGTATGTACGACCTTCAGTTTAAAGTAAGCAGTAGAATGCCATATCAGCCCTATCTTGTTTTCTCTGCACTGGCTTCCAGTTTATTTCAGGATTCATTTTAAAATTTCCTGAAGTGCGTCCACTCTGACAATGAGCTGACTGGGATGGAGCCATCATATCAACCAGCTGATGTATATAAAGGTCAGGAGCGGTATGTGAGGGGCTTCCTGTGTTGGTTAAGTAGAGACACGGTTTTTTGACCGTTTGAAACAAAATAACTGAGTTTTTCTTTGAGTTGATTTGTTGCATTTTGTTTTTTTACTTTCTACTTGATACTGCTGTGCGTGCTGCTACTGGTAAGAACATCTTGTATATTAAGAAGAAGAAATGGACACTAAATATAACTAAAAGGAATCGTGGACTCAGTTCATTTTTTTAAACGTATCAACCAAACATACAAACAAAAAGGGACCTGTTGGAAAGCTGCACTTATGAATGAATGACGAGACAGCTTGGATGGACGGACGCTGTCAACTGTGTTTAATGATGGTGCGTTCAAAGGACGTGAATTCAGTGGGAATTTCTGAAGCGTATGGAAAACGCCTTTGGACAAATGCAAACAGCAAAGCAATGCAATTCATTGGAAGTTTGAAAATAATAAAGTGAAATACAAAAGGAGGACTTGGAGTCAAAATCAAAATACACAATGGAGTCAAATGAAAGAAATGAGGATATAGAGAGCTTGGAGAGTGACACTGAGGATGTGTTTGGGGAAAGGCTCAGGAGACTGAAAGCATCAAGGAGTGCAAAACTGGGTCCATTAACAAGAAAGAGGAATGAAATCAAAGAATGGATGAAACATGTATGTAATGTTGAAGTCGTGAAATCTAAAATGGAAAATGAGTTTCTTAAACTTTGCAAAGAGATGGAAGAATTGAATGATTTCGTTCATGATTTAATGAGCACTCAGGATGCAGAAAAACTGATCAGGTCGAATGGTACAAACCCAAGGCAGCAGCTTTCAAAGAGTTCACAGATGAAGTGACATTATGGACTGCTGCTGCTCCTGTCTGAGGAAAAGGATGTTAAATTAAACATTAGAACTCCACAGGACAGGGCTTCAAATGTAAAGAGTTCACATTCAAAAGGATCAAGGAGGTCCTCACCATCTTCTATTGCATCTGCAAAGCTCAAACTGGAAGGAGAAAAGGCTGAATTGTTGGCACGTGCAGCCATGCTGACTCAGAAACAAGCTCTGGAAAGAGAAGAAGCAGATCTTAAAAGCAAGAAGGAAACAGCTTGAGCTGGAAACAGAAATAGCAGCTAACTCTGCAAATCTGAGTGTCATTAAAGAGTTTGAGCAACTACATGTTGCCCCACCCTCTTCAGGAGACTGAATCTACGTCATTAAACATTTGTGTTGACTCCTCCTCTCAGGCTGTTTCCTGGTTTTAGTTTAGTTTCACTTTCATCAGGATCACGTTGCAGTTGTCTTTCTCTCCGTGTCAAACTCCGTCTGAAGGTAATGAAGCAGTTTTGAATGTTTTCTTGGTTAACATCAGCTGTAAACAGCTCAGCTCCAGCAGAAGCAGCAGAAATCTGCAGCTCCATGGATGAGGCCTAGGATGAAACGATAAAGAGCTGTGATCACCTGTCTGTCTGTGTCACTTGGTTCATAAATATGATTTCAGCTGATTTTCTCTAGAAGCTTGATCTGCTTTTACAAGGTAAACAGGTGAAAGTAACTAAGTACTTTTACTCCAGTACTGTCAGATCAACTTCTTTCTACAGTTCAGGGACATGGGGTCAGGTGAGGCAGTGTCTCTCTGTCATCATGAATGTAATGGTGATATAATAAATTCTATTTGTCCGTTGGTCTGTGATATAAATGTGATTTCTCTATGATGCCAGTCAGTTTGATCATTTATATTTTCAGAATCACTGAGTTTATTTCCTGAGTTAATCCAGGAAGCAGTGAGCTGAGCTTCACCTCAGACTGAGCCAGTCTCTCTCTAACTGGGTTAGGCTGGTGTCATTGACTGGTGCCTGTAGCTAACTCTGTACATCATCAATATAATGGTTGGACAGACTTTTATCATGTGTCCTAATGTTCCATATTCTAGTTCATGTAGTTCATGTATGAGTGGGTTCATGAGGTTGCTCTTATTTTGCGTTGAGTCAAATGGACCTCGGTTGGTTTATTGGGTTAGGTTAGGGAGAGAATCGCAGTGCTCAGGATCTTTTTATAAAAGAATAAAATAATGAAAGAAGTAAAAGAGATAAAATTCCTGCGGAAGATCGTTATAAAGGGTTAGGGTTAGGGTTAACATGATATAGGGTGAGGATTAACCCCTAACCTATATATATATACTGTACTACAGAGAGGGATCACCTGTTTGTTTTAATTCATTCCTGGGGACGTACTCATGGAGGGGATCCCCTAACGAGGAATTTTATTAAATAAAGTTCACTGCAACAGCCCTGTGGTTTTAAAACCATGAATATATTTGTTTATTTATTTTATTCCTATCATTAATTTTATCAATTTAAAAATTTCATTTATATATTTATTAAATCTATGAATTTTATTTATTTATGTTCTTATGGTTTTATGGCTTTAGATACGGCAGGGTAAATTGCATGTGATTTTTTACGCTAATAGGGTGGGGAATCCTGGGGGACGGGAGGTATGTTGTTAAAATTGAAGCTCCCACGTCCGTAATTGAGTAGGCATGATCCAGTCTTCCTTTATTTTCTTTTAATTTATTTTAGTTTTACTGATTTTGCTTGTTTTATTTAATTGTTGTTTTACAATGATCTTCTATAGTAATTTTATTTCTTTTATTAATTTTATCTTTTTATATTCATTTTATTTATTTCATCTTTAACCAAACCAGGTTTATTTAGAGGAGACAATAATAAGGTATTTTATACATTTTATTCCCCTGTGCCAGTGCCCTCCGCAGTCCTCATCGGGAGCACTGTGACCCTTTCCTAACCTAACCCTAACCCTCTTATCTCTGTGTGTAAGATAAAAATAGCAGATTGTAAATCTGAGCTTCAAACATTCTCAGAACTAGACCTTGAGTCCAAACAGGAAGTGGTAAATGATGGAAGACATCTAGTTGAACAGTCTGAATGAAATATTACTAGATATAATTTATATTTGATTAAGGTGGTGATTTGGTTTGAAATTCAAACGTTGAATGAGTATGATCTCTCTCTTATTCTGTCTCTTAACTGCTATAGATGTGACATTGCTCCTTTGGCCAAATATGAGCATTAGATCTATACGTGTGTTAATAATCGTCATTGAGATGTGAAACATAAGCAGTTAGTGTGGAAGCAGCCTGTTAAATGGAATGAACTGATGAATACAAATCTGTGCCTCAGCAGCCACCAACCTCACCACACGTCACTGATGAAGTTTCTGTTTAAATATCTACAGGATGTGAAGACTGGTCCACATTTGACATTTGACTGTAGAATGCAGCACATAGTGCAGTGACTTTCATCCCTTCATTACATGACTACACTAAGGTACATTAAAGAAGTGAAAGTAGAAACTTGAAGCCTTCTCAGCTCAATGATCAGATTAGAAACGTTTCCAGTTAGAAATGATTCATTAATGAATGTTTCTTGTCTTTAAATGACATTTTGAAGGAAATTCTTCATTTTCCAGTTTCCTCTTTAATTAGTTCCAGTTCATGTTGATTTCAGTGAGAGAAGTCATTATTAGTGACATCTGTTAAATCTGAGTTTGAACTGAATCAAAGCTCATTCTTCTTCTTTCATTCAAAGTCAATCAGAGCAGAATAATTGAGCAGCAGATGTTTAGATCAGAGTCCAGGTTCACTCTGATCTTTAAAAAGCAACACGTTCATAATAATGATCTTTTAATAATAACACACGCTCTTATTGTGAAAATCTCCCTCCTCCCCCCTTCCTGTCCTCCTCCATCACAGGTGCAGCCCTGACTGGTTCCAGGAAGTATCTGACCTGAGTCTCTAGTGTCCAGGTGTGGAGTGGAGACTCTCTGAATCAACGGTGAGTCTGGTTTGTCTTAGGGTTAGGGTTCACTAACTGTTTCTGACTGTGATATTTGGACAAGATGTTCACTACAGAGTTTGGATCACAGCAGCTTTAACTGACACAATCAGAGCCAATCAGTGGAGGATCAGCTGATATCTTTACAGCACAAATGATTTCAGTTCATGTTCACATGAATGATTTGTGTTTCCTCTGCACATGAAGGTAGAAAGCTGATGTGGATTCAGCACCATGGACCAGAGGGAGGACACAGAGGAAATCAGACATCTGGAAGAAGAGTTCACTGATGTCAGTCCTCATTCATCTGACCTCAGCTGTGTGTCCTTGAAGAGTGATCAGTCAAAGGATTACTGGATTAATTTTAAAAGACCTCAACCCTTTGCTCCTGAGAGGTAAAATGTTTCCTCCATGTTTCTGATTCATGTTTAAACTGTTATTGATCCAGAGAAGAAGATAATGTTTATAGCCAAACATATTGATGGGAAAGATTAAAGGGCTCTGTCTGATACTAGCAGCAAGTAGTTTGATGACAACCGTGAACAAAGGGGGGGGGGGGGGGGCACAGTGATAACTGATGTGGTCGGTCGTGAATAAATTCTTTTGATCCATTTTAAGAAGGAGGGTCCAAATCCAAATTTTTTGGGCACAGACATCCTATAGGGCCACTCTATTTGATCAAACGCGTGTTGTGCATCCAGTGAGATAATGACCGCCTCTCCTGTATGCTTGGCATATAAGATGTTGAAAAGGTGGCGTTGAGAGAAATACATATGTCTACCAGGCATAAAGCCAGTTGATGTGAATGAATAATGGAGCTTATGCATTGTTTAAGGCTGTTGGCCAGAATTTTTCCAAGGATTTTGGTTTCATTGGGTAATAACGAAATTGGACAGTTTGACGATGCCACCTGAGGGTTACAGCCAGGCTTGGGATTAGCAAAATATTAGCTTTGAATAAGGTAAGTGGCAGACCCGAGGTCAGCATCGTATGGTTGAACACGCGTAGGAGCAGAGGTGACAACTTGGAGCCAAATTGTTTGATCAATTCTACATTAAAACCATCTGTGCCCGGCGCCTTATTATTGGGGAAAGAAGAGATAACCATGCATGATTTCATCCAGATTGATATCTTTGACATATTGACCGAGTCCAATGATAATTTAGGTAAATCCAGATTCTCATAAAATGTATCAAAAGCTTGAACATCTAGGTCGCCCTGTGACTGGTAGACAGTAGCATAGAAATCGGCAAAACATTCATTGATCTGTGCAAGGTGCCTTTTTCAGATTTGATACAATGTTTGGCTCTGGAAGCCTGTATTTGTCTCAGCTGGCAGGCTAATAGGCTGAACCACTTATCGGTTCAAAATATCTTTGTCTAACTTGTACTAACAATTTTGATATGTTTTTTGACATTATAGAATTATATTCATATCGTAGAGCAGTTATCTTATTAAGTACTTCTGTTTTAGGTTCTGTTTTGTATGAAACTTCTAGCTCGGTCAGTTGATCATCAGTTTCAGTTAATCTTTGTTTCAGTTAATCTTTGTTTCAGTTAATCTTTGTTTCAGTTAATCTTTGTTTCAGTTAATCTTTTCTTAGATTTTTTCTTTGCTGCTGCTTCATATGATATTATATGACCTCTAAGGACAGCCTTCATGGCCTCCCACAGAGTGGAATCATCCACATCGCCTGTATCATTGGTACTTAAATATATGTCTGTGAAGGTTCTCAGTCATCCAGGTCATGGTATATCCAACAAAGGTTCAACTCAACAAGTCCAGTTGCCTTTTTTGAACCTTTGTGGAATATACTTAAACATAATACTATTTTACTATAAAGATAGGTACAAAAATCCTCATCTTTTAAAAGTGTATTATTTAAATGCCAGTTATGTTCACCTCTCTTATGGTTTAAGTCAAGGCTTAAGGAGACAGGGACATGATCTGATATTAGTATATGATGGTAAGTGTAGTCAACTACTGACTGCAGCAACTTAGAATCCAACAAAAAGAAATCAGTTCAAGAATAGGATTTATGTACTAGCCTGGGAGTGCTGTCGATCAAGAACAGGATCTAAAACATAGTTAAAACTGCCGCCCATGATTACATTTGAATCTGACAAATTTTGCAAAGCATTATAAAGGTTCTGAAAAAAAAAGTGAATCGACATTTCCTAATATTAATGGTATGGAGTTCAGAGTCCCACTAACTATTACATACCTGCCCCTATGGTCTGAAATTGTTTGGGAGTGGATAAATGGTATATTTTTGGTATAACTGCTACTCCTCTTGATTTTGTACTGAAGTTCGACTGATAGACCTGTGAAGCCCATGAGAGACAAAGTATTTTTGCTGCTGTTTTTTTAATGTCTCCTGAAGAAAATATGTCAGATTTAAGTGACCGTAAATGAGCACACACCTTCCTTCTTTTCGGTGGTCTGTTCATCCCTCTAACATTCCAGCTAGGTATTTTAACTTTGTTCTGTCTATGTGAATCAGCTAGCATAGTATCTGTGTCTGTGATTCTTAAGGTGCCCGGTTGGAAGACAGGATGTTAGTTTACATGCTAGACTTTGTTTCTATGTGAAACTCACTCACTCATCATGTTCAGACCTTAAGATCCAATCACATAAGAGACATGTGTGAACACCTCCAGGTCACATTGAGATGACATTGGAGAGATCTGGTGTCGGTCCACATGTGGAGGTGGTCTGGGACACATGTGACCTCCTTCCTTTTGGAGGTCACATGTCCTTGAGATTATACGTCTCAGTTAGAGCTGGAGGGACTGAACTGGTGAACTACTTAGGAAGCTACTGTAGCTGCACAGAGATGGAGACTGGTGTGATGGTTGATAGTGGGATCATAGTGGGATCATTAATAACTAAGGAAACCATCATTCTCAGTGCTGAATACAACATTTAACTCCAAGGACTTGTGTTTGTCTCTGTGTGGACAGACGTGATGAGAGCTAATTGTTGATGATTGGTCCACAGAGTCCACCAGCAGAGCTCAGAGGTTCTCAGTGGTCAGTCTGCCCAGCAGCATCAGACACAGCTGGACTCCATCTTTCTGGTCTGTACATGTACAACAACTACTTTCCATCCTCTCCATGCTGCACTTTGTAGACCAGTGGATTGTCAGTGTGTCCAACATGGATCTGATGTTTGTCTCCATGATTTCAGTCTGCTTGTGTCATTCACATGGTATTCTGTTCCAGCTGCTGGAGGACAACATCATGACTTTTGTGAAGAAGGAACTGAAGAAGATCCAGAAGGTTCTGAGTCCAGATTACCCAGAATGCTCAGAGAGTCAGAGGGAGGATGAGGAGGTGTTGGAGGGTGAGGATGAAGAGCAGAGGAGGAGCAACAGAGATTTATTTGTGAAGATCACAATGAACTTCCTGAGGAGAATGAAGCAGGAGGAGCTTGCTGACTGTCTGCAGAGCAGTAAGAGGATTTAACAGCTTTAACTTGAATGAAAGAGGAAATGGAGGAAGGTTATGTTTCCTAACTGTTAATATGATGCAAACATCTGGTCCTCTACTTATTAATGAATCAAACTGATGGTTGAAGACAAACTAAAGACACACTGTAACGTTTACATCCTCAGATTTTCTGTCTCCATATTTTCTTTCTCATTTCTTCATTCAGGACATGAAGCTGCAGTTTGTGGACGTAAAGTTAAATGTGCTCTGAAGGAGAAGTTCCATTGTGTGTTTGAGGGGATTGCTAAAGCAGGAAACTCAAGCCTTCTGAATGAGATCTACACAGAGCTCTACATCACAGAGGGAGGGACTGCAGAGGTCAATGATGAACATGAGGTCAGACAGATTGAAGCAGCATCCAGGAAAGCACACAGACCAGAAACAAGCATCAGACAAGAAGACCTCTTTAAAGCCTCACCTGGAAGACATGGACCAATCAGAAGAGTGATGACAAAGGGAGTGGCTGGCATTGGGAAAACAGTCTTAACACAGAAGTTCACTCTGGACTGGGCTGAAGACAAAGCCAACCAGGACATCCTCTTCATATTTCCACTGACTTTCAGAGAGCTGAATGTGATGAAAGAGAGAAAGTTCAGCTTGGTGAAACTTGTTCATCACTTCTTTCCTGAAACCAAAGAAGCAGGAATCTGCAGCTTTGAAGAGTTCCAGGTTGTGTTCATCTTTGATGGTCTGGATGAGTGTCGACTTCCTCTGGACTTCCACAAGACTGAGATCCTGACTGATGTTACAGAGTCCACCTCAGTGGATGTGCTGCTGACAAACCTCATCAGGGGGAAACTGCTTCCCTCTGCTCGCCTCTGGATAACCACACGACCTGCAGCAGCCAATCAGATCCCTCCTGAGTGTGTTGACATGGTGACAGAGGTCAGAGGGTTCACTGACCCCCAGAAGGAGGAGTACTTCAGGAAGAGATTCAGAGATGAGGAGCAGGCCAGCAGGATCATCTCCCACATCAAGACATCACGAAGCCTCCACATCATGTGTCACATCCCAGTCTTCTGCTGGATCACTGCTACAGTTCTGGAAGATGTGTTGAAAACCAGAAAGAGAAGAGAGCTGCCCAAGACCCTGACTGAGATGTACATCCACTTCCTGGTGGTTCAGACCAAAGTGAAGAAGGTCAAGTATGATGGAGGAGCTGAGACAGATCCACACTGGAGTCCAGAGAGCAGGAAGATGATTGAGTCTCTGGCAAAACTGGCTTTTGATCAGCTGCTGAAAGGAAACCTGATCTTCTATGAATCAGACCTGACAGAGTGTGGCATCCATATCAGAGCAGCCTCAGTGTACTCAGGAGTGTTGACACAGATCTTTAAAGAGGAGAGAGGACTGTACCAGGACAAGGTGTTCTGCTTCGTCCATCTGAGCGTTCAGGAGTTTCTGGCTGCAGTCTACATGATCCACTGTTACACCAACAGGAAGACAAAGGTGCTGAAGGACTTCCTGGGAGGAAACTACAATAACTCACCTCTGGATGAATTTCTGAACAGAGTCATGATTAAATCCCTGGAGAGTAAAAATGGTCACCTGGACCTGTTAGTTCGCTTCCTTCATGGCCTCTCTCTGGAGTCCAACCAGAGACTCTTAGGAGGTCTGCTGGGTCAGACAGTGTCCAACCAGAGACTCTTAGGAGGTCTGCTGGGTCAGACAGAGAACAGTCGAAAAATCATCCAGAGAACCATCAACAACCTGAAGAAGATGAACACTGATAAAATCTCTCCTGACAGAAGCATCAACATCTTCCACTGTCTGATGGAGATGAACGACCTCTCAGTTCATCAGGAGATCCAAGAGTTCCTGAAGTCAGAGAACAGATCAGGGAAGAGACTCTCTGAGATCCACTGCTCAGCTCTGGCCTACATGCTGCAGATGTCAGAGGAGGTTCTGGAGGAGTTGGACCTGAAGAAGTACAGAACATCAGAGGAGGGACGACGGAGACTGATCCCAGCTGTGAGGAACTGCAGAAAGGCTGAGTGAGTCCTGATGTGATCATTAACAGAATCAATCAGTGGAGATTAGTAGTTTAGTTCTTCAGACGTTCTCATTCTTCTTCAAACAGTGTTCCACTTGTTGACTGCAAACATCACAGTCAGTTGTATTTAGTCCCAGATGTTCTCCAGCTGTTTAAAGCTGTTCTTCTAGTTATTGACTCTTTTCTTTCTATTTCTCTGTCTTATTATTCTCTCCATCAGTAAGTTAGTTTAGCTGAAGCAGCCTCTGAGGCCTCACGTTACAATGATGAGAGGATATTGAAGGCTGTTTCTAGAGTACAGAATAATCCTGAAGTCAGTGAAGTGGCTCCACATCAACATCTATCTAAAGCTTGTTAAGATCAACATGAGCCACCGTAAACTACTGATCATCCCACACAGAGACTGACCCATCAATGGAGCATTTTATTGACTGAGTTCAACGCTTCATTTGAAGGAGAGAAGTCCAGTCACATGGTCTTGTTTTTACGTCTTTCTTTCTATTTGTTTCCTGTCTTGTTGCTGTAGAGAAGAGTTGAAGCAGGAAATGCTCAGAGGTCTGAATATATAAGAGCAGAACGGTAGAAGTCTGACTTGGTAAAGAGATGTGAAACACACAAAGGTCAGAGTTTAGTTTGACAGATAAAACCCTGAGAACATCTTTGTGATGACTTGATGGTGAAAAGAATTCAACCTGATTGTTTGTTCATTGTGTTTGTGCTGAACAACTAAAGCTGAGCCAGTCCTGTGTCCTCCACATGGAAATATTTCACCATGTTCATACTGAATGATGTCCAGGTCTGAGGTTGTCAGGTGATGGCTTTCATTTGTGTTGGACTAAAGACTAAATGTTCCACTTGTGGACTGAAGCTGACGGCAGCAGGTCCACAGCAGAGATCATCTTTCCAACTGGAACTGTTCACTGAGCTGAACTCAGTCAAAAGATCCAGAGTCCATTAAACAGTGAAGACAGTCCAGATGTTTGTCTCATCCAGATGTCCTCATGATGGGATCAGATTAGGGTTGCCAACCGTCCCTTGAAAAACAGAATCGCCCCGTATTTAGAAACAAAAGTAGGCGTCCCGTATTGAGCTGAAACAGGACGCACTTTGTCCCGTATTACAGAGAGAATCCAAAATAGTGTAAAATGTCAATGGAATGAATGAATAACAGGACGCTTTATATGAACATTTACGGTAAACTTATTCCCAGGCCGTCTCCTGCTCTGTGACCAATGAGCTGACAGCAGGAATCCCTCTCATCTCATTGGTCGAGGTACTGTTGCTTGAGAAGAAAGTACCAGAAGACAACAAAGCAACAACTTTTCCTCACACTTTCTGTTTGCACTTTTCTTATTGCTCTATTACAAGAGGAATGTTCTGCTTTCTATTGTTTTCTATTCATTTCTACAGTTTTAAGTTCAGCAGGACAGGTTTCTGTTTTATTCTGTTCATCTGCACATTCAACTAAACAAAGGTCTGAGAGAGATGATGAGAATGATTGTTTCCTGTCAAACACAGTCAGAGAAGATGAGCTGAACCACTGATGTGGAGACAAAATGTCCAACAGGATGTGTCCAACTGTCCACTCATCAAACCCATCATGTTCATAGAAATGTCTTCTTCCATTATAACAGGTTTTATTTATTTGTCTCATGACAGACTTCTTTACTGTGGACTCTCAGAGAGTCACTGTGAAGTCGTGGCCTCAGCTCTGAAGTCCGACCCCTCCCATCTGAAACATCTGGACCTGAGTAGAAACTACCTGGAGGATTCAGGAGTGAAGCATCTGTCTGCTGGACTGGAGAGTCCAAACTGTAAACTGGAGACTCTGATGTGAGTTTTCATTTATTTTCTTCTCAGGCTTCTGAAGAATGGAGATCCAGTTTAGATGAGTTCTCTTGTCAGGACTGTCAGATAGAAAAGGAGCTCAAAGAGTTTAAATGAAGGAGCATCATGTTCCTGAACATCAGCAGGTATCTCCTCAGTCATCAGACGTGCACAGGTACGGGCTATTGTTGCTCTGGAAACAGCCCGTTTGCCCTTAGTAGCTGAGCTGCCCCTCTGGAGAGAGTGCCTTTTTATTTGCTGTTGTGTCTCCATCAATACAATGAGCCCATAACTGGTAAAGTAGAAGTGTTCATTCATTCATTCATCAGCTGGAACAGCTTGTTCCTGTGGTTGAACAGGAAGTGATAACGTGATCACCAGAGGTGGGAAGTAACCAAGTACAAATACTTTGTTACTGTACTTAAGTAGATTTTTCAGGTATCTGTACTTTACTTGAGTATTTCTTTTTCTGACGACTTTTTACTTTTACTACATTTGTACACAAATATGTGTACTTTCTACTCCTTACATTGTAAAAACAGGCTGGTTCCTTTTTTAACCTCCACGGATGACAAGACGTAAAAGACGTGACATGATGGGACATGACTAGAGCATGGGACTAGAGAAGGAAAGTCAATGATGTGCTCATAAAATGAGCGGCCTGTTGGTGATACCTGTTGACCTGATGCTGATGCTGAAGGTGCCTGTTATCAATCCATGGAAATTGACAGGGGACTGACAAACTGAGCCTAGAATTAGACCAGTGGCTTCATATTTAGTAAAAAGGTGATCTATGCACATGAACACAGTTGTAAAGATAAATACCCTCTGATACCCTCCATCAGCTCTACACCTGTGTTCCTGTCTTCTTCTTCTACTGGGTTGAACAGGCAGCCTGTTGACAGCGTTGCCCAGTCAGCTTATTATAAGTGACTTTGGGCTTGTTTTCCTGTAAAGTCTCTTACAAATATTGGTCGTCACGGGTCACGTTTTCTTGGGGCTGGTTTCTAAAGTGTAGTTGCTTATTTGGGCTTGTTCCCAGATCCATAATAAGTTGTCAAGCAGATGTAACCCCTTTAAAATTACAGTTGGGTTTATTGCATGTATTTTATTGTTGGCTGGAGCCACTAATTTCATTAAGTGTGAGTTCCTTAAGAGAGCTGTGTCGAGACTGTAGTTGCTTTGAGTAGCCACAAGGTGGTGCTTCATGTATAGTCGATACGGGAAATTCAGTGAAGGTGCGCTTTGCATGCTGGGAGCTAGATGCTAGTCAAGCCCGACACCGATGCCACAGCGATGTTTTAGGAGCGAGACTATGAACGTTTATGGGAGGAATATTGTTTTATTTTCATGGACACGAGTTGCAAGTTGTTTTTTGAGTGTTTATGAGAGTTCCAGGACGACTGCGACCGGAGAAATTGCTGTGATTGTTTTCTTTACTGAGGACTCCGGTGAGTTGTCTGGTTGTATGCTATGTGCTAATATGCTAGTCGATAAGCACATTTTCAGTCATTGTGGATGTTAATATTGAACGTTGTTAAAAATAAATGTTGCAAACATGTTTCAATGGGTAATATGCTGAGTTGAGTTGTAAATGTAATTGTTCACATGACGACCGTAATTTGCACTGCGCCATTTTTTTAGACGCCATGTTCAAGGTTGATGAGTGTAAATTGTCCGCTAAGGTTTATGATATATTTACTAATGTAAACACTGTGTTAAGTTCATTTTTTGAGATGGTTGAAACACGATATGATGAGATGATGAACACTATGATACAGATAAGAGATAATGATTTATGCAACATGGTTCATTTAATACTGTAAAAGACTCACATTAATGGAGACTTGAGGTTTTTTATATATCTCATAATACAGTTATTATAGGTTGCATTTGAGTATAAGAAATATAATTCTGAGCAGAAATTAGTTGATAACCTGATTATTTGTCTCGTGAGATCTGGCAACACAGCTGTTGATCAGTTTGAGCTCTGCTGCCACCTAGTGACTGGAGGCTTGTAAACTGGGTGTAAAAGGGGGTTAAGTTGTATATGTCCATCAATTTACAGTGTTTATCAGCTCCATGAATAAAGTGCAGTGATATTGAGTCCAGTTAAGGCTCAGAGTTGAGCAGGCGGATGGCGTGTGGATAGAAACTCTTCTTCAGCCTCTCAGTCTTTGTCCTCAGGCATCAGAAACGCCGGCCTGATGGCAGTAGAGAGAAGAGAGAGTGTCCGGGGTGACTGGACTGTTTCAGGATCTTCTTGGCCTTTAACCTGCAACGAGGAGTCCAGGCCCAGGCCATGCAGCTTAGCAGCCAGTCTGGAGGGAACTATGGTATTGAATGCTGAGCTGAAGTCAACAAACAGCACTCTCACATAGTTTCTCTTACCAGTGTCCACGTGGGAGAGGGTCTTGTAGAGGAGGAGGTTTATGGTGTCATCTGTGGATCTGTCCGGCCGGTATGCAAACTGTAGTGGATCCAGGGTGGTGGACAGTGTGGAGGTGATGAATGTCTTGATGAGTCTCTCCAAACATTTCATCAGCACAGATGTGAGGGCTATGGGCCTGAAGTCATTGGAGCTGCTGGGGTGTGGTTTCTTTGGGACAGGGACTATTGTGGACTTCTTGAAGCAGGTTGGGATCACACACTGTCTGAGTGAGAGGTTGAATATCACTGTGAACAGAGGAGCCAGCTGATCAGCGCAGGTTTTGAGGACACGCCCACTAGTCCCGTCTGGTCCAGCTGCTTTCCTGGTGTTGACAGGATGTCAACATTGTCGGGAGAGAGTGTGGACCTCTTAGCTGTCACTATGTCCCCTGCTGTTGAGAACACTCTCTCTGATGGTACTGAAGATCCTGGCACAGCGAGGCAGCATCTTGCCATCTTTGCAAGACAAGGGTATTTGCATTCATTGGTTTTCCACCATGTCAGTGGATCACCATCCACTGACATGCCACCTGCTGCCTGGTAGGATGCCGCCTCCTCTTTGATGAGGTCAATGCCAGGAGCCTTGGTGTACATCTCTTTGCTGACAAAGGTCTCTCCAAAGAGCTCGGCCATCGCTGATTTCTTTTGAGGAGGAGATGTGTCCAAGTCTCCTCCTGCTGACTCTGCAGCTTGACCCTGCAGAAAAATAATAAAAAATGCTTGTAGATTTACATTTATAATTTTTAAATAAGATTCTTTTTCTTTACCTCATCACAGTCTTCAGTACCCAGACGGCTCACAATCTCAGTGGTAAGGTCATTGTATGTCTTCTGACGTAGGGCAGGGTCCATGTGAGACAGGGACTTGAATCTGGGATCCAGGGCAGTAGCTCTGTGAAGGTAGTCCTGCAGAGTAGGGGCTGAAGTGTATCTGGGCTTCAGGTCCTCTCTAATGGCAGCCTTGACATCTTGTGTGATGGTGCTGTCTTCCACACTTGGAGCCATGGATTGTAGAATCCTTGTTTTCAGCGGCAGGATCATTGATACAGATGGTGAAGTTTCAGTGCTCAGCAGAGATGTGACAGTTTGATGATGTTCTTTCCTCAGGGTTTTCTCAGTCAGTGCAGAGTATATAGCTGCCTGCTGCTCCAGATAACGCTCCACCATATCATAAGTGGAGTTCCACCTTGTTGGTGCATTATGTATGAGCTCATGATTGGGTAGCTGTAACATGTCTTGCTTTGTCTTGAGCACGTGAGCAGCTGTTGTGCTTCGGTGGAAGTAGGAAACCACCTTCCTGATTCTCCCAAGGAGCCGATCCATTTTATTGACTGAGATTCCCTTTTGTGACGCCAAATTCACGACATGCGCAAAGCACCCTATCTGTGGGCCCAGTCCTGCCATATTCACTGCATTTATCTGATTTGTTGCATTATCAGTTGTTACTGGAATATTAGTACTGGGCCTCCTTAACTTCCATTCTTCAACTGCTTGTGTCAGTACCTGAACAAGATGAGTGCCTGTGTGACTCTCATAGAGGGGGCGTGTCTGCAGCACTAGACTTCTCATCTCCCAGCCTTCAGTGATGAAGTGAGCCGTTATCGTCACGTAGCTCTCCGTTCCCCTGGACGTCCACCCGTCTGTTGTGAGCGCAACAGCCGACGCTCGGGATAGTTCATCCACAACTTTTTTCTTCTCCCGCTCGTAGAGATCTGGCACTACCTTCTCACTGAAGTGTGTGTGCGATGGGATGTCGTAACGCGGCTCAAGCACTTTCAGCATGTTTTTAAAGCCCTCGTTTTGCACAACTGAATATGGCCTCACGTCTGTAGCTATAAACACGCCGATAGCGTTTGTGATAGCTTTAGCCCGGTCGGATTGCGCAGGGAGAGGATGCTTAAATGCTGAGGTGATGAGCGGTTGTTGGCCAGCTTTCGTTTTCGACCAGTGAAACACCCGGGTGATGTCGCTTCAAATGAGTGAACATGCTCGATGTGTTTCCACTGTCATATGGCTTTCTTGTGCCACAATGCCTACACACAGTAGCAGTTTTGTCCACTGACCTCTTTCCTTCGTCATCATAGTTGACAGGGAAGCCAAAATGCTCCCATACGGGGGATTTAAGTGTCGCGGGGCGTTCAAGCTCCTCCTTTCCTACGCTCGCCATGTCTGCTCTCCTCCTACTTTCTCCACTGGCCGCAAGCTGTATGCGGACGGAGCACAACTGTTTTTGTTCCCCCCTGAAATCAATCCGCGGATGACGTGTGTCCCGAACCGATGACGTCGATCCGAACGGATCACGGATCAATGATGATCCGTTGCACCACTACCAGTTTCTGACACTGACCTCTCATTTTATTTTTACTGGACAATCAAAACCTTTACATTTTATTTCATTTAGTAAATAAATACCTGAGGAGGAGGATTATTGCATTTAAAGTAGAGCTGTGGTCATTTATTAAAGTAACCTATATTGTTAGAGTTACATACGTTATAAAAGTGACATAGAAAATAGTTGACATGACATGTGACTTGTTGGAAGACACACTTGAACATGTCAACTTGTCCTTTAACATTTGAATGACACAAACCTCCTGAGACACCAAATCCAGGAAGAAGAAGGTCCTGGAATCAAAGAACTAATCAACAGTTTGTAGTCCAACATGTGTGAGGAGGAGATATTGATCCTGTAATGAGGTCAGCAGCATCTTATTGATCTGTGTTGACATGAATAGTTGTCTGAATGTTGTGCTGACGTTTGGATGATGTCTGTAGAAGGCTGACATGATGAAGATCCACAATAACACAAGGACAAAGTCACTCTAGTCATTTTAGAGAACAGCTCATTGATCAGGACACATTTCAGACCTCAACACATCTGATTGATCATCAATCATTTCATCTTTTATTCTTTATTCAGATTGATTTACTTTTTAATTTCAAATTATTTTAAACATTTAAACATCTTTGGTCCAATAAGTCTTTGGTTCAGGCTAAAAGCGGTTAGTGTGTAACCACAGACAGTACCAGGACCCCTGACTAGTTGGTCTGAAGTGAGTTTATAAATCAAATATAAATGTAAATAATGCAAACTAATACTTTGTTCTAAACTCTGTGATAATGTTTTGGATAGATGGCGGTATCTAATGCTGCTGATTCCATTCATGGGTAAATGTAACAACAACTGATGAATCAATATGAATCCTTTTGTTCCAAAGAACCATATATATTGTATAATCACCTTATTATCATTCCTATGTATATAATATATATTCTTCCATCTCTAGTGTTTGTACATTTGTTCATATATTAATTCTGTAAATATTTTGCTGATACTATTTTTATTTATTTTACTCTGAAGAGGAACAAAAATGGACACAACGGAAGAGAAAGTTTGGTCAGAGCCAAAACCCTAGACAAAGGGATGTACTTAACATGTTCTTACAGACCTACATAGTAGCTCTACATTAACTGTGACATAACATAATTAGCGTTAGAATTGATAGTCGTTACATTTATATACCTGATCTGTCCGTATCTGCTGATCCGTATGCGTAGGCTTAGACACTCGTAAGCCAGGAAGTCTTTAGAAAATGAAAAGAATGAGCTTTGTGAAGTTGAACCATCTGATTTGTGAATTTGCAAAACAATCACACACATTCAGATAGCTAGGTACACATTTGTGAATGTCATGTTTCACGTGTGGATCATGGAACATGCATTTGTGACCATTTTGAGACTAATTTCACTCCATATTCATTCCTGGTCAACACACACATTGATGAGGACACATTTAAAACCTCAACACATCTGATTGATCATCAATCATTTCATCTTTTATTCTTTATTCAGATTGATGAGCTGCAGTTTGTCAGAGATCAGCTGTGATTCTCTGGTCTCAGCTCTGAAGTCCAACCCCTCCCATCTGAAACATCTGAACCTGAGTGGAAACAACCTGAAGGATTCAGGAGTGAAGCAGCTGTGTGGTTTTCTGGAGAGTCCAGACTGTAGACTGGAGAAACTGGGGTGAGTTCACTGTCTGTTACTGTTGTAGATCTGATATTAGGGCTGGGTGACATGGACCAAAAGTCATATCCTGATATATTTAGGCTGAATATCGATGTACGATATATATAAGAATAACAAAAAAACTTAATTAGTCCCACAATAGGGAAATTACAGTTTACAACAGCTTACAGAAAAGACAGAATAAAAAATAAGAGCAAAAAGAGTAGCTATAAAAGATAAACTAGAAAATTCCTGCAGAAAGTTTGACTGTGCTGATGATGCTGCCGTCCAGTTTCAAGTGTGCGTGGTAAATCATTTTTGAAGGAAAAACATCATCAACCCGGCAACAAAGTGACTGGATGGGTGTGAGTTTGATGTCATGCATGTTGGAGGGTTCAACAAACCAAAGGAGCAGGATGACGAGGATGCAGTAGGCCTGGCTGAGAGAGAGACACTGAGAAGGACTGTGTGAGGTGCTCAACCAAGGCATGAGAAATCTCATGCCTTGGTTGCTTGTTGTTCCATTTTTTCACTGCAGCTGCAATGACACAGAAAAACATTTTTAACAACACAATTGATAAGACAATGAACATTTCCATTAAAGGGGAACTACTGTTTTTTTACAACCTGGACCTTATTTCTAGCATAAAATATCATCGTTTACTCACCAACATCACTTTCATTTGCACTTGTTCAGAAGATCTTTAGATCAGCGTGTAGCGGGCGCTCAGGCACCGAGACGCAGCCTCTAAATAACATTATCTGCCGTGAAACTCCTTCATTTCACCAATATTTAGTTCTGATAGGCCAGTGCTATTCCCCGTTGAGTCCAGAGTTACCTGTTATCATCATTCCCCGGATGGTGTCTTCTGACCTTGACCATGTCGTCTCTGAAACCACCGCAGTGAAGTTAGTTTGAAGATCCCACAGACCTTGGCTCTGGGTAAACCTCTTTTGCTAGGGTACAGTATCTCCGTGTGTTTACTGTGTAGTCTGCAGTGAGAGTACACTTGAAATGTTGGAGTGGCTTGCTCGGAGTCGCACCGTACCCACAGCGACAAAGAGATTTACCCAATGTCTGTGGAATATCCAACTCTAAACTAACTTCACTGCGGTGCGGTCACTGTTGGCAGCAGCATCATTGGCAAATTTCTGCAGGAATTTTCTAGTTTCATTTTGTAACACACTGGGATATTGGATGATGAGGATTAGCAACGGTACTAACATTTCTGACACATTAAACTGATCAAATTATTACAGAAGACCTGAACCGCAGATTTGGAAATGATGCCGTTTCAGTTTATTTTCTTTAGGTATCCAGAATCTACAGGAAAATAAATAATAAATAATATTAAAACTGGGAACATACCTCTTTTATATTTCCCTCCATTCCTCTTCTCATCTCTCAGCTCCTGCTCCTCTCCAGCTCAAACCGGTTCTTTTCGTGGGCTTAAGTAGGTTTAACCAATGACAGTGTTGGAAGGAACACACGTTGAGGGCTGGCCAATGAGAGCCACGCTCTGCTCACGGTCCCACGTGACCAGTGGAAACACCCAGACCCATTAATAATAATAATAATAATAATACATTTTATTTAAAAGCGCTTTTCAAGGTACTCAAAGACACTTTACATAAAAAGAACAAAACAATTTGAAATATAACATTAAAAACACGTTTTTAATGAACGAAGGGGCCTGGTTATGGAGGGCTTTGAAGTGAATACGCTGTGGAACTGGGAGCCAGTGGAGTTTCTGGAGGACAGGAGTGATGTGATCACGGGAGCAGGTGAGGGTGAGCAGACGTGCAGCAGAATCTTGGATGTACTGAAGCTTATTTAAAGTTTTGGATTCAAACAGGTCATTTGAGCAGAGGTGGGCTTTGAGTTGTGTGGCGACAATACGCTCCAGTATTTTGGACAGAAAGGGGAGATTGGAGATGGGCCGGAAGTTCATCAAGATGTCAGGGTTGAGTCCAGGTTTTTTGAGGATGGGGGTGATAGCAGCCAGTTTGAGTGAACGGGGGACTGAGCCAGACCTGAAGGAGGAGCTGATGATTTCTGTGATGAGTGTGGAGATGGCTGGTAAAGAGTCCTTAATGAGGTGAGATGGGATGGGATCCAGGACACATGTAGAGGTTTTCATGCCTATCATGATTCTGGGCAGGTCCCCTGGTGACACAGGGGAGAACTGAGACAGAGGCTGAGAGGTGAGGAGGGGAGGAGCAGGTGAGGGAGTGGGAGTGCAGGCCGTGGGGGCAGGAGAGGAGGACAAGTTGTTAATGGTGTGGATTTTTGTTTGGAAGAATAAGAGAAAGGAGTTGCATTTGTCAGAGGTGAATGAGTTGGAGGTATTGTCGCTGGGCTTGAGGAGTTTATTTACTGTAGAAAACAGAGCCTTGGGGTTGGTGGAGCCAGAGTGAATGAGGTGAGAGTAGTAGGTGGAGCGGGCAGTACTGAGAGCATCCTTGTACTGCTGAAGGTAATCTGTATAGGCTTGTAGATGGACAGTTAAACCGGTTTTCTTGTGAAGTCTTTCAAGCTGTCGTTTTTGTGATTTCATTTTGTCGTTCAGGAGTGTACCAGGGGGCAGAGTGGGTGAAGGAGACAGTTCTAGTTTTGATGGGGGCTAGCTGGTTGAGACAGGAGGAGAGTGTTTAGTTGTAGAATTTGGTGAGACCAAGACACTACCAAGACCACAGAGTAAGACCAAGACTAGTTCAGCTCGAGGCCAAGGCCGAGACCAAAAAAAAAACCTGGTTTTTGTTGGCATGATAGGCTCATAGGGCCACACAGAAGAGGACTTAAGTCTCAACCATTATACATACCACATCCAACATTTAATCAAATAAAATATATAGTAATAAAATAAGGCTGCATTGCATGTTGATCATGTAGGCACCACCACCACCTATGTTAATGACATTTGAATGAAAATGAAATGCTATTGAATTACATTATTATCATTTTAAAAAATGAAAGTGACGGTAAAAATAGATTATGAGGGGATTTTTATGAGCCTGTCAGTCAAAATGAGAGACAACTAAAAAGTCTAGCTCAACCTCTGCATATAACGTCATTTTGTTGCTCATCTGATACTTTGAATCTGAACCATCTCCAAATTACTGAGCCACTGCTTTTTCTTTTACTAACCAGTTTCTCCTCCACACACTCTGCAGATGTTGTTGCTCCTCCTCTGTGCATGAAAGAGGAGGGACGGGGGGAGCAGTGCAGAGAGCTCCGGGTCAGCAGCTTGATGGAGCAAGGATCACAGCGCTAATTTGAACTATATCCATATACCAGATATAGTTTAAATACTGTATCACATTAAAACATAGATCCATATATTTATTAATGTGATATATCACCCAGCCCTATCTGATATGTTTAATCACCAACTGAATTTAATGTATTTGATGTAAAACTTTATTGTTCCTCAAAATGAAGACAAATACAAACTCATTTAAATAACTGTATAATGTTGAGCTTCATTCCTGGTCAACACACACATTGATGAGGACACATTTAAAACCTCAACACATCTGATTGATCATCAATCATTTCATCTTTTATTCTTTATTCAGATTGTATTGGTGCAGTTTGTCAGAGATCAGCTGTGATTCTCTGGTCTCAGCTCTGAAGTCCAACCCCTCCCATCTGAAACGTCTGGACCTGGGTGGAAACAACCTGAAGGATTCAGGAGTGAAGCAGCTTCTTGATCTTGTGAAGAGTCCAGACTATAAACTGGAGACTCTGATGTGAGTAGAGGGTTCCAGTCAGTCCATGCTGCTTTCATCAGTATTGTCCTAAACACAGTTAGTATCAAAGATCCAGTGTTTCCTGTAAACCTGCAGCTTCTCAGTGAAGCTGTGAGAGGAGAATGGAGACAGGCTTCAGGATTGGACAGAAAGACAGAGAGAGAGACAACAGTCAGCCAATCAGATGAGCCAGAAGCTTGTTGTGATCATGTGTTTGAGTTGATGTGAAGACGACTGTTGTTGTTGTGTTGATGTGTCCAGGAAATAAAGCTGGATTCCAGCTGACAGCCTTCCAATATGTATAGAGACAGTGGTGGTCATTCATCAAATGTGATGAACAACTGATCACAGCTCTGAGATCAGTCTGACTGAAGCCTGCACATCACAGAAGCAGCATTACATTTAGTAACCATGAGCAGAGTCATCACATGTGTCATTAGTTTGATCAGATCTCTTCAATGACAGCCTCCATGTTTATTAGTCAGCTGATCTTTGTTTAAATGGAGCAGCAGTAAATCCATCACTAAAGTGTTGGTGCAGTAATGAAGCGTTCAGGACTCTCAGCAGTTTATTAGTGAAATCTGCAGAGGAAACAGACTTGATGCTAAAAGTCTCTGCAGGTCTGTGTGTGTTCACTCCAACACGTTAACATGAAGCTGAAAGGAAGCTGGCTGAGCTCCACAGCTGCTCCACTGCTGCTCTGAACAGGACTGAAGTCCCTGCTGCTCTTTCTACTGGATGTGATGATGAAGGGAGACTCTGGAAACACTCCTTCACCTCCTCTCTTCTTTCTCCTCCTCTCTACAGGTGGAGGTAACAGTAAACAGGACGGTGTGTGTTGTGAGAGGATGAGCTGTGTCCTGATGATCCAGAGGTTGAAGCAGACTCTGACTGGACCATGTTACTGGGAGGTGGAGAGGAGAGCTTCATCCACATGGTCTCCATTTAAGACCATCAACAGAGCTGCACTTCAACTCTTCACAGAGCTCCAACAAATCAAGTCCAGTCCCTCATGAATGATTCAGACACATGTCAACCTGCCAGCATCAACAGTCCTTCCTGTTGTTGTGGAGATGTTTGTTCCATGTCTTCTCTTGTCTCTGGTGAGTTTAGAGACTAAAAGATGATTTAAAAGCAGCTGAAGATAAAACATGAAGCTGTGGACTGTAAAACTCACAGTCAGATCAGAGTCTCCATCAGATCCATGCTGGAGTTGGAATGAGTCTTCTTCAAACCGTCCCTCCAGAGGACATTTCTTTTCTGTGTCTGAACTGCATCTGTTATTTCTTTATATCACTGTGATGTGTCTTTCCTCCACATGTCCTGTTCAAGGTTTCTTCCTGTTAAAGGGAGTTTCCTGGTAACCAGGTGGGTGGGACTGAGAGGAAAGAGACGGGGCGAGACAGAAAGTCAGTTCATGAAGCTTAATCACGGAAAGCATGAATGAAAGTGGCCATGTGGCATTGTTTACAAAACTTGACTGCAACGCACGTTTGCAGTCAGGCGACGTAAGCTCCGCTAGCTAGCGTAAAACACAAAAATGGACCAGTTTTTAATAAAAAAGAGACAGAAACGAGCTCATTAAAGTAAATCATTAAAGTAAATCTGGTCTAAAATTAATAATTCCATACCTTATCATATTCGTTTTATTTGATTATCCATGTGCATATTATATTAGTACCAAGAGTTATTCATAGTTGTCACTTTATTAAATACATATTTTTTCACACTTAAGAAGTTGTTTGTGGTGTTGTTTACGGCAGAGAATGACTGGTAAAATTTGTAGTAAAGGATTCATCCTTCAGATATGCAAATTACTTAATTGCGACTGATAAACTGATTTAAACCATGTTCTTCCTAAGATAACAGGAGGTGGTGCCCTAACGAGACAATTTAAAAGTGTATGTTACCCCACACAAGTCATCTTCATGGCAAGGTAAGATCTTCATTGCCTTGTTGCAGTTCATCCCTTCAAAGTTTGTGTCACCATGGTAACATGTGACACAAACTTGCTTTGCTGCAGTTCATCCCTTTGAAGTTTGTGTCACCATGGCAACATGTGTGTGAATGCAAGTCAACTTCATGACAAGGTAAGATCTTCAGGGAGATTGGTTTGCCTTTGATGTAATTCACCACTACGAAGATAGTGGTACAGTTTCATGATTACATGTGAGCAGACTCTAAATGACTCATAACTAGGTAACATCTTCCAAGTAAATATATTGCCTTGCTGCAGTTCATCCCTTTGAAGTTTGTTTCACCATGGCAACATGTGTGTGAAGGCAAGTCAACTTCATGACGAGGTAAGATCTTGAAGGACATTGGTTTGCCTTTGATGTCATATTAACTTGCTGCAGTTGATCCCTTTGAAGTTTGTGTCACCATGGTAACGTGTGTGAAGGCAAGTCAACTTCATGACGAGGTAAGATCTTCATTGCCTTGCTGCAGTTCTTCCATTTGATGTTTTTGTCACCATGGCAACATGTGTTAAGGTAAGTCAACTTCATGACACGGTAAGATCTTTAAGGATATTGGTTTGCCTTTGATGACAAATGCTGGTTTAGTCTCTCTGCACTGACGCACACATACACTAAGGTTAAACTACAACACAGTACTTCTTGTGCAGACAGAGGCCAATGCTTTCACTCTACCTTATCAACGGTGTGCAGGGCAGTGGTGTTGTTGTTCAGGTAGTTGGTGTAGACTCTGAGTTTTGAGCACAGCTTTACAAACACGTCTCCAACACACTGATCTGTGCTCCACTGCTGCAGCCGGGCCTGTAAGTCTACCAGAAACGCCCTGCAACGCACAAACGCACGCGACGGTCCACACAGACGGACAACAAGAAGGTCAAAGGTGGATATGTGAAGTGTGCGTTTGTAGCTGTTGAGCTCCAGTATTAACGTGACGGGGCTGAGGACAATGTGGATGTCAGCAAAGCTTAGAATAGCTCTGTTGGAGTTCAGAGCTGCAGTGAGGGGCTCCTCATACACCTGAGAGACAGACGGACATGCAGGTGAAACACTTCATGTAGAGGAACAGATCAGCAGTGATTGGTTGAGGTGTACCTTTATGACAGCGCTCAGTCGCCCCAAATAAAGACACTCACTAAGGTGCAGCTCTCGTGCAGCAGCGTCTCTCCAATCTAACACCGCCTGAAAGCAGAAAGGTACAGAACTGTAAAGATGAAGAACTCTCCTTCAGCTTTCTCTTAATGGAAAGGGTCAAAGCGCGCACACACACACACACACACACACAAGCGGTACATTTTCTCCAAACCAGCCCGGTGGTGGTTTAGGTGGACTACCCCTTCCTGAGGTCCTAGAGCAATGGGGGTTGGATAAAAACACTGCAAAAAACTTGACAAAAATTTAGCTGTTAGCTTTAGGGTGTTGATACGACCTACAGAACTCGATGCACATGACCCTGACTGTGTTGTGGTTTAGGCGGACATTTCCAATTTTGACAAATATGTGAGTTATGAGGTCATAACAAACTATGTTGGGACTTTAAAGGGACAATGATGTCAAATTTAAAAACCCTCCTCATTAACATATATTCACCTGACAGCATGATGCTTAATGGGAACAGCCATTTAATTAACATAAAATTAGGTTGTGCTTCATACACTGTCTGAAGCACACTGTATGTGCAAAACAATAAGTGCTTAATCCTGAGAAACAAAGAAAAGCAAAAGGTAGAGCTTTCTTACAATTGTTTTAGGTGTTTAAAGTGAACCTTGCATCTCTGCACTACCCAGATGGCTGTCAATAAAATATATTAAATTGCCTTGCTATAATAATAATAATAATAATCTCTCGTAGTCAGTGACACATCCAGAGAGTAGCCAGACAGGTGACACAACAACTGATGGCTTTAAACAACTTACAACTTTAAAACAGTGTGCCTTCTGAAACATTAAGGCATCAACGATTTACAGATTTTGCCTCTCAGGCTGCCTCTTTGCAGCTGTTCCTCGGTTTCTTACAAAGTCCCTTAAATACTGCACTGTTCTTTGTGCTAACACAGGGTCTTCCGCCAGTTTGCAGTGACTGCATTCATTTTTGGTGGCCAGTCTTCCTTTACTTATGTGATCTTTGAAATGCCGCATGACTGCAGCAATCTCAGCTTTAGACCACATCTTTTTAGACACTCTTTTGGGCTCAGTGTCTGGACCAGCACTTCTTATGAAAGATATGCAAAGCCGAAACATTTTGTCACACAAAGAAAACATGCTGGACAGCTGGAGCAATCAAAACCAAATTTCTGTTGTTACCTCTAGGCTCAAAGTCGGCAACAAAGAGGGAGGCCACACACAGAAGTAACCGTCAAATTAGTTTATTTAATTCAACTCAGAAAATGAGTAGAATGTCAGAGAACACAACAAACGGCAGACCCCTCCCAGCTTCACCTGAAAACCAGCATCAAATTATGAAGAGAGTGGGAGGGATCGTCACACATTTTGAACACATTTTGCAGGCTGGTAAGTGACTTTAAAGTAGATAACAATGAACAAATGAGGTGAATAGATGAGGTGTCTGCTGACATGTTGAATGTCTGTATGATTGTAGCAGTCAAAAAAAAAGCCCATGGAACAGGCACAGGGGGCGGCCCACCCAGCCAGGATATGACACCAGCAGAGGAGCTGGTGCTCCATTTAAATAAAGGGAGGCCAGTTATGGAGGGGATCCGGGGGTAAATCCAGAAACTAGAAAGAGAAGTGAGTATTAAGGTGTACACAGTAACCATAACTGCAATACAATGTTTTAATCTTTGTTGCTTTTCCTCTCTCTATTCCAGGATCCAAGCAACCAAGACAAAGGAGGACTGCCTAATAAATAAATAAAAAAGAAAACATTGTGATGTCCTCCCTCTTTCATGAATGTCAAGTAAAATTTAAAAGAGAACCACCAATGCTAAACAAAATGCACACACCAAAAAGTGACATTTGAGATCTTTTATTAACTAAAAGGCTAAATCGAAAAATTAAGTGAAAACATTCCCTCATGTGTCTGCCATTAATGTTGACTGGGAAGATGAGAGTAACATCGACATGAGGATTAGGGCTTCCTCATCCAGCACATCCTCCAAAAAAAGGATCAAGCCATAATGAAGAGGGAACAGGTGAATGGGAGGTGGACCTATATATACTAGATTGCCATGTCACAGATTTCATTGAAAACACCTTTGCAACTTGTGTTTTGTAATCAGTTACTACAATAAAACACATATTTATGAAACCACTGACGGCTATTTGACAAGCAGTCTTCATTAGTACAGCAAACTTGGCCTGAGTAATAATACTACCACTTAAATCAATATAAAAAAGACTATTGCAATTACAAACGGGCAACAGATTTAAATAAAATAATAAATTACTATAAACATGTAATATTTTAATACAGGATAATTAAAATGATGCAACATACTTAGAAAGACCATGGTCATGCTGTAAAACACATTAAATCCTCACAGGATTGACGGTGGAAATACAGATGGATCACCAGGATTAATCTTAGCCTGGCTGTTAGCCTGGTCTGGAGCAGGCTAGCTGCAGAGAATAAATCACCATAGTAATTTAGCCGGGTTAAGTTTGAGCTGCTTTCATGCAACCGACTTGAGGCTAAATTAAGCCGGGATAATCAACATATCCCGGCTTAATCCCTAATCTTAGTTTTGTGCAATACCCCTCAGGTTCTGAGTTATATCTTCTGATGATGTATTCTTTCCTCTTATTTTGTGTTTGTGTGTTAAAAGGAGAGAGTGATTAGTGGAACAGGATGCAGGTGTGCCAATCACTCTCACCTGGTGCTGCTCTCTCTCTCCCTCTCCACACCTCTCTCCTGCAGCTGATGCACCACGCCCCCTCCACACAAATATTAGGATGTCACATCATTATTTAAGAAGATGCCACAAATAATCAAGTATCAAGTAAAAAGTTACATTTGCATCCTATTTGTTTATTCTTTTGTTCCAACACCTTCACCAACTTAAGTTTCACCATGTCGCCATGGTGAAACTGTACCACTATGTTCAAAGTGGTGAATGACATCAAAGGCAAACCAATCTCCTTGAAGATCTTGGTCATGAAGTTGACTTGCCTTCACACACATGTCACCATGGTGACACAAACTTCAAAGGGATGAACTGCAGCAAAGCAAGTTTGTGTCACATGTCGCCATGGTGAAACTACCAATATGTTCAAAGTGGTAAATGACATCAAAGGCAAACCAATCTCCTTGAAGATCTTACCTCGTCATGAAGTTGACTTGCCTTCACACACATGTTGCCATGGTGACACAAACTTTATGATTTCTAAATAATTCATTTGACCTGTTAGCTTGTCTCTAAGAAGCCCTCCTATCCTCCACTCGTTACCTGGATTAATTGCACCTGTTTGAACTCGTTATCTGGATCAAAGACACCTGTCCACACTCACCATCAATCAGACTCCAACCTCTCCACCATGGACAAGACCAAAGAGCTGTCCAAGGACACCAGAGACAAAAATGTAGACCTGCACAAGGCTGGGATGGGCTACAGGACAATAGGCAAGCAGCTTGGTGAGAAGGCACCAACTGTTGGAGCAATTATTAGACAATGGAAGAGACTCAAGATGACTGTCATGGACATGACATGGGAGAAGGTCATGTGATCAGATGAGACCAAAAGTGAACTTTTTTGGTATAAACTCCACTCACCGTGTTTGGAGGAAGAAGAAGGATGAGTATAATCCCATGAACACCATCCCAACTGTGAAGCATGGGGGTAAAAGCATAATGCTTTGGAGATACTTTTCTGTAAAGGGGACAGGACGACTGCACTGTATTGAGGAGAGAATGGATGGGGTCATGTATTGTGAGATTTTGGGCACCCACCTCCTTCCCTCAGTCAGAGCATTGAAGATGGGTCGTGGCTGGGTCTTCCAGCATGACAATGACCTGAAACACACAGCCAGGGCAACTGAGGAGTGCCTCTGGAAGAAGCATTTCAAGGTCCTGGAGTGGCCTAGCCAGTCTCTAGACTTGAACCCAATAGAAAATCATTTTAGGGAGCTGAAACTCCAGCTAAAGCGTTGAAACCTGGAATTAAGCTGAGGATGGAGCTGAGTCTCATCTACGGCAAGGATGAATTCTGGTCCTGTTGTGGTGCTGTTGACCTTTTTCAATTATTTGTGGACAACAACTTGTCAAACGTATTTTCAGAGACAGTCACACTGCTGAAGATTATTATCACCACACCCATGTCCACTGCAGAGGCTGAGAGGTGTTTTTCAACATTGAAGAGGGTCAAAACTTTCCTGAGGAACACCATGACTCAGGACAGGCTAAATGCCTTAGCCATCCTGTCCATGGAGTAGAAGCTGGTGACTGAGATGGCAGATTTTAGCCAGAGAGTGACTGACAAATTTGCAAGCCTGAAAGACAGGAGGGCTAGATTTCTCTACAAGTAGTGGACACTACTGGACATTAGACTGGACATAAACCACCACCAGGAGCTCTCCTTCTGCATTTAGATCATAGCAGTGTTATTGTGACTCTTCCTCGCCCTGTTTCTTGACTGTATTAATAGTTCAACAGTCTGATAACTGTTGATGAAGCAATGGGTGTGCCCATCATTGATGTGGACGATGAAGCCGGTGGAGACTCTGGAACTGTCTCACATCCATCTGAAGTAGATGTTTCTGGGAGGGCACAAGTCCTTTCAGCTTCTGACATCTGGATGAAAAAAAAAAAACTGCCTGAACTGTAACTGTTATCCATGTGGTAATATTCAAAAGGAGTGTTGTTCCAAAATAACAAAAACTCACCTCCAATGGCAGTGTGATGCTGGTCTGGGGAATAATTTACAACCGGCTTCTGCCAACTGCTGCTCTTAGCTCATTCATTGTGTTAGCCTGAATTTTAGCCAGAACCCTGGACTTGTTATCTCATGCTAGATAAAACCCAATGACATTAAGGCTAATCATGGGAAAGCTCTGGCAGATGTAATTATTAAATTCTGGAAGAGTACAAGACATTTGGACGTAACATCTGTCTGAGACATTCCCTGGTACATCATAACCCCTGGAAAATAAGGAGAAAAAAAAAGGTGTTATCAATTTACTGACTTAATCATTTATTCAATTTTACTGGTAAGTGCCTGAGAGTCAAAGCTTTATTGTGTCTTTAAAGGCCACGACCAACATACACTGCTGTAGTGGTAATGTATTAATCATAAGACATTAATCATACAATGTCAATATTTGTGCAACATGTATGTTACCTCATGAAAAAACCTGACCTGATTAGGATGACTCCTGCTCACTACACATGTAACGGCGTTCAGATGGGTCCAACAGTTGATTTTAAAATGTGTTTAAGCCTTAGATGTCTCCCTGTTGTCCCATGCAGGCTGCAGCCCCATTTTATTTATCTGACTCAACATGATCAACTTGATCAAATCTTTTCAGTGACATTCACCCCTCCTCACTCCCCACCTCTGGCAGCCCGCGCTCCTTTCTCTTCCCCCTCCTCTGTCTGTGAGTTCACAGTTGACTGAGGTGGAAAAAGGGAATCAGGTGTCACTCCGTAATACTCATGATATTTAAGAGTGCCGTGGGCGCGATCAAGATTTCCACATGGGCTGGCGTCTGATAGGGCCCTTCATCACTGCTTACAGTTTGAATTTCTCTGGTTTTCCACATTGCACAGTGGCATACAGATGTAGACAGATGTTGTGTCCAACACTTGCAAATAAACAGTGTTGATGGATGTACAAATAAATTAATCACATTTAAAACAATACAGTGTTCATTACCTAAGCCTCTTCTGGTTTAGTGCAGTCTGCACTGGATGGAAGGCTAATGTGATCAGGATTTAGCAACAGGAAGAGCTTTACTCTCCAAAGATTTTCAGGTTGTTGTGTTCCTGTACACAAACAGAATGCAGACATTACATATTGTTATGCAACTGGGTCGTTGGCTCCTCCTCCTCCTCCAAGAAAGGAAAATTACAGAGTTTAATTTTCTCTACCTCCAAAAGAGAAGTTAAAGCTTGAATATGTAGAATTGCGCAAATACTTTAGTTTTTTTTTTTTTTTTTCGTGCAAGCAATACTTTCATTCTGCACACCTCTAATCGCACTGTGGACGTATTATTATAATTGTTAATATAGCTTATAGGTGAGGTGCTATGGAGATCTGAACATGTCCTGTGGAAGATTACTGATATTTCAGACTGTACATTAAGTATATGGAATGTGTGTGGAATCATGTTGAACATTGGTTCCACACACACAGGACATTCCATATACTTAATGTACAGTCTGAAATATCTAATCTAAATGTCATTTCTACATTTTACACTTTGAAGCAGCCGGTTTTGGCCCGTGGGCCGTGTGTTTGACACCCGTGCCATAGAATGTTTACATTTGATGATGTCATAAATTTCTGGCTTTCGATGATGATGTCATACATTCTTGTCCCTCGATGATGATGTCATCACATGTTTTTCCTTTGATCTTGACCAGTGTTCCTTTGATCTTCATTTGTGCCTTTGATCTTACTGAAGGTTTAAATAGGGTGTAACCTGTCCACCTGTACATTCTTTAGGGCATATTAGTGATTCATACTGACTGCAAGCAAGACAGCGATCACACGTGAACATATTTCAGGCTGAAGGACATCACGTCTGACACTGTGGTCAGCAGCACTGGAGCTCCACAGGGGACTGTACTTTCCCCCTTCCTCTTCACCCTGTACACCGCGGACTTCTGCCACAACTCGGACATGTGTCACATCCAGAAGTTCGCAGATGACACAACCATCGTGGGGTGGATCAGTGGCGACGAAGAGGAGGAGTACAGGAGCCTGGTGAGGGATTTTGTTGTCTGGAGCCACAAAAACAATCTACAGCTCAACACCTCTAAGACTAAAGAACTGGTCATTGACTTTGGGAGGGACAGACCCAACCCCAGACCAGTTCTGATAGAAGCGGAGGAGGTGGAGGTCATGCAGACCTATAAATATCTTGGGCTGTGGCTGGACAACAAGCTGGACTGGACGAGCAACACGGGGCAGCTGTACAAGAAGGCCCAGAGCAGGATGTACTTCTTGAGGAGGTTAAGATCCTTCAACATCTGCAAGAAGCTCCTGGGGATCTTCTACCAGTCTGTGGTCGCCAGCGTTTTAACCTACGCTGTGGTGTGCTGGGGTGGGAGCACCTCAAAGCGAGCCTCTCCAGGCTGGAGAAGCTGATCAGGCGGGCTGGCTCTGTGGTTGGCACGAGGCTGGACCCTCTGGCTACTGTAGCAGAGAGCAGGACACTTAAAAAACTAACGTGCATCCTGGACAATGTCAGCCACCCTCTGCGCACGACCATCAGTAGCCAGAGAAGCACCTTCAGCAAGAGGCTGCTCCTCCCAAGGTGCAGGACTAATAGACTGAGGAACTCCTTTGTCCCCCGTGCCATCAAACTGTTTAACCACCACTCACTTGGGGGGAGGAGGACAGAAAGGAAAGGACCTGAATGACTTTTTCTGAATTGAACCTACGACAGTAATGTGCAATACAAATGTACCCGGTATTTCTATATTTATGGAACAACCATCTATGTACAGTCACAGTATTTATTTATTTTTTATTACTATCTATTATTCTTTACTGGGTGTTTTTTAGTATCTGGGCTTATTGTACTGTTTTTCTTACATGTATGTCTGACAGTGCTGTATGCGATGGAGATGTCAATTTATCTATCTATCGATAACAACATAAAGTTATTATAGACAGGAGTTGACAACATATTGCTGACGCAACTCTGTTGCTTTCCATTCAGCCTGAAAGTCCCCTAGGTTTACAAGCAAAATCCATCAGAATAATATCTCTTGCAGATGAGTTCCCTGGAGATTTGTTCCATCTGACGAGCTGACAACCGACAAGACAAAGGACCAGAGGTAAACCACAAATCCAACAGTCTACGTACTACACCAAGACAGACTAGATGCATATAGTCATGAGGAAAGCATGACACCATACCAATGCCTACATCCTTTACAGGACAACTTATGACATGATGGTCCTCATCAGACATCAGTTCAAAAGCCAAATCAGAGTGCCGTTCACTATTGACCTCTGGAAAAGTCATCCTATGTTTAAGATAAAGGCCTGTTTGGACACTTATCACAACCAGAGTAACCAGTATGACTTTTTATTCCTTTAATGAAAGCTCTGGCTGGGGCATCACAGATTACAGATGTCACCTTTATGAAGCACTACTTCCCTTGGATAACAAATCCTTTACTCAGCTCCTGCAATTCATTGACCAAATCTCTTAGATAGTCAGTGAGACCATTTGGCTTTGAGTTGCCACAAAACAGAGCAATGACAACAGGCTTTCTCACAACACCATGTAGCGAGCCAATGGTTGGCCAAAACTGTACTGAGGAACTCTTAAACAAAGTCAATCCATCTGCATTCAGCTGCAATCTGAATACATGCCCGTTTGGAATACGAGGCCATAACTGCTGCAAGCTTTTCTCAAAGGCTTTCAAAATGCCAAAGTAGTGGTAAGTGCCACCAGCAAGATCTTGGGTGGTGTAGGAGGTAGGGGTTTTCAGGAGAGTTCTAGCATCTATTGGTAGTGAAGTATGATGAACTCTCAAGATAGAAAGAAGGGCAGTCAAAGCTACCAAAGGCAGCCTGAAATGAACTGCCCAATCAGACAAAGGATCCTCCAGTGACATGACCTCATCATTCTGGGAGTCATCATCACTCTCCCATATTTGGCCTGATCCTGCTGATCCTGAACTACTGAGTCTACTGACTCACCAAGATTCACTGCTGCAATCTCAGGACCACAGACATGAAAGTCATCCTCCTCATTGTGAAGGGAGGCAAGTATAGAACTTAGCTTTTTCACAGCTCTCTTTCTAAGTGTATGTCTATCCATGTGTTAACAATGGACGTGTAACGTACCTTAAATTGTTTGTTTCTTCAACCTAGGGAAACAGACAAATGAACAGAAGAAAGAAATCAACATCAAACACAAACAGCAAATCAGTTAGACCTATTCCAGTACTAGAAGCTAGGCTTTATCTTTGAAATTAATGTAGTTTCTAATTTAATATTTCAGGTACACTATTCATTTAATATGGTTGTATGGAATGACAGAAAAAAAACAATCATTTTGATTGTGTGTTTTAGATGGCAACATTAATTCATGGGTGTTACAAACTCTGAACACTTAACTATATTGGCTTGGCCTCCCCCAAAACAATATGTTTCCTATAATGTGGGTGATACAACACTTTGTACATTCAATATAATACAGATAGGCTACTTTTCAGTTAAAATGTCACTGTTTCTGCTGATCCTGATATTGAAACCCCTTTGAAACAGGAAGAATTGGTTGAAATGTGTTGAGTGGTGCTCTCAATTATTCTCACTTATTGATTGTTTATTTATTTATTGATTTATGTTTATTTGTCAGAACATTGACGTGATTATGATTTAATTGTGAAGGTGAAGCCACCTGTCTGGTGGGCGTGGTTTAATAAAAGCGCCCTCCTGCACGCAGCTGTGAGCAGTTGCTGTGCTGAGTGCCATGGGAGGCAAACTGAGCGTCTCTCGTCCTCCTTCCTTCTCCTCCGCGTTCGCTACTGGTAAAGTGGGTTTTTACACCAGTAGCCGCTGTATGGCTGCTCTGCCAACAGTATTGAAAATAGGGTTTCCTGTTGTTTAGCTAGATATAGTTATTTATACCCTACTCTTTGAAATGAAACGGTGTATTATCACACAAAAATAGACCTATTGTTACAATAACTATATCAAACTTAAATAGTATATACAGTGCATCTATAGGCCTATAGGTTATTAATATTATTCAGAAATTGTTTTACTATAAGTATTATTCATGCTGTTTCATTTGTTGTCCACTAGGTGGTCATTTAGGATAAGTAATGAATTGCAGTGTTAGTTAAACAGGTAATTTTAGGGGAAAAGGACAAAGGAAAACCACAGGGATGCAGCCATAGACATTCATTGTTTTCTCTACTGCTAAGTCATGTGATTAGGGCGGGCCAGTGTTTGCAAGCGGCAGAACTGAAAAATACACTCATGGCACATGCTATTTAAGCTACCACACAAAATCACCATCTTCAAGGGAATTTAACCTCACATGTTCATTTCATTTCTTTTAGTTCAGATACTTATATATATATATATATATATATATATATATATATATAAAAGTATTTCAAAACATATCATTTCCTCTAGGTGTGAAATGAACTCCATCTGCCAAAAATAACCCTGGACTGTCAGGCCTAATGTGTAAAATTACTACATTTATTTATTTATTTGTATAGTATAACTAAAATTAAGACATATATCATTATTTAGAGTGTAATATAACTTAAACGGGTGAACTTACCTCAAGCAAGAAGAAGCGGGATGCTGTGAAGAAAACATAGTTGGCGCTCTTCATATTGTTAGCCGGCTGCTAGCACCTCAGACAGCGATCAATAGCGATTAGCCTAGCTCCGTAGCCTGAGCTAACACGGTAGCGGAAAGTTGAGTGGGCGTGCCATGAATCAGAAATCAGAATCAGAAAAGACGTCATAGACGAATCCGACGAGCGTCCTGTGTAGGCTGCCATCTTGTGGCGACGACATTACTGAGCTGTTCCTGGTATGTAAACAAAGCTCCGTGATAACGCCCCCTCGATGACAGCTACAGCCAGGCAGTATGACTTGTTGGGTTGATGATGTTAGACAGTGGCCTCCAGTCACAGATGAAGGTACAAACGATCTTACAGATTATTTATGGAAATAGCTTAAAGTAGAGAATGGGGAAATAAAGACATAATTGGAGCTAGGATGATATTATATCTACTTAACTACTGTAGCTGCTAGTTAGCTAACGTTAGCAGTAACTATGCTAGCTAGGCTAGCTAACGAGGAAACTATAAAAAGATCTGTCCATTTGGCAACAATAAATAAATGAATGGATATCAAATAAACAAATTCATGTTTTTCATTTGTGACCATTGTTTATCTCATTTTCACATTTCAAAAGGAAAGGGTAAGGTACAGCTAACTGCTAGCGTTGTTGGTTCTCAGAGTGAGAGTCACAGTCAAGCAAATCAAACGTTAACAACAGACATAACAGTAATGTTACTACTGCCCCTTCTGTTGTTTTAAAGGTATTCAAGAGGATTTTCTCCTTCGCCTGGCATCCCATGATCAACAAAATGCCAACTACAGGTCACTGATAGAGGGTCAACATGATCTGAGCGCCGGATGGGTTGGTCAAATAATGCACACTCTACCAGATGATAAACACATAGTTCTAAAAGGACCTGTCTGATTATCATTGTCACAATTTGAAAGAGAAATGATTCAACAAAGTATTAGTTTAATGGCGTGCACATTTATGCAACCACATCATTTTTATAAATAAAATAAAAATAATTATTTTATTTTGTTGTTTGTAAGCCCTCCTAAAGTATATCACAAGTTCTTTGGTCTTATCCACATTGAGAGAGAGGTTATGATGTCTGCAATATGTTGTTAGCTGCCTCGCCTAGTGGATGCAGACTCATTGTTGTCCTTAAGGTCTTCCACGGCCGTGTCATTGGTAAACTTGACAGCGTGGATACTGCAGAGTCTGGCTGTGCAGCCGTGGGTGAGCAGGCTGAAGAGAAGAGGACTGCAGCCCTGGAGAGAGCCCCTGCTCACTGTGATGGATTCTTCATTGCATTTTCTGGAAAGATACACCAGAGGGCGCCAACGAGACATCACACAAAGCTGAACTGTTTGACTCGAACCTGAATTGAATTGAATCCCTTTTAACTTAAAACTGTATAAATGAATATAAAACATAAAACATTTGTGCCTCAAACGCCATCACTGTAGGATACAATTATAGCCAGTGGAAGAGGACAAACAGCCTGGTGCTGCTCTCACTCTCCCTCTCCACACCAATGAACCTAATGAGCATGTCTTTGGATGGTGGGAGTGATACTGAAACAGTGAAACATGACGCCATACTAGTCACTAAATGTTGGATCTGAGCAGATTTGTTGGCAGTGGGTGTTTCAGTGATACAAGGATGCAGAGTCACATACATGTTTACATATGTTGACCTTGTCTTCCTATGCTGTACAACAACACTCTAGGGTTGAAATGTTGAATTACCAAGGATTTCAATGATTGCCCTATAAAGGGTTAACAGCACCACAAACTCCATCCTCCAGAATGATCATCCAGTTGAATTACAACATTTCTGACTCTGATTCTACTCTCTTAAGACATCAACTCAACATCAGAGCAGTCATGGAGGAGGTGTCTTCCCAAAAAGGAGCAGTGCACGTTGGGCAGTGAACTTTATTCTTTATTTTGGGAGGTGACCTTCAAAGAGGACGCTATTATTTGAAATGATTTATTTAGTTTTATTTTGGGCCGGCTTAGGTAGGAAGGTTGTGATCTGATTTTTTATGATTTGTGCACATACAATACAGCTAAATTCAAACCATCCAGTTGTGCGTGTGTGGTATCTCTGCTAATACATGCTTTCAGGCTCTACAGTCCTTCCTCGATCCTTCTGATTCTGGTCCAATATTAAACTATCAACATACTTACCTGTGGTAACTGTTACACATGCAGCACCCAAAGACAACGACGTGCACCAATGCTCTTTACTCCGTGTCCGATTCTGAGGGAATCTACTACGCATGCGCCGTGCTCCTCGTTAGTATAGTGGACAGTATCTCCTCCTGTCACGCGGAGGAAGACCGGGGTTCGATTCCCCGACGGGGAGATATATGTTTTTCTCCAGTTGCTCTTCATGACCTTTACCGTCTATGGTTTGGTCCCAAAACGTTTAACTTGCAAAGAGTCAATCATTGAGCACAAGATGCAGAGTTATCATTCACAACCTGCACATGTTCATGTGTCACAGGAAAAGGCGTCTCTACAACTTATTTCTCAAAATGAGCAAATATACTAATAGTGGAGTTTTGAAGTGAAGGTTCAGACAGAAACAGAGTAATGTGTTGGACGCTGTTCAGTGCAGTGAGGAGTGAACAGAAAATACATTGAGGAAACTAAACAACCCATCCATAAACGCATGTACCAACACAGGAGAGCCAGTTCATCAGGAAACGAGTCAGCGATCCACCTACACCTGAAGGACAAAGGACACTCCTTTGAAGATAACAACGTCCAAATGTTAGCCAGAGAAGACCGATGGACCCCTAGAACTGAAGAAGCTACTTGGATGAGGTGGTGAAACGTCTCTAAAAATGTACAAGTCCAGTTTCCTTTGTTGAACCTTTGTTGGATACGAAAAGGTCTGAGACTTTCTTTATACTGTTCCTTAAGTAAGACTGTCAAAACTGTTTTTTGTTTTTTTTTAACACCTTTTCTTGTCTTGTGTAGTTTCCGTAGTGTAGTGGTTATCACGTTCGCCTAACACGCGAAAGGTCCCCGGTTTGAAACCAGGCGGAAACATCATTATGTTTTTCCTCAACTTACAGAGGCCTCCAGACTTAAATGACTCCAGACTGCATTGTTTCCATATCATCAAGTGGACCAGGGGGGTATTCCAGAAAGGAGGTTTAACAAACACTGAGATAAAACTATATAATATAAACTTAAATGCATAAGTTTAATATAGCACATTAATGTATGTCAGAAGCACAATAATTCAGTAGATATTATGCTACATATTAACTGCTTTGTATGAGACTTTCTTATACTATAGACTACCTTGTCACATATTGTATTATTTTTAATTAGATGTAACCCGACCGCCCTCAAGAGAACGTGGCCGCAGGTCAAAACTAAATATAAAAACATTGTCCAAGTTGGTAAGATATATCTGGGTGCATCGTCTTAGACATCTCTTATCCAGTATTATATTCTTGAATTGCCATATTGCAACAAGGTACATTCATTTCAAAGCCAATAGGAAGAAAGCAGAGGAGAGGAAGACCGGTTCTGGTCCAGCGGTGTCCCCCCTCACCCCTGTGGAGGAGTTGGCGATCAGTATCAATCGAGGGCGTCCGATGATGGAGGGGATTCCTGGGGGCACGTCATCGGAGCCCTCAACTTCCGAAATCCCAGGTTCACCGCTAACTCTGGGTTAACATACCCAGTTAAGCCAGTAAACCTGCTTTCTGGAATACCCCCCTGGTGGCTGATGAGAGAGAGAGTGAGGACTGTGACTGGCTGCTTTTATCAGCTCAGGGAGACTGGCCAGGTGTTCCCAATTGCTCCAAATTAGAGCCGCTGTCACGTTTCCTACTCAGAGAAACAGACAAAAATGTGGAGACCACACCAGACAGGTACTTTTTAAAGAAAGAAGTTTATTAAACAACATAAAAACCAACAAATCAGTAGTCAGTTGTGTTTTATGGATGTGTGTAGGTAAGTGAGGTGGCTGAATGTGTATGAGTGTGTGGATGCAAAAACCTAAAGTTACTCCAACCTAATCATCAGCAAAGAACATCAGGCCCCAAAGCGTTCCCACACCATGTGGTGGCCAGACCAAAAGCAGAGACAATGCAGAGAGAATGCTGAAAGAATCCAGAGAGAGACTGCATGGCCTGAGCAGAGTACTGATGCTCAGGTCTAGTGGCCACACCCACACCTTGCCAGGTGCAGCCATTCAGCCTGACGAGCAGGCAGCACCAGGACTGGACAGGATGTTTATGTGTGATTAGACAGTATATGACATTAATTACATGTTTGTGGTGAAAGAGTATTACATGTCATTTGGAATCAGCAACATGTGTCTGCACATTGTGATTGGTCCTTTTTGATGTGGTGGTTGTGGTTAGCACACAGAGCCATCGTGTTTTGACCAATCAGCAGCGGCCTGGCATCGGGTAACTGTTTGACAGCTGTCATTAGGGCCGTCTGATATACTTGTCATCTGGATGAATTACTGTCCATACCATTAATGCCACAAGAAAATGGTGCGTTCATGAAGCATGTTGAACGTAGGACATTCCAGATAATTAATGAACCTTCCCAAATACCAGTAGTCTTCTACGTACTTTGCAGATTCATGCTGTGGGCCAGATTATTCAATTCAGTTTTATTTATATAGCGTCAATAACAATACAAATTGTCTCAAGACACTTTACAAAACCCGGCCTGAAACCTCCAGAGCAGCCTGAAGGAGACGGTGGCAGGAAAAACTCCCTTTAACAGGAAGAAACCTTGAACAGAACATATGGAGGAAAGACACATCACAGTGATATAAAGAAATAACAGATGCAGTTCAGACACAGAAAAGAAATGTCCTCTGGAGGGACGGTTTGAAGAAGACTCATTCCAGCTCCAGCATGGATCTGATGGAGACTCTGGTCTGACTGTGAGCTTTACAGTCCACAGCTTCATGTTTTATCTTCAGCTGCTTTTAAATCATCTTTTAGTCTCTAAACTCACCAGAGACAAGAGAAGACATGGAACAAACATCTCCACAACAACAGGAAGGACTGTTGATGCTGGCAGGTTGACATGTGTCTGAATCATTCATGAGGGACTGGACTTGATTTGTTGGAGCTCTGTGAAGAGTTGAAGTGCAGCTCTGTTGATGGTCTTAAATGGAGACCATGTGGATGAAGCTCTCCTCTCCACCTCCCAGTAACATGGTCCAGTCAGAGTCTGCTTCAACCTCTGGATCATCAGGACACAGCTCATCCTCTCACAACACACACCGTCCTGTTTACTGTTACCTCCACCTGTAGAGAGGAGGAGAAAGAAGAGAGGAGGTGAAGGAGTGTTTCCAGAGTCTCCCTTCATCATCACATCCAGTAGAAAGAGCAGCAGGGACTTCAGTCCTGTTCAGAGCAGCAGTGGAGCAGCTGTGGAGCTCAGCCAGCTTCCTTTCAGCTCCATGTTAACGTGTTGGAGTGAACACACACAGACCTGCAGAGACTTTTAGCATCAAGTCTGTTTCCTCTGCAGATTTGACTAATAAACTGCTGAGAGTCCTGAACGCTTCATTACTGCACCAACACTTTAGTGATGGATTTACTGCTGCTCCATTTAAACAAAGATCAGCTGACTAATAAACATGGAGGCTGTCATTGAAGAGATCTGATCAAACTAATGACACATGTGATGACTCTGCTCATGGTTACTAAATGTAATGCTGCTTCTGTGATGTGCAGGCTTCAGTCAGACTGATCTCAGAGCTGTGATCAGTTGTTCATCACATTTGATGAATGTCCACCACTGTCTCTATACATCTTGGAAGGCTGTCAGCTGGAATCCAGCTTTATTTCCTGGACACATCAACACAACAACAACAGTCGTCTTCACATCAACTCAAACACATGATCACAACAAGCTTCTGGCTCATCTGATTGGCTGACTGTTGTCTCTCTCTCTGTCTTTCTGTCCAATCCTGAAGCCTGTCTCCATTCTCCTCTCACAGCTTCACTGAGAAGCTGCAGGTTTACAGGAAACACTGGATCTTTGATACTAACTGTGTTTAGGACAATACTGATGAAAGCAGCATGGACTGACTGGAACCCTCTACTCACCCCAGAGTCTCCAGTTTATAGTCTGGACTCTTCACAAGATCAAGAAGCTGCTTCACATCTGAATCCTTCAGGTTGTTGTTAAAGAGGTACAGTTCTTTCAGATGGGAGGGGTTGGACTTCAGAGCTGAGACCAGAGAATCACAGCTGATCTCTGACAAACTGCAGCTCATCAATCTGAATAAAGAATAAAAGATGAAATGATTGATGATCAATCAGATGTGTTGAGGTTTTAAATGTGTCCTCATCAATGTGTGTGTTGACCAGGAATGAAGCTCAACATTATACAGTTATTTAAATGAGTTTGTGTTTGTCTTCATTTTGAGGAACAATAAAGTTTTACATCAAATACATTAAATTCAGTTGGTGATTAAACATATCAGATAGGGCTGGGTGATATATCACATTAATAAATATATGGATCTATGTTTTAATGTGATACGGTATTTAAACTATATCTGGTTTATGGATATAGTTCAAATTAGCGCTGTGATCCTTGCTCCATCAAGCTGCTGACCCGGAGCTCTCTGCACTGCTCCCCCCGTCCCTCCTCTTTCATGCACAGAGGAGGAGCAACAACGTCTGCAGAGTGTGTGGAGGAGAAACTGGTTAGTAAAAGAAAAAGCAGTGGCTCAGTAATTTGGAGATGGTTCAGATTCAAAGTATCAGATGAGCAACAAAATGACGTTATATGCAGAGGTTGAGCTAGACTTTTTAGTTGTCTCTCATTTTGACTGACAGGCTCATAAAAATCCCCTCATAATCTATTTTTACCGTCACTTTCATTTTTTAAAATGATAATAATGTAATTCAATAGCATTTCATTTTCATTCAAATGTCATTAACATAGGTGGTGGTGGTGCCTACATGATCAACATGCAATGCAGCCTTATTTTATTACTATATATTTTATTTTATTAAATGTTGGATGTGGTATGTATAATGGTTGAGACTTAAGTCCTCTTCTGTGTGGCCCTATGAGCCTATCATGACAACAAAAACTAGGTTTTTTTCTTTGGCCTCGGTCTCGAGCTGAACCAGTCTTGGTCTTGACTTGGTCTGTCTTGGTCTTGGTCTTACTCTGTGGTCTTGGTAGTGTCTTGGTCTCGGTTTAGGCGGTCTTGACTACAAGTCTACCACAGGCTCCAGGGTGAAACTAATGATGGTTTCATACTGCAAGCCATTATTCAGTCAGCTGCCTTCAAGGCTGATTGTAGAAATGATCCTAATAATGACATGCAATATGAAATCATCATTAGCCTAATAACCAGCCTGCAAGGCACCACTCTCTGCAATCAGCCTTGAAGGCTGGAGCCTTTTGTATCAACAAACAAACAAGCTAAGCTAACGTTAGCAGTAACTTGCTATTAAACATTTCTAACATATATAAACTAACCAGTTTATTTACAAAAATACTCTGTGTTTAGTCTTGTTTAGCTATAATTTGTCGTTTTTTTTTTTAACAGTTTGCGTTTAACGTAAAGCAGTTCGCTCGGTGGCTCACTCCATAGACATATATACATAGACGCCTCATTGAGCACTGTGCCGTACGTCAACGTCGCCGCCATATTGGGGGAGGCAAACTGCAGCTATCACCCGGCGAAAGATGCCTCATTCTTGTGCTGCTTGGAAATGTTTCAGTCGAATGACAAGCGAAACCCGATCCCACGGGATTACTTTTCACAAGTAAGACAGAACAACTACTTTTGATTGTATGTGATCATTACAACATCATTTTGAGATCAGAATATGTATACTTTTGTTGATACTACAAGTCCCACGCATTATTCTATGAAGTCCCGCGTTAAAACCAGCCTTCAAACAACCAAGAAGTCAATCGTATTTAACTTAATTGCCCCGAACTAACTACTCGGATTGTTCAAAGTTGATCAGCGAACTTTTCTCATACTATGTAGGTTTCCCAAAGATGAAGGGCTGAGAAAGCGGTGGGAAATTGCTTTGAGAAGGGAAGGGTTTTCTGCTAGCCTGCCATCCAGGCTCTGCAGTGAGTATTTTAGTCCGGAGGACTTTGACAGAACAGAACTTATATTTGCACTGTTGTACTTTTTACTCTTATTTATGTTGTGTGTAATACTCGGATGTTGTGCTAGAATTTTGATGTACACTTGTTCAGTGATAATAAAAGGACTCTGATGTATTTTGTATTACACTCTGAGATCATTACAATATTTTATCCTTTTATTTAGCATGTGGCTAACAGGAATAACTGTGTATAGAAAATAAATGAATAAAGCTGTATTGATGTGTTCTTTAATCTGTTTCCTTCTAAAATAAATAAATAAATCAGAGTATGGTTTAGACCAGGCAATCGCAGTATTTTATGCCATTATTATTATTTCATTTTATTTTATTATGATTTGCAGACTTTGTTCATTTTGTTATTTTTTTGTCCCAATGATTGTCAATATTAGTCGTTATAATATAAAACACTGATTCTTGAGAGTCGGGACAAAACATGTCCTACACAGAAAATTCTAATTTATATCAAAAATCAAGAAATTCATCATGATTGACATACTTACAAAGTAAAATCTAAAGGAATTGTGTATACCTATGTGATTTTTAGAATATATTTTTTTTATCTTTTTTGGGGAAATTTGTTTAAATGTATGGTCTGTGGTTGGAAGGTCCATGTTATTGCACTTGTCCTCAGTAAGAGGTCACATTATTGACCATCCCAAAAAACTTTTAAAAAGCTCTGCAATTGTGAATACATACATATCAAATAAAAAAGAAGAGGTATAAATATAAAAAACAATGCATGAAGTGAATGTAAAACAATATTTAACACAAAAATTTGCCTATCAAAGTTGTGTCCTCAGTTTCTGTCAACTCCGTCAGATTTTTTCATAAGCCTCATGAAATCAGGAAATAGCATGGTCAGCTATATCCCTGAGGACCCCTTTGAATCTCCCTGCCTGTGGTCAATGCAGCACTACCACACATGCTCTGGTACGTTTTACATTTTTCGATATTTTAGACAATCACTGTCAATATTCCTATGGTCACAGCTGGACCATGTCAATACCATCTTTCTGTTAAGATGCTTTTTTTAAACCATAGTGGATTGAATTTAAGCATTTTGGTGAGGTTATTGGGACAGCTAGCAACTGAGGAAAAACTAGCTAGCTGCAGTGTATAATACATGTTTTGGAGGGAAAATACATGCCCTTACGTCAACTCCGTCAGATGTCAACTCCGTCAGGTTCTATGACTGACGGAGTTGACCTGTAAGCTGACAGAGTTGACAAATCCACCACTAACCTCTGTACTAATATAATATTATTTTAGAATAAATGGTTAAAAGGTTAAGGGTTTTATTTGCACATAAAAGTATATACATAGCATGCATTACATTATTTAACCATACACTTTTGACTTGTAGAGCATGGGCAGGCAATGGTCCACTTATTATTGTGTAACGTGTAACTTTCCCAGCACTTTAATATACATCCATACACACACACACATATATATATATATATATATATACACTCACCGGCCACTTTATTAGGTACACCTGTCCAACTGCTCGTTAACACTTAATTTCTAATCAGCCAATCACATGGCGGCAACCCAGTGCATTTAGGCATGTAGACATGGTCAAGACACTCTCCTGCAGTTCAAACCGAGCATCAGTATGGGGAAGAAAGGTGATTTGAGTGACTTTGAACGTGGCATGGTTGTTGGTGCCAGAAGGGCTGGTCTGAGTATTTCAGAAACTGCTGATCTACTGGGATTTTCACGCACAACCATCTCTAGGGTTTACAGAGAATGGTCCAAAAAAGAAAAAATATCCAGTGAGCGGCAGTTTTGTGGGCGGAAATGCCTTGTTGATGCCAGAGGTCAGAGGAGAATGGCCAGACTGGTTCGAGCTGATAGAAAGGCAACAGTGACTCAAATAACCACCCGTTACAACCAAGGTAGGCAGAAGAGCATCTCTGAACGCACAGTACGTCGAACTTTGAGGCAGATGGGCTACAGCAGCATAAGACCACGCCGGGTGCCACTCCTTTCAGCTAAGAACAGGAAACTGAGGCTACAATTTGCACAAGCTCATCGAAATTGGACAATAGAAGATTGGAAAAACGTTGCCTGGTCTGATGAGTCTCGATTTCTGCTGCGACATTCGGATGGTAGGGTCAGAATTTGGCGTCAACAACATGAAAGCATGGATCCATCCTGCCTTGTATCAACGGTTCAGGCTGGTGGTGGTGGTGTAATGGTGTGGGGAATATGTTCTTGGCACTCTTTGGGCCCCTTGGTACCAATTGAGCATCGTTGCAACGCCACAGCCTACCTGAGTATTGTTGCTGACCATGTCCATCCCTTTATGACAACAATGTACCCAACTTCTGATGGCTACTTTCAGCAGGATAATGCGCCATGTCATAAAGCTGGAATCATCTCAGACTGGTTTCTTGAACATGACAATGAGTTCACTGTACTCAAATGGCCTCCACAGTCACCAGATCTCAATCCAATAGAGCATCTTTGGGATGTGGTGGAACGGGAGATTCGCATCATGGATGTGCAGCCGACAAATCTGCGCCAACTGTGTGATGCCATCATGTCAATATGGACCAAACTCTCTGAGGAATGCTTCCAGCACCTTGTTGAATCTATGCCACGAAGAATTGAGGCATACACTACATACTGGAATGTATTACATTAAGGGTGGGAAGGCAGGGTTTTGCACACTTTCAGAGTCGAAGAGGCAGGATGCTGCAGCAATCTGGACACACATGGATCCAGTCTTAAAGGATATCAAAACGAAATATCCACAGGTTACCACCGTGCACTTTTGGTCTGATGGTCCAAGTAAACAGTATAAGAACAAGAATTTTTTTTTCCTTTTGTCTGGTATCCCCCCTACACTGGGGTTTGAAAGAGCAACATGGAACTTCTTCCCCACTTCCCATGGTAAGGGCGCACCAGACGGCATTGGCGGAACAGTGAAAAGAACAGCTGACAACCTGGTCCTGAGAGGAAATGATATGACAGATGGACATACATTCTTTGAAAAGGTCTCAAGCAGTCTGAAGGGCATTCAGCTGTACCACATTGCAGAAGAAGACAGTACTCTAACAACAAGGAGTAGTTTTAGTAGTAGTGTCCAAAAAGCACATTTGTTCAGTAATCAGCAATGCACACAATTTTTTTGTCAACACCGTCAGGTCTTCGTCAACACCGTCAGATGTATGTTTTTTGTAATTTTTTTGGAGAAAAAAAAATCTTTCTTCATTTTATGTTGTTGATGTAATAAAGCACCATCTGATCTACATCCTACTATGTCTTATTTATTTAAGGAATTTGTTTGTACAATATTGAAATTAAAAACAAAGTTTGAAAATGCAAATATTAAGAAATCTGGGGTTTCAGATTAGTGTGAAATCACAAATTAAATTTATATATTGTATTTTATTACATATCAGAGTAACTAAACACTGTTGCAACATACTTCAGAACTTTAGATTCTTGTTGGATTGAAAGAATGAAATTGTATACTTTTTAGTATGTCTGATGGAGTTGACACAAATCCAGTTTGGAAGAGAAACGTGTTTATTTGTTAAAAATGTGTTTTTATTTAGAACCTGTTCCTTTACATGGTTAAATAGCTAAGACCTTTCTCTACAGAAACACATAGCTCTAATTAATATAGTGTGCATTTTAAAAAAAAGTTTTTTAAAACGTGTTTTGTCCCAACTCTCAAGAATCAGTGAAAAATGATTAATCAAAATCAGTAGCACGTAAATGCTGGTGCTGTTTATTAATACAGATGTCTCATTTCCATGTCAGGTGGTTATTATAGACACAGATTCAGTATTTTGTATCATCACAGTAGCAGCTAAACACTCGTGAAAACGAGATCAAATTATAAAATACATGGAGTGGTTTGATGCCGACCTGTACACAGAACATATCAAGAATAGTTCACGTTTAGAATCATCAGAGACCATTACAGACGTTGTTTTAGGTTCCTAACAGTTTTCTGAATATATACGTCTGTATGTGAATGTGTAAATGAGAGGAATTCATTTATAGCACCTTGTAGCAGACACTTAATAAAGTTCTCTCCATTGACTCGTATTGGTTCGCGGGACAGAGTTGCCTCCCCCAATATGGCGGCGACGTTGACGTATCGCAGCAGCGGGCCAACCCGCTCAATGAGGCGTCTACTCCTCTGACAGCTTCGCGTTCGAATGGATGCGGCATGAGCTGATTGGTTGTGCTGTAGCTCGCGATCTGATTGGTTGTTGTTGAGGGTGGCGCTTGAGCAGCCTCCCAGGCTGAGCAGCAGGTGGAGTGACAGCGGAGACGGCCAATCACACAAGAGACGGCAGAGACAATGGAGGAGCTCGTAGGCGGGGCTAAACTAAGGGAAACCATAGACATATATATCTGATATATATCTGATATATCTACGCTACTTCATATCACAGGTCTATAGGTGGCGCTGTTTCAGTTTCAGAAATTCACCAAAAACGGAGAGGAAGAGGTGGCGCATGCGCATGAAGCTTGAGCGCTGTTTACAAATCGGCTTTAGAAGAAACCAAACTCAAAGAAAAATTAGATTTAGCCCTAGTAACCATAACAGGCTCAATATCTTCTCCAGCAGTAACACAAGCATGTAGTCCACCATTGTTGTTGATGTTGTTATGAGACGTTTGGCGAGATATAAGAGGTGGAAGGCTGCTCCAGGGGTGTGGCCATGGAGGCAATGGTGGCGATGACTTCATTGTTTTCCTAAATCTCTGGTTTCCCCTGTCCAGACGGATTCACAAGAAGTGCGTTTTCAAATTTATCCACCCTGGGAGCCGGTTTCAAAAAAGTGCGTTTCAGGGCTATGTGTTTACGGGATTCGTCTGGACGATAGAACAAAACAAATAAAAACATCAACAAAAATGCGTTTTCGTGTGGACAGGGCCTAAATCTACATTTCAATAGGTTTGATCAAGCACCCACTCCTCCCTCCTCATGCAGCTGCTCCCTCACTTGCTGACACCTGGCTTATGCACTAGCTCCCATTGCATGGGCGATTACTCGGCCGTGCTGCGGAGTAAAAAAATGCTTGGAAGTTTGTACGAGACACGGGAAGTGTGGCTTTCTTTTCCTGAAAACGGCGTTTGGATACCTTTTACGGTTTGGTCAGGGTCGCAGTTTAGGTTTTGGTGAAATTCTGGAAAAATCTGAATAAATTGTGGTTTATAATGGGGCCCTATGGTACCCTCCAACATGCATGACATCAAACTCACACCCATCCAGTCACTTTGTTGCCGGGTTGAGTCGTGTGATATAGTTTGATGTTTTTCCTTCAAAAATGATTTACCACGCACACTTGAAACTGGACGGCAGCATCATCAGCACAGTCAAACTTTCTAGTTTATCTTTTATAGCTACTCTTTATGCTCTTATTTTTTATTCTGCCTTTTCTATAAGCTGTTGTAAACTGTAATTTCCCTATTGTGGGACTAATTAAGTTGTTTTGTTATTCTTATATATCGTACATCGATATTCAGCCTAAATATATCAGGATATGACTTTTGGTCCATGTCACCCAGCCCTAATATCAGATCTACAACAGTAACAGACAGTGAACTCACCTCAGTTCCTCCAGTCTACAGTCTGGACTCTCCAGAAAACCACACAGCTGCTTCACTCCTGAATCCTTCAGGTTGTTGTGACTCAGGTGCAGATGTTTCAGATGGGAGGGGTTGGACTTCAGAGCTGAGACCAGAGAATCACAGCTGATCTCTGACAAACTGCAGCTCCACAATCTGAATAAAGAATAAAAGATGAAATGATTGATGATCAATCAGATGTGTTGAGGTTTTAAATGTGTCCTCATCAATGTGTGTGTTGACCAGGAATGAAGCTCAACATTATACAGTTATTTAAATGAGTTTGTATTTGTCTTCATTTTGAGGAACAATAAAGTTTTACATCAAATCCATTAAATTCAGTTGGTGATTAAAATTACTGTTAGATCGTTGACTGGTCGTTCATTTCTAAATGGATCTGAATCTGCTACCTGTTTACCTCAGATTGTGTTTACTTAAGCTCAATTAAATGCACTTTCATAACTGCATTCAGGTTCAAACTACTTCAGGAGTTTCCTAATCTAGTTAGGTGCTCATATATAGGCTACCTGGGCTGGGTAGGTGTATATGAGTACCAAACAAAATGAAACTCCTGAATTTTGATCATATGTTCAAACTGATCAAAAAATAATTCATGAATAAAACGCTATGTGGCATATTGCTGACTGTCTGTCCTGGTATTGTTATCCTGCAGAGTTCATTTGGTTGGATGACTGACGTTATTCATTGTCAGGACTTCTCTGTGCATTTAAAGGAGGCTGTGTGTCTGTGTCGCTGAGTTGCAGCATGTGAGAGGCTCTGCAAACGGCTTTTAATGTTTGGCAACGCATGAGTGCTCTGACGCGTTACTTTTATTCATAGGTAACGCTGTAACGTAACAGATTACTTTTAATTGATGGTAACGTAGTAACCTAACTAATTACTTTTCACAGTAACTCTACCTGACGGCAGCCCACTTCTACCGGGCGGACATAAGCCTTCCATCCATTTTGCTCTGCATCTGCTGCTAACTCTGCATACTTAGCTCTTTTTCTCTCGTTAGCCTCCTCAACTCTATCCTCCCATGGGACAGTCAGCTCTATGAAATAAACTACTTTCTCTGGCTCAGACCACAACAGCAGATCTGGCCGTAGTCGAGTGCAAGCTATCTCACCTGGGACAACCAGTTGGCTATTTAAGTCCGCCCTCATCTCCCAGGCTCCTCCTACCCTTAGCTGTCCCGTGTTATGCCTGAAGCCTGCTCCTCTAGCCTTTTCTCCCTCCCGTGCAAACTTAATACACCTGTTCTCTCTGTTAACGGCCACGGAATTTACATTCACCCGTTTTTCCTCTATTGCAGCTGCTAAACATTTCAATACCTGATTGTGACGCCAGGTATAATGTCCTTGGGAGAGACTAACCGTACAACCTGTCAGAATATGACTAAGCGTGCAGACACAAGTGCACAGTGGACAGGCAGCATCCTCACCTACCCACTGGTTCAGGTTCTGGGGAGTTGGCAGCACATCATAGGTAGCCCCTAACATAAATCTAATCCTGCTAGCCTCCATGCTCCAAAGCTCTCTCCACTTCACCTTCCTTTTCTCCACACTCTCCCAGTTCACCCATTGACCCTGCTTAGCCTGCGACACTGCCTTTGAGCATCTAACTGTTTCTTCTTGCCTCTGTACCTCTTCCACTATCATCTTTCTCCTTTCTACTGCTGATGCCTTGCTCCACAGAGGTTTCCCTGCACACAATCCTAGACCTCCACGCCCTTGCTGTTCATGGCCTATGATATCTCTATGCTTAAGAGCTGCCTGTGCTTGCTGCACTGCCTCTTTTGCCTTCCACTTCCTCCCTGTCTTAATAGTAGGTGCTACGCTCCTAACCACTGGATCCTTTGACTGAGTTAGAGTCATTTCCAGTCTAACTTTAGTGCACTTAAACTCCTCTGTTAGGCAGGTAACTGGGAGCTCCAGTATGACTTTCCCGTACAACGCTGTGTAATAGGCTCAATATCTTCTCCAGCAGTAACACAAGCATGTAGTCCACCATTGTTGTTGATGTTGTTATGAGACGTTTCACGAGATATAAGAGGTGGAAGGCTGCTCCAGGGGTGTGGCCATGGTGGCAATGGTGGTGATGACATCATCGTTTTCCAAAATCTCTGGTTTCCCGTGTCCAGACAGATTCACAAGAAGTGCGTTTTCTAATTTATCCACCCTGGGAGCCGGTTTCAAAAAAGTGCGTTTCAGGGCTATGAGTTTACGGGATTCGTCTGGACGATAGAACAAAACGAATAAAAACATCAACAAAAATGTGTTTTCGTGTGGACAGGGCCTAAATCTACATTTCCATAGGTTTGATCAAGCACCCACTCCTCCCTCCTCATGCAGCTGCTCCCTCACTTGCTGACACCTGGCTTATGCACTAGCTCCCATTGCATGGGCGATTACTCGGCCGTGCTTCGGAGTAAAAAAATGCTTGGAAGTTTGTACGAGACACGGGAAGTGTGGCTTTCTTTTCCTGAAAACGGCGTTTGGATACCTGTTAGAGTTTTCTTTAAAGACATTTATCGTGTATCTGCTTGCAAGAATCACACGCTATGTGCCGACCTATTCTTGAACTGTGAAGGGTCAGTTAGAACCTGAGATGACTTGTTTTTTGTTTGCTGAGTTGATTTGTGCCAGGAAGGACAGCACTGAAGACGTTCCAGCTGTGGGAGTATGGCTGAACCAATTCCTTCCCGTCTTTGAGGAGTTCCCGTTTGGACCTTGAGCACTGCCTGTGTTATGTGGAACGAACGAAAATAGAGAGTTGTCTTCCCTTTGTAGACTAACTGCAGCATCATCGACACAGTCAAACTTTCTAGTTTATCTTTTATAGCTACTCTTTTTGCTCTTATTTTTTATTCTGCCTTTTCTGTAAGCTGTTGTAAACTGTACTTTTCCTATTGTGGAACTAATAAAGTTTTTTTGTTATTCTTCTATATCGTACATCGATATTCAGCCTAAATATATCAGGATATGACTTTAGGTCCATGTCACCCAGCCCTAATATCAGATCTACAACAGTAACAGACAGTGAACTCACTCCAGTTCCTCCAGTCTACAGTCTGGACTCTCCAGAAAACCACACAGCTGCTTCACTCCTGAATCCTTCAGGTTGTTGTTACTCAGGTCCAGATGTTTCAGATGGGAGGGGTTGGACTTCAGAGCTGGTCCCAGAGAATCACAGCTGATCTCTGACAAACTGCATCTCCTCAATCTGAATAAAGAATAAAAGATGAAATGATTGATGATCAATCAGATGTGTTGAGGTTTTAAATGTGTCCTCATCAATGTGTGTGTTGACCAGGAATGAAGCTCAACATTATACAGTTATTTAAATGAGTTTGTATTTGTCTTCATTTTGAGGAACAATAAAGTTTTACTTCAAATACATTAAATTCAGTTGGTGATTAAACATGTCAGATAGGGCTGGGTGATATATCACATTAATAAATATATGGATCTATGTTTTAATGTGATACGGTATTTAAACTATATCTGGTTTATGGATATAGTTATCTGCAGGCAGGCGCAGCCTGCCTGCAGGGGCGTGGCACATATATTGCTATTGCTTTGCGTTTATTATCTGTGCCAGTGCACGCCCCTGCAGGCAGGCACAGCCTGCCTGCAGGGGCGTGGCACATATATTGTTATTGCTCAGGCTTATTATCAGTGCGCCTGCCTGCAGGGGCGTGGCACATATATTGTTATTGCTCGGGCTTATTATCTGTGCACGCCCCTGCAGGCAGGCGCAGCCTGCCTGCAGGGGCGTGGCACATATATTGCTATTGCTTTGCGTTTATTATCTGTGCCGGTGCACTGGCTCCCATTGCTGCGCAATGGAAGCCAGTGCACGCCCCTGCAGGCAGGCGCAGCCTGCCTGCAGGGGCGTGGCACATATATTGTTATTGCTCGCGTTTAATATTCTTATAGCTTCTTCTGGTACTTTTTTCGGTTCGCTTCTTCTCCCAGAGTTTTGGAGTCATATAGACGAATTTATATGGAGACGTGCGCATTGATCGGGAATGGTGTGCTATGTCTCACATAAGCGATCCGTCCAACGGGGCGAGAATAAACGGCGAAATTCGAGCGTCTCGTAACATGGAAGTGAATGGAGAAGCCCGAAAAAAAACGGCAACATTCCAAAATGGACACCTTTGCTTTGCTGAGCAATCACTCAGCCATGCTTTGGAGTAGAAAAATGCTTTGAAGTTTGTACGAGGCACGGGAAGTGTAGCTTCGTTTTTCTGAAAACGGCGTTTCGATAGCTTTTACGGTTTGGTCAGGGTCGCAGTTTACGTTTTGGTGAAATTTTGGAAAAAAGTTCAAAAATCGTCGTTTATAATGGAGCCCTATGGGCCCACTCTAAGTCCCCCTCTAGGTTCAGAGTTTCGGCCAAATTCAGAAAAAAAAAGGTTTCAATCTCAGATGGCGGCCACAGGTTTTGAGCTACAGAGATAAAAACTACATAAAAACGTAGGGATTTTTGTCTGCTTTCAGATGATGTGTGTCTTATATGTGTGGGACGTACAGTTTGGACTGCAGGCTCCTCCGAGCGAGGAGTGCGCCGACAGCTTTTCGAATTTTTTCCCATTCGTGTGTATGTAGAAACCGAGAGAGATTTCTCGACGATTTTTCTCGTCGCATGCCTTTCTTTCCAAAACGAGTACGGCCACAATTTTGGCAGCACGCTCGTGGGAACAACACTAATTTGTAGAAAACCCTCGGCCGACGCTCACAATGCGTTCGTTTTCGAGATAGGACTTGTAGTTTTCGAGATATGAGCGTTTGTTCTGACACAGATTTCTAGGGTGCAGGAGAGAGGAGAGTGAATATATAGAATATCATGTACGCATAGCGTAGCCATGGCAACGGCCCCCAACGAGCAGGCACAGAACAGGTGCGCTGAGACAATGGAGGGAAAAGCGTCACGATCTGCCAAAAGATTAGGGTCTGTCAGTGTATTACAATGGGGAGGAAGAACACCCCATACAGGAGCACATTCACACAGACGCAGAGTGCCATAACATTATGAACACTGAACCGATCCTGATGAACAAACACATCGCAGGTGTGCACACAGAAGGCTGAGGGGCACAGAGGGAGACGATATGCCAAAACATTATCACCCCCCTCCCCTTCCCACTATAGCATTACAGACACAGATTGACAAAACATTAGGGACTCTCCTCAGTCTATTACAACGGGGAGGCAGAACACCCCATGACCCCCCCCCTCCGTCTCTCCCTCTCTCCCTCTCTCCCTCCCTCCTCAGTTAGTGCTTTCACACAGCCGATCTGCCAAAAGATTAGGTACTCTCCTCAGTCTATTACAATGGGGAGGCAGAACACCCCATGACCCCCCCCCCCCCCCCCCCGTCTCTCCCTCTCTCTCTCTCTCCCTCCCTCCTCAGTTAGTGCTTTCACACAGCCGATCTGCCAAAAGATTAGGGACTCTCCTCAGTCCATTACAATGAGGAGGCAGAACAACCCATGACCCCCCCCTCTCCCTCCCTCTCTCCCTCTCTCCTTCCCTCCCTCCTTCTGTCGCTCTCTCCCTCTCTACTTCCCTCTCTCCCTCTCTCCTTCCCTCCCTCCTTCTCCCGCTCTCTCCTTCCTTCTCTCCCTCTCACCCTCCTTCCCTCTCTCCCTCTCTCCTTCCTCCCTCCTTCTCTCGCTCTCTCCCTCTCTACTTCCCTCTCTCCCTCTCTCCTTCCCTCCCTCCCTCTCTCCTTCTCTCCTTCCCTCTCTCCCTCTCTCTTTCTCTCCCTCCCTCCCTGCTTTCACATAGCTGAAGCCATCCTGACAAGGAAACTCAGCACAGTTGCACACAGAAAGCGGCGGGAAAACTATGCCAAAACATTGGGAACACCCAAGCCATTACTGCAGTACTGTAGGTGGCCAGAACCTGACATTGTTACCCTCAGACTCCATTTTAGCGTTACAGTAATGGACAGCCAAAACATTATGACCACTTCAAGCATTACAGGACTATAGTACAGTGGCAGAATCTGACACTGACCCACCACTCCATTTCAGCATTACAGTAAGAGACTGCCAAAACATTATGACCACTTCAGTCATTGCAGGACTATAGTACAATGGCAGAATCTGACACTGACACCCCACTCCATTTCAGCATTACAGTAACAGACTGCCAAAACATTATGACCACTTAAAGCATTACAGGGGCATATTGGAGTGGCAGAACTCTATGACATCAAACTCACAATGAAACACCACGCACACATCATGACGCACACATCACCGGCACAGTCAAAATTTCCGCAGGAATTTTCTAGTTATTCTTATATTTCTTCCGTAATTTTTCGGTTCGCTTCTTCTCCCAGAGTTTTGGAGACATATAGACCAATTTATATGGAGACGTGCGCATTGATTGGGACAAGTGTGCTATGTCTCACATAAGCGATCCGTCCAACGGGGCGAGAATAAACGGCGAAATTCCCGCGTCTCGTAACATGGAAGTGAATGGAGAAGCCCGGAAAAAAGCGGCAACATTCCAAAATGGACAGCTTGGCTTTGCTGAGCGATCACTCAGCCGTGCTTTGGAGTAGAAAAATGCTTTGAAGTTTGTACGAGGCACGGGAAGTGTAGCTTCGTTTTTCTGAAAACGGCGTTTCGATAGCTTTTACGGTTTGGTCGGGGTCGCAGTTTACGTTTTGCTGAAATTTTGGAAAAAAGTTAAAAAATCGTCGTTTATAATGGGGCTCTATGGGCGCACTCTAACCGCACTGTAGGTTCAGAGTTTCGTCGAAATTCTGAAAAAAAAAGGTTTCAATCTCACGTGGCGGCCACAGGTTTTGAGCTACACAGATAAAAAATACATAAAAACGTAGGGATTTTTGTTGCCTTTCAGATGATGTGTGTTTTATTCACGTGGGACGTACGGTTTGGACTGCAGGCTCCTCCGAGCGAGGAGTGCGCCGACAGCTTTTCGAATTTTTTCCCATTCGTGTGTATGTAGAAACCGAGAGAGATTTCTCGACGATTTTTCTCGTCGCATGCCTTTCTTTCCAAAACGAGTACGGCCACAATTTTGGCAGCACGCTCGTGGGAACAACACTAATTTGTAGAAAACCCTCGGCCGACGCTCACAATGCGTTCGTTTTCGAGATAGGACTTGTAGTTTTCGAGATATGAGCGTTTGTTCTGACGCAGATTTCTAGGGTGCAGGAGAGAGGAGAGTGAATATATAGAATATCATGTACGCATAGCGTAGCCATGGCAACGGCCCCCAACGAGCAGGCAGAGCACAGGTGCGCTGAGACAGTGGAGGGAAAAGCGTCACGATCTGCCAAAAGATTAGGGTCTGTCAGTGTATTACAATGGGGAGGAAGAACACCCCATACAGGAGCACATTCACACAGACGCAGAGTGCCATAACATTATGAACACTGAACCGATCCTGATGAACAAACACATCGCAGGTGTGCACACAGAAGGCTGAGGGGCACAGAGGGAGACGATATGCCAAAACATTATCACCCCCCCTGCCCTTACCACTATAGCATTACATACACAGACTGACAAAACATTAGGGACTCTCCTCAGTCTATTACAATGGGGAGGCATAACACCCCATGACCCCCCCCCACCTCCCTCCCTATCTCCCTCCCTCCCTCTCTCCCTCCCTCCTCAGTTAGTGCTTTCACACAGCCGATCTGCCAAAAGATTAGGGACTCTCCTCAGTCTATTACAATGGGGAGGCAGAACACCCCATGACCCCCCCCCCTCCGTCTCTCCCTCTCTCCCTCTCTCCCTCCCTCCTCAGTTAGTGCTTTCACACAGCCGATCTGCCAAAAGATTAGGTACTCTCCTCAGTCTATTACAATGGGGAGGCAGAACACCCCATGACCCCCCCCCCCCCCGTCTCTCCCTCTCTCTCTCTCTCCCTCCCTCCTCAGTTAGTGCTTTCACACAGCCGATCTGCCAAAAGATTAGGTACTCTCCTCAGTCTATTACAATGGGGAGGCAGAACACCCCATGACCCCCCCCCCCCCCCCCCCGTCTCTCCCTCTCTCTCTCTCTCCCTCCCTCCTCAGTTAGTGCTTTCACACAGCCGATCTGCCAAAAGATTAGGGACTCTCCTCAGTCTATTACAATGAGGAGGCAGAACAACCCATGACCCCCCCTCTCCCTCCCTCTCTCCCTCTCTCCTTCCCTCCCTCCTTCTCTCCCTCTCTCCTTCCCTCCCTCCTTCTCTCCCTCTCTCCCTCCCTCCTTCCTTCTCTCTCCTCTCTCCTTCCCTCTCTCCCTCTTTCCTTCCCTCCCTCCCTCTCGCCCTCCTTCCTTCCCTCCCTCCCTCTCTCCTTCCCTCCCTCCCTCTCTCCCTCCCTCCTTCCTTCTCTCCCTCTCTCCTTCCCTCTCTCACTCTCTCCTTCCCTCCCTCCCTCTCTCTTTCTCTCCCTCCCTCCCTCCTTCTTCAGTTGGTGCTTTCACATAGCTGAAGCCATCCTGACAAGGAAACTCAGCACAGTTGCACACAGAAAGCGGCGGGAAAACTATGCCAAAACATTAGGAACACCCAAGCCATTACTGCAGTACTGTAGGTGGCCAGAACCTGACATTGTTACCCTCAGACTCCATTTTAGCGTTACAGTAATGGACAGCCAAAACATTATGACCACTTCAAGCATTGCAGGACTATAGTACAATGGCAGAATCTGACACTGACACCCCACTCCATTTCAGCATTACAGTAACAGACTGCCAAAACATTATGACCACTTAAAGCATTACAGGGGCATATTGGAGTGGCAGAACTCTATGACATCAAACTCACAATGAAACACCACGCACACATCATGACACACACATCACCGGCACAGTCAAAATTTCCGCAGGAATTTTCTAGTTATCTGTGCCGGTGCACTGGCTCCCATTGCTGCGCAATGGGAGCCAGTGCACGCCCCTGCAGGCAGGCGCAGCCTGCCTGCAGGGGCGTGGCACATATATTGTTATTGCTCGGGCTTATTATCTGTGCACGCCCCTGCAGGCAGGCACAGCCTGCCTGCAGGGGCGTGGCACATATATTGTTATTGCTCAGGCTTATTATCTGTGCCGGTGCACTGGCTCCCATTGCTGTGCAATGGGAGCCAGTGCACGCCCCTGCAGGCAGGCGCAGCCTGCCTGCAGGGGCGTGGCACATATATTGTTATTGCTCGCGTTTAATATTCTTATTTTTCTTCCGGACTTTTTTCGGTTCGCTTCTTCTCCCAGAATTTTGGAGACATATAGACGAATTTATATGGAGACGTGCGCATTGATTGGGACAAGTGTGCTATGTCTCTCATAAGCGATCCGTCCAACGGGCCGAGAATAAACGGCGAAATTCCCGCGTCTCGTAACATGGAAGTGAATGGAGAAGCCCGGAAAAAAGCGGCAACATTCCAAAATGGACAGCTTGGCTTTGCTGAGCGATCACTCAGCCGTGCTTTGGAGTAGAAAAATGCTTTGAAGTTTGTACGAGGCACGGGAAGTGTAGCTTCGTTTGTCTGAAAACGGCGTTTCGATAGCTTTTTACGGTTTGGTCGGGGTCGCAGTTTACGTTTTGGTGACATTTTGGAAAAAAGTTCAAAAATCGTCGTTTATAATGGGGCTCTATGGGCGCACTCTAGCCGCACTGTAGGTTCAGAGTTTCGTCGAAATTCTGAAAAAAAAAGGTTTCAATCTCACGTGGCGGCCACAGGTTTTGAGCTACAGAGATAAAAACTACATAAAAACGTAGGGATTTTTGTTGCCTTTCAGATGATGTGTGTTTTATTCACGTGGGACGTACGGTTGGGACAGCAGGCTCCTCCGAGCGAGGAGTGCGCCGACAGCTTTTCGAATTTTTCCCCATGCGTGTGTATGTGGAAACCGAGAGGGATTTTTCGACGATTTTTCGAGTCGCACACTTTCTTTCCAAACGACTACGGCCACAATTTTGGCAGTACGCGCGTGGGAACAACACTAAATTGTAGAAAACCCTCGGCCGACGCTCACGATGCGTTCGTTTTCCCGATAGGACTTGTAGTTTTTGATTTATGACCGTTTGTTCGGACCGGCCGAGCTGGGGTTCACTTTTTTTGGGGGGATTTTCTGACTCAGGCAGAGGTGAGAAGGAAAAGGAGAGTTCAGCAGCAGGTGCCCCTGGTGACCATGGCAACGGCCCCTAACGAGCATGCAGGAGGAGAGGAGCACATTCACACAGACGCAGAGTGCCATAACATTATGAACACTGAACCGATCCTGATGAACAAACACACCGCAGGTGTGCACACAGAAGGCTGAGGGACACAGAGGGAGATTATCTGCCATAACATTATCACCCCCCCTCCCCTTCCCACTATAGCATTACAGACACAGATTGACAAAACATTAGGGACTCTCCTCAGTCTATTACAATGGGGAGGCAGAACACAGAAGGCTGAGGGAGACAGAGGGAGATTATCTGCCATAACATTATCACCCCCCCCCTCCCCTTCCCACTATAGCATTACAGACACAGATTGACAAAACATTAGGGACTCTCCTCAGTCCTATTACAATGGGGAGGCATAACACCCATGACCCCCCCCCCCCCCCCCCCCACCTCCCTCCCTATCTCCCTCCCTCCCTCTCTCCCTCCCTCCTCAGTTAGTGCTTTCACACAGCCGATTCTGCCAAAAGATTAGGGGACTCTCCTCAGTCTATTACATGGGGAGGCAGAACACCCCATGACCCCCCCCCCCCCGTCTCTCCCTCTCTCTCTCTCTCCCTCCCTCCTCAGTTAGTGCTTTCACACAGCCGATCTGCCAAAAGATTAGGGACTCTCCTCAGTCTATTACAATGAGGAGGCAGAACAACCCATGACCCCCCCTCTCCCTCCCTCTCTCCCTCTCTCCTTCCCTCTCTCCTTCTCTCCCTCTCTCCTTCCCTCTCTCCTTCTCTCCCTCTCTACTTCCCTCCCTCTTTCCTTCCCTCCCTCCCTCTCGCCCTCCTTCCTTCCCTCCCTCCCTCTCTCCTTCCCTCCCTCCCTCTCTCCCTCCCTCCTCCTTCTCTCCCTCTCTCCCTCTCTCCTTCCCTCTCTCCTTCTCTCCCTCTCTCCTTCCCTCCCTCCTTCTCTCCCTCTCTCCCTCCCTCTCTCCCTCTTTCCTTTCCTCTCCTCCCTCTCATCCTTCCCTCACCCCTCTCCCCCCTCCTCCTTCTCTCCCTCTCTCCTCCCTCTCTCACTCTCTCCTTCCCTCCCTCCTCTCTCTTTCTCTCCCTCCCTCCCTCCTTCCTCAGTTGGTGCTTTCACATAGCTGAAGCCATCCTGACAAGGAAACTCAGCACAGTTGCACACAGAAAGCGGCGGGAAAACTATGCCAAAACATTAGGAACACCCAAGCCATTACTGCAGTACTGTAGGTGGCCAGAACCTGACATTGTTACCCTCAGACTCCATTTTAGCGTTACAGTAATGGACAGCCAAAACATTATGACCACTTCAAGCATTACAGGACTATAGTACAGTGGCAGAATCTGACACTGACCCACCACTCCATTTCAGCATTACAGTAAGAGACTGCCAAAACATTATGACCACTTCAGTCATTGCAGGACTATAGTACAATGGCAGAATCTGACACTGACACCCCACTCCATTTCAGCATTACAGTAACAGACTGCCAAAACATTATGACCACTTAAAGCATTACAGGGGCATATTGGAGTGGCAGAACTCTATGACATCAAACTCACAATGAAACACCACGCACACATCATGACGCACACATCACCGGCACAGTCAAAATTTCCGCAGGAATTTTCTAGTTATTCTTATGACTTCTTCTGGTACTTTTTTCGGTTCGCATCTTCTCCCAGAGTTTTGGAGACATATAGACGAATTTATATGGAGACGTGCGCATTGATTGGGACAGGTGTGCTATGTCTCACATAAGCGATCCGTCCAACGGGGCGAGAATAAACGGCGAAATTCGAGCGTCTCGTAACATGGAAGTGAATGGAGAAGCCCGGAAAAAAGCGGCAACATTCCAAAATGGACAGCTTGGCTTTGCTGAGCAATCACTCAGCCGTGCTTTGGAGTAGAAAAATGCTTTGAAGTTTGTACGAGGCACGGGAAGTGTAGCTTCGTTTTTCTGAAAACGGCGTTTCGATAGCTTTTACGGTTTGGTCGGGGTCGCAGTTTACGTTTTGGTGAAATTTTGGAAAAAAGTTCAAAAATCGTCGTTTATAATGGAGCCCTATGGGCCCACTCTAAGTCCCCCTCTAGGTTCAGAGTTTCGGCCAAATTCAGAAAAAAAAAGGTTTCAATCTCAGGTGGCGGCCACAGGTTTTGAGCTACAGAGATAAAAACTACATAAAAACGTAGGGATTTTTGTCTGCTTTCAGATGATGTGTGTCTTATATGTGTGGGACGTACGGTTTGGACTGCAGGCTCCTCCGAGCGAGGAGTGCGCCGACAGCTTTTCGAATTTTTTCCCATTCAGTGTGTATGTAGAAACCGAGAGAGATTTCTCGACGATTTTTCTCGTCGCATGCCTTTCTTTCCAAAACGAGTACGGCCACAATTTTGGCAGCACGCTCGTGGGAACAACACTAATTTGTAGAAAACCCTCGGCCGACGCTCACAATGCGTTCGTTTTCTCGATAGGACTTGTAGTTTTCGAGATATGAGCGTTTGTTCTGACGCAGATTTCTAGGGTGCAGGAGAGAGGGAGTGAATATATAGAATATCATGTACGCATAGCGTAGCCATGGCAACGGCCCCCAACGAGCAGGCACAGAACAGGTGCGCTGAGACAGTGGAGGGAAAAGTGTCACGATCTGCCAAAAGATTAGGGTCTGTCAGTGTATTACAATGGGGAGGAAGAACACCCCATACAGGAGCACATTCACACAGACGCAGAGTGCCATAACATTATGAACACTGAACCGATCCTGATGAACAAACACATCGCAGGTGTGCACACAGAAGGCTGAGGGACACAGAGGGAGATTATCTGCCATAACATTATCACCCCCCCCTCCCCTTCCCACTATAGCATTACAGACACAGATTGACAAAACATTAGGGACTCTCCTCAGTCTATTACAATGGGGAGGCATAACACAGAAGGCTGAGGGAGACAGAGGGAGATTATCTGCCATAACATTATCACCCCCCCCCTCCCCTTCCCACTATAGCATTACAGACACAGATTGACAAAACATTAGGGACTCTCCTCAGTCTATTACAATGGGGAGGCAGAACACAGAAGGCTGAGGGAGACAGAGGGAGATTATCTGCCATAACATTATCACCCCCCCTCCCCTTCCCACTATAGCATTACAGACACAGATTGACAAAACATTAGGGACTCTCCTCAGTCTATTACAATGGGGAGGCATAACACCCCATGACCCCCCCCCCACCTCCCTCCCTATCTCCCTCCCTCCCTTTCTCCTTCTCTCCCTCTCTCCCTCCCTCCTTCCTTCTCTCCCTCTCTCCCTCTCTCCTTCCCTCCCTCCTTCTCTCCCTCTCTCCCTCCCTCCCTCCATCTCTCTCCCTCCCTCCACTCTTCCTCTCTCTTACAATTACAATGAGGAGGCAGAACCCCCCCTCCCCCCCGACACACACACACCCACCCTTGAGTTGTTGCTTTCACACAGCTGCTAATCATAGCTCCTCTCATTGACTGAATGACAACTTCTCAGTCATGTTTGACGTTTTCCTTTACTTTAAATACAAATTATATCTGGCTGCTTTGCTGCAACTCTTGACAGAACATCCCTGACACGTTTCCTTCACCGTATTAGGTAAGTGAATTTCTAGAATTATCCATATGTTAAGTGTTTGTGCCCAACACAGCTAAACTGCTAACAGACGTTAACTGCAATGATTCAGCCGACGGCCAGCCTTCAACCATAGTTCATGTATGTTAGCGAGCTAGCAGCGGCTAACGCGGAGGCTAGCGGCGGCTAACGCTAACCGCTAGCTCCGAGCTAGCCGCGAGCTTACGCGGAGGCTAGCGGACTTAGCCACCGTCTAATCCGCCGCGACGCTAGAGGGAGTTAATCACAGTCAACAGACCAGCACTGTAGTTTAAACATAAAGTGGCAGTCTTACACGTTGTCATAGTATTGGCGGATAGTCGAGCGGCAAATAACGTGGGCTGCCACTCGGGAGGCCTGGGTTCGAATCCCGGTTAGGGCGACATCTTTAATGAATGAGGCCTGCCACAGGAACGTGGGAATACAGACAAATAATTAACATGCAATTTAATATATTTAATTTTTTCAATGAAATAAATAATGAGCTGAACACTTAATTAGTTAGTTGTATTAATTATGTTTCATAACATTATTTGACACGTCTACTTGTCTGTGTTTTCCTGCAGCCGATCCAGACAGACTGCAGTGACGTCCAACATGAGACAAAGAGCTGTAGTAAAGGGACAATTTGAAGGTCTTCACTTCATGACTGTTTCCTTCTTACAGCCTCAATGTGTTAAGTATTGAATGCGTTAAGTATAATAGAATGTTTTTCTAAATGTAAGACTGTGCCGTAAACTGTTGCTCAGATAGAAGCAATGACTTTTATTATTAAAATGATTATGATTAACAATCAGTTATTGTGATTTCCTGGTTCTTTCAGTAGAAGCCATTTGATTTGACTTGTTGTACAGAATGTATTTTGTGGGTATTGTGAAGCTGATGCTGGCTTTCAGGTGGAGCTGGGAGCGGTCTGCTGCATGTACCTGCCCTTGTGGGCTCGGTGGCTAACGGGAGCTATTCACATAACATGAGCACGCACACATCATGACGCACACATCACCGGCACAGTCAAAATTTCCGCAGGAATTTTCTAGTTATCTGTGCCGGTGCACTGGCTCCCATTGCTGCGCAATGGGAGCCAGTGCACGCCCCTGCAGGCAGGCGCAGCCTGCCTGCAGGGGCGTGGCACATATATTGTTATTGCTCAGGCTTATTATTCTTATGACTTCTTCTGGTACTTTTTTCGGTTCGCATCTTCTCCCAGAGTTTTGGAGACATATAGACGAATTTATATGGAGACGTGCGCATTGATTGGGACAGGTGTGCTATGTCTCACATAAGCGATCCGTCCAACGGGGCGAGAATAAACGGCGAAATTCGAGCGTCTCGTAACATGGAAGTGAATGGAGAAGCCCGGAAAAAAGCGGCAACATTCCAAAATGGACAGCTTGGCTTTGCTGAGCGATCACTCAGCCGTGCTTTGGAGTAGAAAAATGCTTTGAAGTTTGTACGAGGCACGGGAAGTGTAGCTTCGTTTTCTGAAAACGGCGTTTCGATAGCTTTTACGGTTTGGTCGGGTCGCAGTTTACGTTTTGGTGAAATTTTGGAAAAAAGTTCAAAAATCGTCGTTTATAATGGAGCCCTATGGGCGCACTCTAAGTCCCCCTCTAGGTTCAGAGTTTCGGCCAAATTCAGAAAAAAAAAGGTTTCAATCTCAGGTGGCGGCCACAGGTTTTGAGCTACAGAGATAAAAACTACATAAAAACGTAGGGATTTTTGTCTGCTTTCAGATGATGTGTGTCTTATATGTGTGGGACGTACGGTTTGGACTGCAGGCTCCTCCGAGCGAGGAGTGCGCCGACAGCTTTTCGAATTTTTTCCCATTCGTGTGTATGTAGAAACCGAGAGAGATTTCTCGACGATTTTTCTCGTCGCATGCCTTTCTTTCCAAAACGAGTACGGCCACAATTTTGGCAGCACGCTCGTGGGAACAACACTAATTTGTAGAAAACCCTCGGCCGACGCTCACAATGCGTTCGTTTTCTCGATAGGACTTGTAGTTTTGAGATATGAGCAGTTGTTCTGACGCAGATTTCTAGGGTGCAGGAGAGAGGAGAGTGAATATATAGAATATCATGTACGCATAGCGTAGCCATGGCAACGGCCCCCAACGAGCAGGCACAGAACAGGTGCGCTGAGACAGTGGAGGGAAAAGCGTCACGATCTGCCAAAAGATTAGGGTCTGTCAGTGTATTACAATGGGGAGGAAGAACACCCCATACAGGAGCACATTCACACAGACGCAGAGTGCCATAACATTATGAACACTGAACCGATCCTGATGAACAAACACATCGCAGGTGTGCACACAGAAGGCTGAGGGGCACAGAGGGAGACGATATGCCAAAACATTATCACCCCACCCTGTCCTTACCACTATAGCATTACATACACAGATTGACAAAACATTAGGGACTCTCCTCAGTCCTATTACAATGGGGAGGCATAACACCCCATGACCCCCCCCCACCTCCCTCCCTCTCTCCTCTCCTCCTCAGTTAGTGCTTTCACACAGCCGATCTGCCAAAAGATTAGGGACTCTCCTCAGTCTATTACAATGGGGAGGGCAGAACACCCCATGACCCCCCCCTCCGTCTCTCCCTTCTCCCTCTCTCCCTCCCTCCTCAGTTAGTGCTTTCACACAGCCGATCTGCCAAAACATTAGGTACTCTCCTCAGTCTATTACAATGGGGAGGCAGAACACCCCATGACCCCCCCTCTCCCTCCCTCTCTCCCTCTCTCCTTCCCTCCCTCCCTCTCTCCCTCTCTCCTTCCCTCCCTCCTTCTCTTCCTCTCTCCTTCCCTCCCTCTCTTCCTCCCTCTCTCCCTCCCTCTCTCCCCTCTTTCCTTCCCTCCCTCCCTCTCGCCCTCCTTCCTTCCCTCCCTCCCTCTCTCCTTCCCTCCCTCCCTCTCTCCCTCTCTCCTTCCCTCTCTCACTCTCTCCTTCCCTCCCTCCCTCTCTCTTTCTTCCCTCCCTCCCTCCTTCCTCAGTTGGTGCTTTCACATAGCTGAAGCCATCCTGACAAGGAAACTCAGCACAGTTGCACACAGAAAGCGGCGGGAAAACTATGCCAAAACATTAGGAACACCCAAGCCATTACTGCAGTACTGTAGGTGGCCAGAACCTGACATTGTTACCCTCAGACTCCATTTTAGCGTTACAGTAATGGACAGCCAAAACATTATGACCACTTCAAGCATTACAGGACTATAGTACAGTGGCAGAATCTGACACTGACCCACCACTCCATTTCAGCATTACAGTAAGAGACTGCCAAAACATTATGACCACTTCAGTCATTGCAGGACTATAGTACA
>SRSE01000966.1:0-68994 GCA_005024645.1 Planiliza haematocheilus | reverse complement strand
GACCTCATGTATGTCTTCAGGCGTTTTAGCGTTAGATTAGATTAGATTAGATTAGAAAACTTTATTGATCCCCAAGGGGAAACTGCTTTGCCACGCAATAAAAACACAAACGTCCACTTAACAAACAATACAAACATTTCCATACCATTGCACAAAACTTATCAACATGATTGGGTACTTCATACAACAGAGTAGGCTGCTCAAAGCAAGTGATTTAAATTGATATTAATTTAGGCAAGGATAAATAAATAAATAAATATAAGAATATACACCTCCAAAAGATTAAAAAACAACAACAACGACAACAACAATAGACAGCCGCTATTTGTGGTTAAAATATCTAACTGCTGCCGGAACAAAGGAGCGTCTGAGTCGTTCAGTAGAACACCGAGGCATGACTAACCGCTCGCTAAAGGAGCTTTTAAGATCCCTAAATATATTGTGGAGTGGGTGGTTATCATAGAGGAGGACTGTTTTCAACTTGGTCCTTGTTCTCTTCTCCACTATTACCTCAAGCTTATCTGGGTTAAGACCAATCACTGAGCCAGCCCTCTTGATTATTTTATTAATCCTGTTCTTGTCGTCAGTAGATATACTGCCTCCCCAGCACAGCACAGCATAAAATAGGACACTAGCCAGGATGCCCTGATAGAAAATGCCTAGCAGCCTTGGGCTAATGTCAAAGGATCTAAGTTTCCTTAGAAAGAAAAGCCTGGACTGAGCCTTCTTTACAAGGACCCCAGTGTTTTCCTTCCAGTTGAGCTTATTGTCCAAATGGACACCAAGATATTTGTAGGACTCCACAATTTCTATTCTCTGATTATTAATTGTCACTGGGACAGCCTCCTCTTTTTCCTTTCTAAAATCGATAATTAGCTCTTTTGTTTTACCCACATTCAGCTGTAAAAAATTAGTATCGCACCATTTGGCAAAAGAGTGTGCCTCTTTTTTATAGGCCACGTCATTGCCATGGTTAAGCAGACCCACAAGTGCAGTGTCGTCTGAAAACTTTTGTATTAGACAGGATGGCTGACTATGCCTGTAGTCAGCTGTATAAAGCGAAAATAAAAAAGGAGATAAGACTGTCCCCTGTGGAGCTCCTGTATTGGTTAAAATGATGTCTGAGGCTTTATCAAGCCTGACATACTGGGGACGGGCTAAAAGATAATCTAAGAGCCAGGCAATGGTTTTGTTATGCAATTTAAAATTACTTAATTTATCGGCTAGAATGTGTGGCTGTATTGTATTAAAAGCACTAGAAAAATCAAAAAACAGGATCCTGACAGAACTGGCTGTGGTTTCGAGGTGACTGTAAATGTTATGCAGCATAAAAATTAAAGCATCATCAACTCCCACACCCCTTCTATAAGCAAACTGTAAAGGATCCAAAAAAACAGACACCTGCCTAGTGAGATGATGCAGGAGCACTCTCTCAAAACACTTCATGATATGAGACGTAAGGGCTATTGGTCTCAGGTTAGCAAGGTCACAAGACACATTGGCTTTCTTAGGAATGGGAACAATACAAGAAGTTTTCCACATAGTCGGAATCTTAGTAGACGACAGTGACAAGGAAAACATTGAGGTAAGGACAGAACACAGCTGATCAGCACAAACTTTTAAGGTGCGGGGATGGATACCATCAGGGCCCGCAGCCTTGTTGGCCCTGGTACGCTTTAATTGCTGGCGCACCTCCTCAGTATTTAAAACAATACATGGACTACAGTCCTCAGGAGTAGAAGTACTCTGCATAAGGGAAGAAAAAAAGTTTTTGTGTGTCTCAGAATGGTCAAGATTATCAAATCTGGCAAAGAATGCGTTAGCATCATTTGCTGTTATGCCTGAGCCACAGTGGCTTTGATTGCTGGTCCCATAACCAGTGATGGACTTCATACCGTTCCAGAGCCCTCTTATGTTACTTCCTGACATAAGCTCTTCAACTTTATTCTTATATTCACGTTTCCCCTGTCTGATTACTGCTTTCAATGTTCTTTGTGCATCTCTGATTCTATCCTTGTCACCGCTGTTAAAAGCTGCTTTTTTCATGTTAATAGCAGCTTTCACCTCGCTTGTCACCCATGGTTTGTTATTAGGGAATATTCTAATTTTCTTACAAGGAATGACCAAATCGACACAATAGTTAATATAACAAGTCACTTTGTCGGATATACTGTTCACGTCACTGTCACCATCAAAAAATATGCTCCAATCGGTGCATTCAAAACATCCTCTTAGAGCGTCACATGCGTCATCCGACCAGACGCGCACAGTCTTGGACGTAGTAGGAAGTTTCCGTATCACCGGTAAATATTTCGGCATCAAGTATATTAAGTTGTGGTCCGAGTTGCCCAGCGGCGGAAGCAACTTGGCCACAAAACTCTCCTTAATGTTCGTATAGAACAAATCAAGAATGTTGTTGCCCCTCGTGGGGAAAGATACAATTTGTTTAAAGGACGGGAGAACGGAGGAGAGAGAGCAGTGGTTAAAATCCCCATTTATTATAACCAGTGCGTCCGGGGAGGCGCACTGCAAGTCATGCGTAATCCTCGATATTGACTCTGCAGCCAGCTTCCCGTTGCCCGATGGAGGAATGTAGACAACCAGGACGATCACATGGGAGATCTCCCGTGGCAAGTAATAAGGACGACAGCTCACCGCAAGAAGCTCAATGTTAGGGTCACACACTCTCTCCTTGACCGTGACATGTCCAGGGTGACACCATCGCTGGTTGACGTAGGCACAGACGCCTCCGCCCTGCTTCTTGCCTGTCTTTGTTGGGTCTCTGTCCATCCGAAGAAGTGAAAAACCGTCCAAGTTTAGGTGAGACTCCGGTATTTTATCCGAGATCCACGTCTCCGAAAAACAGAGCAAGCTGCACTGCCGGTACATCCGATCACTCTTAAGACAGGCTGTCAACTCGTCCGTCTTGTTAATTAGTGAGCGGACATTCCCCATAATAACAGAGGGCAAGGCAGGTTTATATCCACGCCGGCGGTTCCTGGCCCGGATCCCGCCTCTTTGGCCTCTCTTCCTAACTCGTGCACCTGCCTTAGGTTTGATTTCCAGGAACTCCAAACCGGGATCCACCGGAGCAAGGGGCCGCAGGTGAAGGAGCTCCTCCCGGGTATAGGTGACAGGCTGGCCCGGTGTCGGCTCCCTGCATGCTTGATATGTTTGCGCAACTTTACAAACAATAAAGATCCCCAGCCACAGGAGGCAGGCAGACGCATGATTGTTGAGTACAGCCATAATCGTGTCGTTGGTGATCAATCACGCCAGTAGCAGTGGCAAATGGTCAATAAAAACACTTAAAAACATAAAAAACAACGAAAAATCACAGCCAGTCACACACACACGTGGCTGAGTCGCCAGCAGGAGGGGCGGCGCCTCAATGTCTCTCCATGAACACTCCCGAAGTTGAAAAGCTTCTCTCACCTGAGGCCACAGTAACAGGGAGAGTAAGGAGGTGCCTTAGGGCAATGCTCATATTTGGATATATGTCTAAGACATTCTCCTTATAGATGTGCTCTAGCATATGTAGTGGTGCTGAGTTAGCGTTTGTAAAACGCTGCCCCTCTGTATTTTTCGGGCATTCCAATTGGAGCTGAACGGGCCCTCTCTTAACTAAATCGCATCTTTTCCGGTCAGTGAATACTTCTGGCCAAGACGCTGGGTCATCTCCAAGAGGAGGAACATCACTTTCCTCATGACAGCAGCTAACTGACACGGCACTTTCACATGTACTCACGTCTGGATTGTCTGACTCTGCGGCTAGCTCTCCTCCTGCTGCTTGATCAACAGCAGCCGGTGACTCGTCATCCTCCTCAAAGCCCTCCAAAGCATTTGTGTCAACCGGTGTCACGTTAAAAAAGCTTGTCAGCTTCGGGAGTGTATCTGTCTTAGCCTTTGCCTCTTCTTTCTTCTTCCTTTTGGAAGCACCACTAGGATAGATACGCTTCATTTCGCTAATTTCTGCCGTTAGTTCTCTCGCGCTAATGGCATGGATGGAATATTCCATTTTTAACGCGAATAGGAGGGGGTGTACACGGAATCTGTATTTCTTTGTATTTTTTTGTGTTGCTTTTGCTTCTGAATTAAACAAACAAAATCACCATTTATTATTTACTGACTGAGGCTCACTGAGACCAATGTACAATAACCTTAATACAGAAACATACGCTGCCTTGGAGTTTTTATTTTGGATGTAAAATGATTCTGTTCTTAGTCTCCATGGTGTTTAGTGTTTGAACCTTCAGTTGGTTTGTCATTGATGTGGATTTGCTGCTCATGTGAATCCTCCCACAGTGTTTGATTAGCAGCTGGAACCACAGTGACTCTGATCAAACAGGAATTATCAGAATCCATCTGATATGAAGCTGTGGTTTGAATACCACTTCCCTCCTCTTTGAAGAGTAGTCACATATCTGTGTTCAGGTTTTTGTACAGCCTCTTCTACACTTTGTATCACTGTGTTTCTAGAGCACAGTAGTAGAGAGCTGTGTCTGCCAGGGTTAGGTCTGTTATGATCAGTTTAGTTGATGAAGCTGATGTTCGGGATTCATAGCGTTTATCAGGAATGTGTTCAGCCCTACTATTATCTTTAGCTCCTTTATAGAGAATAAACTGAGGAGCCTGAAGGTCAGAATGATGTCTGTACCAGTAAAGACGAACATAAGTTTCACTTGTCTCATAGTTGCATGAGAGTGTGACACGTTGTCCTTCTCTTTCACTGACTTCATCTTCATCAGGAGAGATTGTGTCTCCAGCTGTTAGTCCTGGAAAAAGTAGAGAACATGAAGCCATTAGACTAACATTGTCCATGAGGCTGAGAGGAGAAGACAGTGGAAAATGTCTCCTGTACAGTGTTACTCTGTGGACATTGACAAGAAAATCAAGTGTAGAACTCTGTCAGTTCAATTTACAAGATGATGAAAAGATGATTTTCATTCTATCAGAGCAAAGAAACAAGAAGAGTTGTGAACTGCAGTCTGTATATGTGGTTAATGCAGCAGCTTGAACAAAAGTTGAATCCCTGTTCTTAAACTCACCTATAATGTGAGATAGAAGCAAAAAGAGGTAAAGCAACATGTCTTTGGAGTTATTAAAGCCAGACAGACAGCACATCAACAATGTTCTTCCACCAGAGTAGAATGAGGAAGAAATAATGTCATTGGATGAGCTGATGATGTGGAGTGGGCGGGGCCACTTACACTTGACTTCAAGTCAACCAATCAAATTCTTCTGTGCTTCAATAGCAGCTCTGTCTCAGATGTGAACTGCTTCATTTCTCTGTTGTCTTTGTCATCAGTCCAATGAGTCAGAAATCAGTGGTTTAACAGAGTGTGACTCCCTCTAGTGGATGTTGTGGAGTATTCTGTTGTCTTTGCTCCAAAGGTTTTTGTTCAGAGTTTTGGTGTTTCCTGTCACTGTGGGCCTCAGAGCACAGTAGTACACAGCAGAGTCTGTCACTGCAGCAGAGGAGATCTCCAGATGAAACTCCTTTCTTGGTTTGTCATGTTTCAAAGACAACCTTTCTTTTTTCTCTGAATAATCTGTGATGAGAAACTGTGGAGATGAACTGGACTTCTGTTGGTACCAGTAGAGGTATGTAGCAGAGCCTGAATAGTTGCAGGAGAGAGTCACAGTGTCTCCGTTCAAAGCCATCACTACATCTTTAAATGGTGTCAGTACATCCTCAGAGGATCCTGAAAACAACAGAGACATTTGGATTTTAATTGGTTCTCTTTAAACTTAGTTTAGTGGTTTAAAGTCAATCAATTCAAACATCAGAATGTTTTTCATGTCTATCATCTCCTTTTCCATCTGGCTCCATCTTTTGATGACTTACCAGTTTGAAAGGAGACGATCATCATCCAAATGAAAAGCAGGAACATTATTTTCACTTGTACTGAATGAACAATAGAGAGAACACAGCAGCTCTTCAGTTCCAAAGTCAAGCCTTTCATATTCAGTTGTGTAGCTCCTCCTCTTGCTGTGGTCTGTTTCATTCAGGCTGATGGAAGCTTTACAAATGACAGTCATGCTGCAGTCATCTCAGTGTAGACACATGACTGGAGGAATAAGTGAAAGTAGAAAAGTCAGTTGTTGATCATGAGTTCAGGATGAAGCTGTGAACAGTTTAAATGTGTTCCTTATGGTTTGTCTCCTTTCATGACTTGTCCTCTTGATGGAGAAGCAGTGAATCAGAGACACTCTGTAGAACCATCCATCAAATATGTTCCAACTATTGACATGGGTCCTGTCCTGGACAAAGCAATGACAGCAGTTCAGTCTGTTCATGGCAGAAGTCTACATCACTGAACCTTCAGGTCTCAGCTGGAGAAGGTTGAAGCTTCCACACTGAGATCCTTTAACACTTCAATGTGAGGAGGAAATCTCTGAGATCTAACAGTTGGAGTCAAGCTCTTCTTTTCTCCATGAGGTGCAGAGTTGGACTGGATGACCCTGCACAGCTTTTAGATGAGGCTTTCTAAACAGACATCACTGACCAGCACTGACTGACAGAAATGATCAGTGTGATCAAGACTCAGACTCAGATCACTGTCTTCTCAGCTTGACACCATGACCTGAATCATTTAAGAACTTGATGTCTGAGTAGGAGATTCATGAAGAATCCAATGCAAACACAAGAATGACCTGTAGCCCCAAGACAAACCAGACTATCAGTGTTGAGACTGATAAATGATTCTTTAGTTTCTAAACTAGAACTTCTTGTGTCATACATGACTTTTTTATTTACAGAGGATGTTAGTGATGCTGAAGATGACAGGATAAACCTTCAGTATGAGGCTCATCTCAAACACAGGACTGAAGATGAGACAGTCCTGGTCTCTAAATCAATGATGAATCAAACACTCTCTGATCATCACTTATTTCTAGATTCAACATGTTTCTTGTCATATGCACAATAAAGACTCAGTGAATTCTTCACGATTCTACTTTATTAAAAACAATGAAATGACATGAAACATAAACCAATAGACTCAAACAAGGTGCAGGAGAAATCAGATCATTTAAAAGATAACAAACAGATCCAGTCTGTGGGAGTGATGGATGAACTGTTCAGGAGTCTGATGTTCTGAGGGTACAAACTGTTTGAAGAGGCTGTGATGTAGGGGGGTCCTGATAACCCTGGTCCTGTAGAGGTCCTGTAGAGGTCCTGTAGAGGTCCTGTATATGTCCTGTATATGTCCTGTAGAGGTCCTGTATATGTCCTGTATATGTCCTGTATATGTCCTGTATATGTCCTGTAGAGGTCCTGTAGAGGTCCTGTATATGTCCTGTAGAGGTCCTGTATATGATAAGATAAGATAAGATAAGATAGGACTTTATTCATCCCCGTGGGGAAATTAGGGCGTTACAGCGGCAGGAAACAGCAGTGCAAGATACAAGAAAGTAAAAAATAAAAAATAGAATATGGCAGACAAATGTGTTACGTACATAAAATATTTACATGTTGCATCAGAGAGATTCACAGTGTCTAATCTGAGTTGAAGCAGCCGATTTTTAAATATGTTTATGTCGACATTCATGAATATCATGAATAAAAAGAATAAAACAGCATCGAACTCCAATAGGAGTTAAATTACCATGTACTGTAACTAGAAAGGTGTGAGATGATGGTTTTATATATATATATATACTGTATATATATACATACTGTACACAGTACATAAGTCAGTGAGAAGAAGCCCAGCAGCAGCAGAACAGTTAGGAAATGCTGATGTTAAAGAGTCTGACTGCTGAGGGGACAAAAGACCTGCGGAAGCGTTCCTTCCTGCACAGTGGGTGCAGCAGTCTTTGGCTGAAGGAGCTTCCTAAAGTCCCAACTGTCTCATACAGGGGATGAGAGGGGTTGTTCCTGATGTTGGACAGTTTAGCCAACATCCTCCTTTCCCCCACCTGCTCCACTGAATCCAGAGGACAGCCCAGGATGGAGCTGGCCCTCTTGATCAGTTTGCCCAGTCTGTTCTTGTCCCTCTCTGTTACTCCACTACCCCAGCAGACCACAGCGTAGAAGGTTGCTGATGCAACCACAGTGTCGTAAAATGTCCTGAGCAGCGTCCTACACACACCGAAGGACCTCAGTCTCCTCAGCAGGTGGAGGCGACTTTGTCCCTTCTTGTAGAGGACACTGCTGTTGTCTGACCAGTCCAGTTTGTTGTTCAGGTGAACACCCAGGTATTTATATCCATCCACGATGTCGATATCCAAACCCTGGATGTTCACTGGTGTTGTGTGTGCTGCCCTCCTCTGGAAGTTAATCACCATCTCCTTTGTCTTGGTGGCGTTGATGTGAGGGTGACTGCGTTCACACCAGTCGACAAAGTCCTCGACCACCTTCCTGTATTCCAGGTCGTTCCCGTTCGTTACCCGTCCAACGATGGCTGTATCGTCCGAGAACTTCTGGATGTGGCAGCTGTCCGTGTTGTAGCGGAAGTCTGAGGTGTGGATGGAGAAGAGGAATGGAGAGAGTACTGTTCCTTGTGGAGCTCCCGTGCTGCAGAGCACCTCATCAGACACACAGCCATGAAGCCTCACATACTGAGGTCTGTTGGTGAGGTAGTCGATCGTCCATGCAGTCAGCTGGCTGTTTACCCTGCTCCCTCTAGTTTCCCCTTGAGCAGCGACGGTTGTATTGTGTTAAAGGCACTGGAGAAGTCAAAAAACATGACTCTCACAGTACCTCTGGGCTCCTCAAGGTGCGAAAGGGATCTGTGCAGCAAGTAGATGACAGCGTCATCCACCCCAATGCTCGGTTTGTAGGCAAACTGCAGGGGGTCCAGCTTCGGGCTCACAAGGGGTCGGAGGTGGTTCAGGATCAGCCTCTCCATGGTCTTCATCAGGTGAGATGTTAAAGCCACAGGTCTGAAGTGGTTGGGCTCCCTGGCGTGTGTGATCTTTGGTACTGGGACCACACAGGAAGTCTTCCACAGCACAGGAACTTTCTCCAGACTAAGACTCAGGTTGAAGATGTATGTGACCACCTGGCTGAGCTGGTCTGCGCAGTCCCTGAGTAGTCTGGAGCAGATGCCGTCTGAACCTGTAGCTTTCCTGGCCTTGATCCTACCCAATTCTCTTCTCACCTGGAGCTTTGTTATGCAGGTGCTGGGGGGATGAGTGGGGGGTGGAGAGGTGTCAGTGGGGTTGTGTGGGGGTGGTTCAGGAGATGCTGTTGGTGCTGTGGAGGGGGAGGGGGTTGGTAGCCAGAGGGGAAGTGGCTGAGGTGCAGACTGATGGTTCACGGGGGTGGGGGAGGGTGGTGGGGTGGATCTAGAGTCGAATCTGTTGAAGAACATATATGTCCTGTATATGTCCTGTATATGTCCTGTAGAGGTCCTGTAGAGGTCCTGTAGTGATGGGACAGTTTTTATCAAGCATTGCAGATCCTTTCTTTCCTGAGTTTCTAAACCAACACTTTGATTGAGGAGGTGATGATGCTTTGAACTGGTCTTCTGTAGAAGTTGCTAAGGATTGTGTTTGACTGACCAAATGTCCTCAACCTTCTCAGGAAGGCCAGTCTTTGTCTTTATTGGGACGTCCTCAGGACCTGCTGAGAGGTGTGAAACCTTGGTCTTTTCTTATTATTTTCCTGTGAAATCAGTCCACCAGACCTGTCTCTTCTCTCCCAGAGATCGGTCCAGTCCACCAGACCTGTCTCTTCTCTCCCAGAGATCGGTCCAGTCCACCAGACCTGTCTCTTCTCTCACAGAGATCGGTCCAGTCCACCAGACCTGTCTCTTCTCTCCCAGAGATCGGTCCAGTCCACCAGACCTGTCTCTTCTCTCACAGAGATCAGTCCAGTGAAGCTTCATGATGCTGGTGTTGGTCTGGGAGTCCATTCAGTCATGGCTGGAGACGGTCTACAGCAGTGGACTGAGCACAGGACCCTGAGGGGTCCCTATGATCACAGTCCTGATGTCTGGTGGTTCTCACTCTGACTGATGGAGGTTTGTCAGGACGTTCTACACCCAGTTATAGAGGGAGGGAGTCAGTCCAGGGATCAGGAGCTTTTCATAAAGTCTGTATGCTATGACTGTGATCAGTGATTAGCATTCTGACACATGTGTCCTTACCCTCTGAGTGTGTGAGGTCAGTATGGATGGTGGTGTTGACAGTTGATCTGTTCCATCAATGAACAAACTGTAATTGATCCACGGTGGCAGGGATGGTCTGTTTTATGTGCATCATGACTCTCAAAGCACATCATAACAGTTGGAGTGGGATCAACAGGACGCTAATCATTCAGGCAGGTTACATGATGTTTCTTTGGGAGGGACACAATGGTGGTGGACTGAAAACAGGTAGGCACTGAGGACGGGGTGAGGGACACATTAAAGATGTCTGTGGACACATCATCCAGCTCTGATGAACATACCCTGAGGACATGTCCAGGGCTCTTATCTGGACCAGGTGTCTTCTTTGGGTTTGTTCTCCTCAGAACCAAGCCCACCTGCCCCAATGACTCAGAGAGTGGTGAGTTCAGTGTGACTTCTGTCTTGATGGTTGTGAATCCAGCTTCAGTCTGTACTGTCTCTGGTCTGATTGATCTACGATGGTCGTATCTTGTCTTTTAGTTCAGTATCACCTGAGACAAATGCAGCAGAGTGAACACTGGTCCAGGATTGGTCCAGGGTTTATTATTAGGAAAGGTCCTGCAGTGTTTAGAGGGAATAATGTTCTCAGTACATGTGCTGATAGAACCGGTTAGTCCTCAGTAGAATCCTCTCTCAAAGCAGCAGCTTTAAACACAGAACTAAATATAATGTTGATCATCTCTACATGTTCTCTAGACTGTGTCATCACACAACACTGTTTTATAGCAGAGTGTGACTCCCTCTAGTGGATGTTGTGGAGTATTCTGTTGTCTTTGCTCCAAAGGTTTTTGTTCAGAGTTTTGGTGTTTCCTGTCACTGTGGGCCTCAGAGCACAGTAGTACACAGCAGAGTCTGTCACTGCAGCAGAGGAGATCTCCAGATCCAGATCTTTTTCTCCAGACAGTTTAGTGGAGAACCTTGTGTCTGATTCCAGAGACTCTGATGGTGTTGACTTGTTAAGTCCTGAGATGTACATGAGGAACTCTGGAGGTTTTCCTGGATATTGTCGATACCAGAAGAAATGATCACTACCATCTATTTTGTTGGAGTATGTGTAGGACAGAGTAACTGTGCTGTCTTCTAAACTGGACTCTTCAGTCTTGACTGCAGTGAGTTGTTGACAGCTGACTCCTAAAGGAAAGATAAATGTTGTTAAAGACCATATTAAACTCTGAGCTCCTGTTCCAGTCATTTGTAGCAAACAGATCCTTTAAAGTCATTTATTCTTCCTGCTTTAACCTACCTTTTAGTGTGATCAGAAACAAAGGAAACATGACACAGTGATGCAGTGACAGCATCTTCCACACAGTCTCTGTTATGTCTGCTTTAGATATTGAATGGATCTGACAGTGGGAGTCCTTTTCTGTTCTGCTCTTTGACAGTGTTGCTCCTCCCTCCACCTGTTCCTCCTCTCATATCACTGGATGTTATGAAGACCAAAACCACAGCTGAATATATTTTACAGCTTTAAGCTCCACCAACCCACAAACCCTCCAACACAGTGTCTTACGTCTTTTTGAATGTTTTCCAACGGGACACAACTTGTCCAGAGGAGCGAGGTGGAAAACCAGCGTCACGTAGCTTTTATGCAACAGATGTTAAGCATTTCGGTGTTTTCTGCATCTAAACACGTCGTTATGTTCAGTTCTTTCATTACTTTAAAGGAAAATTCAGTCTCTCCGTCGCTCCAAAAGTGAGAAGTTCTCATTGCCGCCATGTTGTTTGTATTTCTAGTGCGTCGCTTGGCGTCACTCACGCATGCGCAGACAGTGAGCAGCTGTCAGAAATCGGGATAAGGTGTATACATGCTCCAGTATCCCGGCTTCTATCGGAGTACTCCAGGTAGCAAAGCCGGGTTTCTTGAACTCGGGATATGGTGTTTACATGGACAAACACAAAGCCAGGATACTTCAATATCCCGATCAAAATCAGGATACTAAAGATCATATAAACATGGTCATTTTGATCTTCCAATCAAACTCCCTCCATGTTGGGCTACTAGTTACCTCATGTCCTGGGCTACTAGTTACCTCATGTCCTGCTTTGAATGTTTCTTCCCATTGTTCATCATTCATCATCATTTATTGTTGGTAGATTCCTGTTCTAGTACCTTAAACAATCTTGATATAATACCTTTCTTTGTCTCTCCCTCTGTATATGCTATTAATAATTCTTCTAGGTCTGATGGGGTTTTATAAATATTCTATATATATCCTCATTTGTCTGAAGGTAATGCTGTAGTTGTAGGAACTTGTAAAATCATGGGCTGGTAAATTAAATTCTTGTGTTAACTGTTGGAATGACTTCAAGGTTTGTCCCCTGAACACTTGTGTAATATATTTTAACCTCTGGTGTGTCCATCTGTTGTATCCTGCATCCAGCATAGATGGAAGAAAATCAGGGTTTATTGAAATTCTGGTGACTCTACATGTGGACTTAGACAGTTTTAATTTCTTACGTACCATTGACCATACTCTCATTGTCCTCCTGATCCAAACATTTCCCACCTTCAACCTCTGTAGTGTTACATCACTCAAACATGGAAGTGATTCTATAGGTGCATTTTTGCAAGAATTTTGTTCCATCCCTACCCACAATGCCTCTGTATCCTTTCTAATCCACATAATTATAGCCCTGAGTTGAGCTGCCCAGTAGTAGTGTTTTAAATTAGGTAGGTTCAATCCTCCCTTCTCTTTTAGACAAAGTGTCCTATATTTAATTGTAGCCTTCTTATTTGTCCAAATAAATCTGGATATAATCTTGTCTAACATTGTAAAGACAGAATCAGAGATCAGGCAATGACTGGAACAAAAACAACAACCTTGGTAAAACATTCATTCTTACAGTTTCTATCCTCCCTATCAAAGTCAAAGATAAAATCTCCCACCTAGCCAAATCTTTTTTAATTTCCGTTCTCAATTTCCCATAGTTTGCTTCAAATATCTGTGATGTGACAGATGTAATAATGATACCCAGATATCTGAATCCTGTTGTAGTCCATCTGACCTTGAATTTGCCTTTAAGTCTGCTGGGCATTGACCTGAGATCATCATAGCTACTGATTTAGCCTCATTGGTCAGATATCCTGATATCTCCCCATATTCATTCAAGTTATTCACCAGGGCTATTAACGAGGTATAAGGTTTATAAGTTAATAGATCATCAGCAAATAATGATATTTTGTGTTCTATCCCTCCTTCATGTCTAATTCCCTTTATACTTTTATAATAGCAGTTACTTTTAACAGCAGGGATTATTTCTCTGTGTTCATTTATTTCTATGTTTGTTCTTAGTCTCCATGGTGTTTAGTGTTTGAACCTTCAGTTGGTTTGTCATTGATGTGGATTTGCTGCTCATGTGAATCCTCCCACAGTGTTTGATTAGCAGCTGGAACCACAGTGACTCTGATCAAACAGGAATTATCAGAATCCATCTGATATGAAGCTGTGGTTTGAATACCACTTCCCTCCTCTTTGAAGAGTAGTCACATATCTGTGTTCAGGTTTTTGTACAGCCTCTTCTACACTTTGTATCACTGTGTTTCTAGAGCACAGTAGTAGAGAGCTGTGTCTGCCAGGGTTAGGTCTGTTATGGTCAGTTCAGTTGATGAAGCTGTTGTTTGGGATCATAGCGTTTATCAGGAATGTATTCAGCTGAGCCACCTTTTCCTCTTTTCCAGAGAATAAACTGAGGAGCCTGAAGGTCAGAATGATGTCTGTACCAATAAAGATCAGCACCACTATCACTTGTCTGATATTTGCATGAGAGTGTGACACGTTGTCCTTCTCTTTCACTGACTTCATCTTCATCAGGAGAGATTGTGTCTCCAGCTGTTAGTCCTGGAAAAAGTAGAGAACATGAAGCCATTAGACTAACATTGTCCATGAGGCTGAGAGGAGAAGACAGTGGAAAATGTCTCCTGTACAGTGTTACTCTGTGGACATTGACAAGAAAATCAAGTGTAGAACTCTGTCAGTTCAATTTACAAGATGATGAAAAGATGATTTTCATTCTATCAGAGCAAAGAAACAAGAAGAGTTGTGAACTGCAGTCTGTATATGTGGTTAATGCAGCAGCTTGAACAAAAGTTGAATCCCTGTTCTTAAACTCACCTATAATGTGAGATAGAAGCAAAAAGAGGTAAAGCAACATGTCTTTGGAGTTATTAAAGCCAGACAGACAGCACATCAACAATGTTCTTCCACCAGAGTAGAATGAGGAAGAAATAATGTCATTGGATGAGCTGATGATGTGGAGTGGGCGGGGCCACTTACACTTGACTTCAAGTCAACCAATCAAATTCTTCTGTGCTTCAACAGCAGCTCTGTCTCAGATGTGAACTGCTTCATTTCTCTGTTGTCTTTGTCATCAGTCCAATGAGTCAGAAATCAGTGGTTTAACAGAGTGTGACTCCCTCTAGTGGATGTTGTGGAGTATTCTGTTGTCTTTGCTCCAAAGGTTTTTGTTCAGAGTTTTGGTGTTTCCTGTCACTGTGGGCCTCAGAGCACAGTAGTACACAGCAGAGTCAGACACATGAAGCTTCTGGATCTTCAGAGGAACTGATTTGTCTTTGAGCTCAGCATCAAATCTGTCTTTAGGGAAATCTTGAGCATTTTCATCACCTGCAAACGTATCCCGTCGCAAAATGTAGTTTGGAAAACCATTCACTTCTTGTTTGTACCAGAACAAATAATAGTTTGTGTCACTGGTTTCAAAAGTACAGTTGAGTGTCAGAGTGTCTCCTTCAGTAGCAATGACATCTCCTTGTGGCTGGATCACTTCTTCTCCTTTACACTCTGGGGAAGAACAGAACATGCAGAGGAAGAGATGAATCAATAAAGATGATTGATTGAAGGAGAACAATCAGCAGCTTTAAAGAGTTACCTAGCCAGAGAGTCAGACACACAGATGGAGATTAAACATGATTTTCACTCATCATTGTTTGAACCATAGAAGGTGTTTTTACAAGGTAACAAAATGATGACAGAAATGATCTGCTCTGATTTTCTGGATCATGAATATTGAAAGAGATTTTCATCTGTGTTCTAACACTCACCTATGATATGAGAGAAAAGTAAAAAGAGGTAAAGCAACATGTCTTTAGTTGTTGGCTTAGGGTCAGAGGTCGGGTTAGTCAGACAGCAGATGAACAATGTTCTTCTACTGCAGCAGAATGAACCAGCCTCTCTGCTGCACAGCCCTTCTCCTCAACATCAACATGAATGTGCTTTGACTTCTGCACACACAAACAATCTGATTGGTTTACTTCATCATCAGTGGGTGGAGCCAGAGAAAACCCTTTTTTTAGTTGAGTCAGATTATTTCTGCATCCAGAGCAGCTCTGCTTCAGACAGATATTTACTCAATGTCCACTTTCTGTTCTTCTCACCATTGTTGGACCAAGACAGGTCACACTAGAAGAAGCTTGATGACCTCAGGGTTTAGTCTCTACTCTGAGAACATGGACCATGTTTCATATATTCTCATCTGTATAAATAAATATGTGAAATATGTGAATACAATAGAAACAATAGAAACACACAGTAGCAGACAAATGAATGTAGTTAGTTCAGTGATGAATGAAGTGATATTGATATAGAACAGTAAACTGGTATAGCAGCATTTTAAAGTAATAAATGATAGTACAAATGTATCTGTAGTACTGCAAATGTGTCTCTGGAGTACAGGTGGACTGTGGAGTAGGTCTGGATGTTACTGTACAACAGTCTGATTAAAGAGAGGTTGAAGGTGTGAGGGATTTGACAGCTCTTCTAGTCTATTGGTTCTGGTTTGATGACTCTGTCTTTCCAGAATGCAGCGTGGTGAACAGTCTATATCCAGGGTGGGTGTGATGTGTCTGTTGTTCAGTGTAGATGTCTCTGAGGAGGGGTAGTAGTGAGCCAGTGGTCCTCTCTGCCATCCTCACTACTCACTACAGGTCCTTCCTGTTCTCTGTCCAGCTGCTGTGAGTGAAGACAGTCATCAACACCTGGAGACAATATGGTCCAACAGTGACATTATCAGGTCAGAGTCCATCTGCTGCTTCTTCCTCTTCTGAGGGCCCAGTAGAGAAGGTTCATCTGGTGTAATCATAATAATAATAACTTTATTTATACAGCACCTTTCTAAAACAAGTTACAAGGTGCTGTACAACAACAACATAAATAAAACAGGTCAGACACCTAGCAACAATCATGATAAAATTTAAATTCAAATTTAAAATCACCCACCCACAGCAAAGTAATCATACAACAATGATAAAACTAAATTAAGAAAAAGTCAATCGATAAATTGAGTTTTAAGAAGAGATTTAAAAGTAGCCACTGAACTCCCTGCCTGAGATCGCATAGACAGTGGAGCATAGACAGCAAAGGCCCGGTCACCTTTAGTGACAAGACGGGACCTTGGGACCATAAGCAGGGCTGCACCGGTGGATCTCAGGCAGCGGTCAGGCTCATATGATAAAAGCAGGTCATGGATGTAGGCAGGAGCCTGACCATGCAGGGCTTTAAAAACCTGTTAAAAGCCTGGCAGCTGCATTCTGGATGAGTTGTAGTCTGCGTAAGTTTCCCTTGCTGATTCCAGCGTACAGAGCATTACAATAATCAAGACGTGATGATATAAAAGCATGGACAACCTTCTCCAAGTCAGCAGAACAGAGGAAAGGACGGATTGTGCTTAACTGTCTCAACTGCCCAAAACAACCTGTACAACCTTGGCTACCTGTGAGTCACAGGAAAGCTCTGAATAGAGAAGAACACCAAGGTTGTGAGTCTCTTTCTGGAGACAGAGGGTAGAGGGGAGACTGCAGGTGCTGGAGCTAGATGGAGTGAAAAGGATGACCTCTGTGTTTGAATCGTTTAGCTGGAGAAAGTTATTGGACATCCATGATTTTATATCTGTTAGGCATGAAACATCTGAGGAGCCTTTAGAGGAACATATAACTGGGTATCATCCACATACAAATGAAAGTTCATGTTGTGCCTTTGAATAGTTTTCCCCAGGGGTAGCATATAAATAGAGAAAAGCAGGGGCCCCAAAATCGACCCGTGGGGGACCCCACAGGACAGGGGACATCACCAAGAGTCACAGAGAAGGACCTGTTTGATAAATAGGACTTGAACCAGTCAAGTGCCACACCACTGATGCCAATAAAATGCTCCAGACGGCTGATTATAATATCATGGTCCACTGTATCAAAGGCTGAGCTGAGGTCAAGTAAAATTAGGATGGAGCAGAGCCCCGAGTCAGCGAGTCAGCTCCAAGCAACAGGTCATTTGTGACCTTAATAAGAGCAGTCTCAGTGCTGTGCTGTGAGTGAAAGCCTGATTGGAACATTTCTTTTTTTTTGTGATCAAGTTTTTATTATTATTTCGTCCCCCCCGCCCGTTTTACAATATGCCCACATTAATCAAATTCACAGTTACTTAATTGACATATGTACATACACCACCTTAAATCATATATATATATACCACCGTACATCGTACATATACCACCATACATCATATACAAAATGAGTGTGGGCTATTTTCCCACCCTTTTCCCACCCATGCCACCCCTACCCCTCTGGCTTATTCCCTCCCCTCCCCTTCCCCGTGCTGGATTTAGTCTCTGAACATAAAGGGGGAAGTACATCACATACAGTTCAATTAATTAACTCAGAAGTGTCAAGTCCCCTTGTACCTCTCCTCTTCTACTAACAAATGTCCAAAGAATACACAAAAAATAAGTAAGTAATAATAAAAAAAAAAAAAAAAAAAAAATGGCCATCCTGAGATAAGGGTGATCTTATCAGTTCACACTGCCGGTAGTGTCCCCCAAATATTCAACATACATACATACCAACCATACCATACAGGTACCCCTCAACTCCCAAATCCCTATGCACAAATTTACCCAGACATCTTCATACACTTTTATAGTTCATACATGGGGGACTAAGCCCTATCGACTAACCAATTTTGTCTATGTAACTTAAGTCTAATCTTCTCCAATGCCTTAGACAGGACCTCGATGCTATTCGCTATAGCCCCATTCGATCGGGCAATCGAGAGCTCCAGAGAAGTAATGTCGTACAGTAAGGCAGTCCATCGAGAGATATTGAGTGTGTGTGGTGGTTTCCACCTCTACATCTTCTTGGCTGCCGTCAGGCCTAAGAAAAGTAGTTTCTTCTGAGTAAACTTAAGTACTAACTGCGAGTCATCGTTTAGCAGCAAAAGAATCGGATTACACGGTATGCTGATCCCAATTATATCTCCCATCAGGGATGCTACTTGAAACCAAAAAAGCTCCACATCCGGACATTGCCACATCATATGACAATAAGTTCCTATTTGGCTACAGTTACACAAGGGGCAGATGGGGGTGGAGCAAAGTTGAAGTTGGCAGCGTTTCCTGGGGGTTAAATAAAATCTGTGAATAAATTTATAATGAATCATTTGATAATTGAAATTCCGTGACGTAATTTTAATGTTTCCCCATACTCTCTTCCAATCAATAACTTGGTTATATTCGTTCAAATCAACATTCCACACTTTGGTCACCCCCAGTGTATGGCCTTTAGCTTCTTGTATTTTTTGATACAGAGTGGATACCAGACCTCTGGATTTAGATTCCATGCCTAAAAGCTTGAGAAGGGGATGTTCGAGAAGAGGCATGTTACATGGAACTCCCTGAGCTAAGATAGCATGTCTCAACTGTAAATAAAAATAAAAGGAAGATCTGGGTAGATTATATAAGCTCTTGAGATCTTCATATGACCTAAGTCCTCTGTCGTCTATAATATGGGATAAAATACGGATACCAGAGTTAGACCATGGAGAATAAATAATTGGTTTCCTCTCCAAGCATAGCAGCTGATTTCTAAAAATTGGTGTCTGCGTGTGCCACTGCATCTCCCAGCCACCCAATTTCTCCACTTCCCGCCAGATCCGTATAGAATGGGCGACTATAGGGCCAAATTTTGTTTGACAGTATCTGGAGGGTAGACCACAAAAGATTAATTCTTCCAATTTGTAAGGAGAAACAATATCCTGCTCCATCTGGAGCCACGAAGGGTTCACATCTTGAAAGAACCAGTTCTTTAAAGGGCGGAGCCTAAATGTTAAATAATATAAATTAAAATTGGGCAGCCCAAATCCCCCTAACTGTTTGCCCTGCTGAAGTACCGTACCCCCAATTCTAGGTCGTTTTCCCAACCACAAAAACTTTACCACAAGACTCTGGGTCCTTTCCCAATAGCCGACTGGCGAAGGTAAGGGCAACATACTGGACAGAAAATTTATCTTGGGTAAGACCATCATCTTAATAACTGATATTCGGCTACTTAATGACAATGATTTGTGATCGAACCATTTCTCCAGGTCCCCTTTAACTAAGTCAAATAGTCGTTTATAGTTCTTATTAGTAATTTTGTCAAGAGTAGAGAAAATATCAACCCCCAGATACTTAAATTGCGAAACTACTGGGATTTCTGTGTGCAAATCTGAGTATTCTGAAACATCCTTCAAAAGTAAAAGTGCTGATTTATTCAAATTTACTTTATAACCTGAAATACTACTGAATAATGAAATTATTTTATTACTGTGAGGCAAATCATGAATCACATTACTGAAATATAATAAAATGTCATCTGCATATAATGAAATAGAGTTATGCACTTTCCCCACCACTATAGAATTTATATTTTGGCACTGGCGAATTTTTTGTGCTGATTGGAACATTTCAAACATACCATTGTTATCTAAAAAGGGGATCAGCTGTGCAGAGACAAGTTTTCTAAAACCTTTGATAAAAACGGCAACTTGGAGATCAGTCTAAAATTGTTTAAAACTGAGGCGTCCAAGGTAGGCCTTTTTAAAAGTGGATAGACCAGGGCATGTTTAAAACAGGATGGAAAAGTGCCAGATGACAAAAACAGGTTATCAATGGCTAAAACATCGGGACTAACCGACTGAAACACATATTTTAAAAACCAGGTGAGCAGACAGAGGCAGGTGGATGGTCTCGATGCTGTAACTATGTGCTCCAGAGAAGACAAGGATATTTGGTTAAAATGAGCTAAAGGAGAGTGGAGATAAGAGACTGTGTCAGCTTCTCTAAAAACGGTGCTAAACTGCTCTCGGATCTGTGCAACCTTATTTACAAAATGATGAAGAAATTCCTCACATATCTCTGGGGAGGGGTCGGGGAACTGACTGGGTGCAGGTCGAGTCACAGAATAAATGGTTTTAAAAAGTACCCTAGGATTATGGCCCTGGCTGGCAATCAGGTTGGCATAGTATGAGTTTCTAGTCACTTTGACAGCACGCTGATACGAGGACACGAGAACTTTAAGGGAAACGAGGGAGCCACTAAGCTTGTCCTGTTTCCATTTCCGCTCTGCCTTCCTGCACTGTCTCTTTAAAAGCTTGAGATCTTCACTCAACCATGGGCATGAGGGGAAAGTCTTCGTTTTATATCTTACAGGTGCAATAGAATTTATAATAGAAGTGCACGAGTAATTGAATTCACTGACCAGTTAATCTACAGAGAGAGGGGGTTGTAGATGGTTACCACGCATTGAGGAGAAGGCATGGCAGAAATTTGGAGCAGAGAGAGAGCTAAGGGGGTGAGAGCGAATATATGAGGTAGTTTTAGGGGCGGGAGAGAGGTGAGGAATCTGGAAGAGAACTGCGTTGTGATCAGAGGTCACAAAGTCAGTCACAGAAACATTTTCCAGACAGAACCTGAAGGAGAGGACAAGGTCCAGGGTGTGACCTTTAACATGGCTTGGTTGCTTTACAGATTGAGTCAAGAGTTTATAAGAGTGATAAAATCAGAGGTGAACGAGGAGGCAGATGGACAGCAGACGTGGATATTAAAATCCCCTAAAATCAGAACTCTGTTGTATTGTGACATAATAATTCCTCTAAAAACAGCAGTGTATTTGGAGGGCCTGTAGATTAAGACACATAAAATTGGCAGATCGTTCTTTAAAAAGAAGCTGAGACACTGAAAGCTGGAGAAGGAGCCCAGTGAGTGTAGATTCATCCCAGACACCTCCCTTTGGAGTTTTACCAGGAACAGCAGGAGGAGAGACCTGAGTAGACCCTGATTCCACTGGAGGGATTATATATCTCAGCCTTCATGGGAACAGTTTATGTCCGCAGCAGATTGATGGTGTTGGTGGGGTGAGCTGGTGTGCAATCAGGTGTGTACAGAGAGCAGAGTAATGGATGGTGCCCTAGTGCTGATCATAGTGGTGGAGGAGAAGTGGAGGCCAAGGTTACCAGTCTGTGAGCGGTTGGTGAGGAAGTCTGTGATCCAGGTGCAGATAGAGGAGGAGAGCCCTAAGGGGAGTAGTTTGTTCATCAGAATGTCTGGGATGATTGTATTAGATGCAGAGCTATACTCTATGAAGAGCTTCCTCACAGAGCTTCCACTGTGCTCCAGGTGGCTCAGTGCAGTGTGTGTCACTATGGTGATGGCATCCTCAGTGGAGGCAAACTGATGTGGATCATAGTGGGAGGAAGGCTCTCTGATATGTTGAAGAACCAGTCTGTTAAAGCACTTCATAATCACTGGTGTGAGTGCTACAGGTCTGAAGATGTTGAGGTCATCATAGACTGGATTTCTGGGGATGGGGATGATTGTTGGTGAACCCAAGATGTTAAAATTAAAAGACACAATTGTCTTAGTTATGATGTCATGGACGTAGAATTAGTCCATTATGAGTATGAAGACAAAACATATATTTGATGTGGCTCAGTAGGAAGAGCAGGTTAAATGGTTGGTGGTTCAATCTGATGCTCTTTCAACAAGGTTTAAGTGTTTGGCTGAAAAAGAGGCTCATGATGAAACCAGAGTGTGACGAGTGTGGATGTTGTGGAGTATTCTGTTGTCTTTGCTCCAAAGGTTTTTGTTCAGAGTTTTGGTGTTTCCTGTCACTGTGGGCCTCAGAGCACAGTAGTACACAGCAGAGTCTGACACATGAAGCTTCTGGATCTTCAGAGGAACTGAGGTCTGGTTGATTTTAGCATCAAATCTATCTTTAGGGAAATCTGGAGCATTGTGTCCTTCTCCAACCTTATCACGACGCAAAATGTATTTTGGAAAATTATTTTCTTCTTGTTTGTACCAGAACAAATAATAGTTTGGTGCAGTTGTCTCAAAAGTACAGTTGAGTGTCAGAGTGTCTCCTTCAGCAGCAATGACATCTTCTTGTGGCTGGATCACTTCTTCTCCTTTACACTCTGGGGAAGAACAGAACATGCAGAGGAAGAGATGAATCAATAAAGATGATTGATTGAAGGAGAACAATCAGCTTTAAATGTCTTCAAGTGTCTGAAGAGGAAACATGTTGAGCTTTCTATCTTACCAAAGAAAAGAGCAGCAAGAATAATCCACAGCCAATGTTCCATCTGTACAACAAGGTTTAAATCAACAGGAGAAACTAGCTGATGTTCAACATTCAGTCTGACAATTGTTCTCTTCACAGCAGCAGTTATTATTGACACAATGGTTGAACACAGTGCAGAAGTAGAGCACCGCCTACTTGATAATGTCGCCCTCTAGTGGAGATAAAAAGTTGAGTTCAACAGTGTGAAAAAAGGCTTCCAGCAGCTTGTCAGTGTGTCAGCTGGTGTTTTTGTTCACACTGTGGCTTTCCTGTCTCTGTGGCCTCAGATCACAGTCGTACAAATCAGAGTCTGTCACTGCAGCAGAGGAGATCTCCACATCCATTTGTCTTTGACCATCACTCTCTTTAGGAGACAGTCCACAGCTCCATCTTTGGAAACACTTCACTGTCGTCCTTATCCCCAAAAAGTAAATCCAAATCTCTGAGTGACCTTCGACCCATAGTTCTCATCTCCCTAGTTATGAAACCAGGGAGAGGATCCTAACACACCACATCATCAGAGCAGCAGACCCCCTGATTGACACATTCCAAAGCCATTCATCATGGACAGTATCTGCAAACATCTGGAGCACCCCCGACTCTTCAGCCAGACTACTTTTTACTGATTTCTCTTCAGTATTCAACACCCTGTAGCCCCACATCCTGGCCACAAAGCTTTCATCGAGCTTCCACCTAGACGACCATTTTGTGGATCCCAGACTTTCTCACCAACAGGTCCCCCAGAGTACTGGTCAACAACACCTTGTCAGACCTCCTTTTCACCTAGAGTGGCTCCACCCAGATCAGCCTGCTATCACTCCTCTTCATCCTTCACACAGATGACTGCTGATCCACACAACCCAACTGCCACCTGGTCAAGTACGCTGACGACACAGTTGTCCTGCTTCTGCTGTCGGGACCCTCACATCACCACGGACCAGCTGTTGAGGAGTTCATAGAGTGGTTCGACAGCTCACGCCTGGAACTAAATGTCAGTAAATGTAACCAAGGAGATGGTCATGACTTATTCCAGGAAGCAGAGGGACCTGGCTACAGCAGCCACCACCATCATCCATGGGAAGCCAGTGGACCTGGTCGAACAGTTTAGGTATCTGGACACCACCATCTGTGACAATCTTCTGAAATTTTCCTCCAACTCTGAAGAGACCCTCAGAAGGTGCCAGCAACGTCTCTACTTCCTGAGGAAACTCGGCTCCTTTGGAGTCAGCAAAGACATGCTGCAGACTTTTTATTGCAGTTTTATTGAGAGGATCATCACCAATGTTCCCTCTAATTTTTCATGAGTCTGGGCATACACAAAAACTCCCTGAGTTCACTGTGGACCACTATGAGAAACGTCAGATGCTGTGGCCACACACCAGTATCACACCTGTCCAAAACCTGGGATCGTAGCAAGTCACATGGTTTTATTAAAAGAATCAGTACAACAGTAATTTCCATTAGTTTACTTTTAATATAAGTGATTTGGCCACTTAACATGAAAAAGACAAAAATCTTGTTGTTCATGGGCTGTTTAAGTTGTTATATGTAAGTTTTGTGGGTCTTGCTGTTTGGGTGAGGGAGAGTCCTGCTCTGGAAGAATTGAGACATGTAAACCTTTCAGAGATAAAATTTTGTTCACGTTAAAACATTGTCAAAAACATTGACATTTTGGCCAATGTCTGTAAAATATACAATTACATTTTTTGTGTTTCTAGTGCCCATAAAGTATCTAGTAGTAACCGCATTTATTGCAGAGCAGACCTTTCTCACTCGAAAAAGAAAAAATGTCACCCAGTTTCACCACTTGTTCTTGTTTGCACACGTTACGACAGCCATTCCATCTTAAAAAACAGGTCACCCATTTCAAATACCTCGGACTCGCCATCGACAAACTGACATTTGATCAACACTGACATATACAAAAGGTCCCAGCAGAGACTCGGTGTGATCAGCGAGCTCCGTGCCCTCTCTGTTGCCCCTCACCAGCATCATTCAACCCATCCTACTGTACTGTTCCTTCTGCTTCCACAACATGCTGTCCACTACAAACAGGAACAAGCTCACAAAAATCACACACTGCATCCAAGGTCATTAACCACCCCACACCTAACCTCTCAGAACTCAACCACAGAGCTGTCACACGTCTCGCACGGACAATATTCAATGACCCGGATCACCCCCTCAACCCACACTTCACATGCTGCCATCTGGGCACAGATACAGATACAGAACCCTAAAGTGGAGAAGGGCTTTAACAAGAGCTTGGTACCCTCCGCTATCATGGCCACTTAATATTCTGCCCCATTAAACCTTGTGCAGACCTAGCCCTCCTGAGTGTGATGATATCATGTACTGTTGTTCCATGTATGGTTGTGTTCGCTTTTTGTGTGTATATGTTGGTCATGTCTGCATTATATGCACTGTTTTGTGTTTTTCTGTGACAGTCTGTGGAAACAAATTTCCTTATGGGGCAATAAAGGCTATCAATCTACCTAATACCTTCCTACCCACCTCCCTGATCACTTTAGCTGTAGTGACCCAGTCATCTGGAAGCCTGTCTCAACTCCTCCATAAAAACCAAACGGATCTCTTCCTTTCTCAACTTCCATTGTTTTTATTTTGACAAATGATTCTGTTCTTAGTCTCCATGGTGTTTAGTGTTTGAACCTTCAGTTGGTTTGTCACTGATGTGGATTTGCTGCTCATGTGAATCCTCCCACAGTGTTTGATTAGCAGCTGGAACCACAGTGACTCTGATCAAACAGGAATTATCAGAATCCATCTGATATGAAGCTGTGGTTTGAATACCACTTCCCTCCTCTTTGAAGAGTAGTCACATATCTGTGTTCAGGTTTTTGTACAGCCTCTTCTACACTTTGTATCACTGTGTTTCTAGAGCACAGTAGTAGAGAGCTGTGTCTGCCAGGGTTAGGTCTGTTATGGTCAGTTTAGTTGATGAAGCTGTTGTTCGGGATTCATAGCGTTTATCAGGAATGTATTCAGCTGTGGACCCTTTAGCTCCTTTCAAGAGAATAAACTGAGGAGCCTGAAGGTCAGAATGATGTCTGTACCAGTAAAGCACAGGATAATCTTCATCTGTCTGATAGTTGCATGAGAGTGTGACACGTTGTCCTTCTCTTTCACTGACTTCATCTTCATCAGGAGAGATTGTGTCTCCAGCTGTTAGTCCTGGAAAAAGTAGAGAACATGAAGCCATTAGACTAACATTGTCTATGAGGCTGAGAGGAGAAGACAGTGGAAAATGTCTCCTGTACAGTGTTACTCTGTGGACATTGACAAGAAAATCAAGTGTAGAACTCTGTCAGTTCAATTTACAAGATGATGAAAAGATGATTTTCATTCTATCAGAGCAAAGAAACAAGAAGAGTTGTGAACTGCAGTCTGTATATGTGGTTAATGCAGCAGCTTGAACAAAAGTTGAATCCCTGTTCTTAAACTCACCTATAATGTGAGATAGAAGCAAAAAGAGGTAAAGCAACATGTCTTTGGAGTTATTAAAGCCAGACAGACAGCACATCAACAATGTTCTTCCACCAGAGTAGAATGAGGAAGAAATAATGTCATTGGATGAGCTGATGATGTGGAGTGGGCGGGGCCACTTACACTTGACTTCAAGTCAACCAATCAAATTCTTCTGTGCTTCAACAGCAGCTCTGTCTCAGATGTGAACTGCTTCATTTCTCTGTTGTCTTTGTCATCAGTCCAATGAGTCAGAAATCAGTGGTTTAACAGAGTGTGACTCCCTCTAGTGGATGTTGTGGAGTATTCTGTTGTCTTTGCTCCAAAGGTTTTTGTTCAGAGTTTTGGTGTTTCCTGTCACTGTGGGCCTCAGAGCACAGTAGTACACAGCAGAGTCTGTCACTGCAGCAGAGGAGATCTCCAGATGAAACTCCTTTCTTGGTTTGTCATGTTTCAAAGTCAACCTTTCTGTTTTCTCTGAATAATCTGCGATGAGAAACTGTGGAGATGAACTGGACTTCTGTTGGTACCAGTAGAGGGTCTGAACAGAGCCTGAATAGTTGCAGGAGAGAGTCACAGTGTCTCCTTTCAAACCCATCACTACATCTTTAAATGGTGTCAGTACATCCTCAGAGGATCCTGAAAACAACAGAGACATTTGGATTTTAATTGGTTCTCTTTAAACTTAGTTTAGTGGTTTAAAAGTCAATCAATTCAAACATCAGAATGTTTTTCATGTCTATCATCTCCTTTTCCATCTGGCTCCATCTTTTGATGACTTACCAGTTTGAAAGGAGACGATCATCATCCAAATGAAAAGCAGGAACATTATTTTCACTTGTACTGAATGAACAATAGAGAGAACACAGCAGCTCTTCAGTTCCAAAGTCAAGCCTTTCATATTCAGTTGTGTAGCTCCTCCTCTTGCTGTGGTCTGTTTCATTCAGGCTGATGGAAGCTTTACAAATGACAGTCATGCTGCAGTCATCTCAGTGTAGACACATGACTGGAGGAATAAGTGAAAGTAGAAAAGTCAGTTGTTGATCATGAGTTCAGGATGAAGCTGTGAACAGTTTAAAATGTGTTCCTTATGGTTTGTCTCCTTTCATGACTTGTCCTCTTGATGGAGAAGCAGTGAATCAGAGACACTCTGTAGAACCATCCATCAAATATGTTCCAACTATTGACATGGGTCCAGTCCTGGACAAAGCAATGACAGCAGTTCAGTCTGTTCATGGCAGAAGTCTACATCACTGAACCTTCAGGTCTCAGCTGGAGAAGGTTGAAGCTTCCACACTGAGATCCTTTAACACTTCAATGTGAGGAGGAAATCTCTGAGATCTAACAGTTGGAGTCAAGCTCTTCTTTTCTCCATGAGGTGCAGAGTTGGACTGGATGACCCTGCACAGCTTTTAGATGAGGCTTTCTAAACAGACATCACTGACCAGCACTGACTGACAGAAATGATCAGTGTGATCAAGACTCAGACTCAGATCACTGTCTTCTCAGCTTGACACCATGACCTGAATCATTTAAGAACTTGATGTCTGAGTAGGAGATTCATGAAGAATCCAATGCAAACACAAGAATGACCTGTAGCCCCAAGACAAACCAGACTATCAGTGTTGAGACTGATAAATGATTCTTTAGTTTCTAAACTAGAACTTCATGTGTCATACATGACTTTTTTATTTACAGAGGATGTTAGTGATGCTGAAGATGACAGGATAAACCTTCAGTATGAGGCTCATCTCAAACACAGGACTGAAGATGAGACAGTCCTGGTCTCTAAATCAATGATGAATCAAACACTCTCTGATCATCACTTTTATTTCTAGATTCAACATGTTTCTTGTCATATGCACAATAAAGACTCAGTGAATTCTTCACGATTCTACTTTATTAAAAACAATGAAATGACATGAAACATAAACCAATAGACTCAAACAAGGTGCAGGAGAAATCAGATCATTTAAAAGATAACAAACAGATCCAGTCTGTGGGAGTGATGGATGAACTGTTCAGGAGTCTGATGTTCTGAGGGTACAAACTGTTTGAAGAGGCTGTGATGTAGGGGGGTCCTGATAACCCTGGTCCTGTAGAGGTCCTGCAGAGGTCCTGTATATGTCCTGTATATGTCCTGTAGATGTCCTGTAGATGTCCTGTAGATGTCCTGTAGATGTCCTGTAGAGGTCCTGTATATGATAAGATAAGATAAGATAAGATAGGACTTTATTCATCCCCGTGGGGAAATTAGGGCGTTACAGCGGCAGGAAACAGCAGTGCAAGATACAAGAAAGTAAAAAATAAAAAATAGAATATGGCAGACAAATGTGTTATGTACATAAAATATTTACATGTTGCATCAGAGAGATTCACAGTGTCTAATCTGAGTTGAAGCAGCCGATTTTTAAATATGTTTATGTCGACATTCATGAATATCATGAATAAAAAGAATAAAACAGCATCGAACTCCAATAGGAGTTAAATTACCATGTACTGTAACTAGAAAGGTGTGAGATGATGGTTTTATATATATATATATACTGTATATATATACATACTGTACACAGTACATAAGTCAGTGAGAAGAAGCCCAGCAGCAGCAGAACAGTTAGGAAATGCTGATGTTAAAGAGTCTGACTGCTGAGGGGACAAAAGACCTGCGGAAGCGTTCCTTCCTGCACAGTGGGTGCAGCAGTCTTTGGCTGAAGGAGCTTCCTAAAGTCCCAACTGTCTCATACAGGGGATGAGAGGGGTTGTTCCTGATGTTGGACAGTTTAGCCAACATCCTCCTTTCCCCCACCTGCTCCACTGAATCCAGAGGACAGCCCAGGATGGAGCTGGCCCTCTTGATCAGTTTGCCCAGTCTGTTCTTGTCCCTCTCTGTTACTCCACTACCCCAGCAGACCACAGCATAGAAGGTTGCTGATGCAACCACAGTGTCGTAAAATGTCCTGAGCAGCGTCCTACACACACCGAAGGACCTCAGTCTCCTCAGCAGGTGGAGGCGACTTTGTCCCTTCTTGTAGAGGACACTGCTGTTGTCTGACCAGTCCAGTTTGTTGTTCAGGTGAACACCCAGGTATTTATATCCATCCACGATGTCGATATCCAAACCCTGGATGTTCACTGGTGTTGTGTGTGCTGCCCTCCTCTGGAAGTTAATCACCATCTCCTTTGTCTTGGTGGCGTTGATGTGAGGGTGACTGCGTTCACACCAGTCGACAAAGTCCTCGACCACCTTCCTGTATTCCAGGTCGTTCCCGTTCGTTACCCGTCCAACGATGGCTGTATCGTCCGAGAACTTCTGGATGTGGCAGCTGTCCGTGTTGTAGCGGAAGTCTGAGGTGTGGATGGAGAAGAGGAATGGAGAGAGTACCGTTCCTTGTGGAGCTCCTGTGCTGCAGAGCACCTCATCAGACACACAGCCATGAAGCCTCACATACTGAGGTCTGTTGGTGAGGTAGTCGATCGTCCATGCAGTCAGCTGGCTGTTTACCCCTGCTCCCTCTAGTTTCCCCTTGAGCAGCGACGGTTGTATTGTGTTAAAGGCACTGGAGAAGTCAAAAAACATGACTCTCACAGTACCTCTGGGCTCCTCAAGGTGCGAAAGGGATCTGTGCAGCAAGTAGATGACAGCGTCATCCACCCCAATGCTCGGTTTGTAGGCAAACTGCAGGGGGTCCAGCTTCGGGCTCACAAGGGGTCGGAGGTGGTTCAGGATCAGCCTCTCCATGGTCTTCATCAGGTGAGATGTTAAAGCCACAGGTCTGAAGTGGTTGGGCTCCCTGGCGTGTGTGATCTTTGGTACTGGGACCACACAGGAAGTCTTCCACAGTACAGGAACTTTCTCCAGACTAAGACTCAGGTTGAAGATGTATGTGACCACCTGGCTGAGCTGGTCTGCGCAGTCCCTGAGTAGTCTGGAGCAGATGCCGTCTGGACCTGTAGCTTTCCTGGCCTTGATCCTACCCAATTCTCTTCTCACCTGGAGCTTTGTTATGCAGGTGCTGGGGGGATGAGTGGGGGGTGGAGAGGTGTCGGTGGGGTTGTGTGGGGGTGGTTCAGGAGATGCTGTTGGTGCTGTGGAGGGGGAGGGGGTTGGTAGCCAGAGGGGAAGTGGCTGAGGTGCAGACTGATGGTTCACGGGGGTGGGGGAGGGTGGTGGGGTGGATCTAGAGTCGAATCTGTTGAAGAACATATATGTCCTGTAGATGTCCTGTATATGTCCTGTAGAGGTCCTGTAGTGATGGGACAGTTTTTATCAAGCATTGCAGATCCTTTCTTTCCTGAGTTTCTAAACCAACACTGTGATTGAGGAGGTGATGATGCTTTGAACTGGTCTTCTGTAGAAGTTGCTAAGGATTGTGTTTGACTGACCAAATGTCCTCAACCTTCTCAGGAAGGCCAGTCTTTGTCTTTATTGGGACGTCCTCAGGACCTGCTGAGAGGTGTGAAACCTTGGTCTTTTCTTATTATTTTCCTGTGAAACCAGTCCACCAGACCTGTCTCTTCTCTCCCAGAGATCGGTCCAGTCCACCAGACCTGTCTCTTCTCTCCCAGAGATCGGTCCAGTCCACCAGACCTGTCTTTTCTCTCCCAGAGATCGGTCCAGTCCACCAGACCTGTCTCTTCTCTCCCAGAGATCGGTCCAGTCCACCAGACCTGTCTCTTCTCTCACAGAGATCGGTCCAGTCCACCAGACCTGTCTCTTCTCTCCCAGAGATCGGTCCAGTCCACCAGACCTGTCTCTTCTCTCACAGAGATCGGTCCAGTCCACCAGACCTGTCTCTTCTCTCCCAGAGATCAGTCCAGTCCACCAGACCTGTCTCTTCTCTCTCAGAGATCAGTCCAGTCCACCAGACCTGTCTCTTCTCTCCCAGAGATCGGTCCAGTCCACCAGACCTGTCTCTTCTCTCACAGAGATCAGTCCAGTGAAGCTTCATGATGCTGGTGTTGGTCTGGGAGTCCATTCAGTCATGGCTGGAGACGGTCTACAGCAGTGGACTGAGCACAGGACCCTGAGGGGTCCCTATGATCCCAGTCCTGATGTCTGGTGGCTCTCACTCTGACTGATGGAGGTTTGTCAGGACGTTCTACACCCAGTTATAGAGGGAGGGAGTCAGTCCAGGGATCAGGAGCTTTTCATAAAGTCTGTATGCTATGACTGTGATCAGTGATTAGCATTCTGACACATGTGTCCTTACCCTCTGAGTGTGTGAGGTCAGTATGGATGGTGGTGTTGACAGTTGATCTGTTCCATCAATGAACAAACTGTAATTGATCCACGGTGGCAGGGATGGTCTGTTTTATGTGCATCATGACTCTCAAAGCACATCATAACAGTTGGAGTGGGATCAACAGGACGCTAATCATTCAGGCAGGTTACATGATGTTTCTTTGGGAGGGACACACTGGTGGTGGACTGAAAACAGGTAGGCACTGAGGACGGGGTGAGGGACACATTAAAGATGTCTGTGGACACATCCAGCTCTGATGAACATACCCTGAGGACATGTCCAGGGCTCTTATCTGGACCAGGTGTCTTCTTTGGGTTTGTTCTCCTCAGAACCAAGCCCACCTGCCCCAATGACTCAGAGAGTGGTGAGTTCAGTGTGACTTCTGTCTTGATGGTTGTGAATCCAGCTTCAGTCTGTACTGTCTCTGGTCTGATTGATCTACGATGGTCGTATCTTGTCTTTTAGTTCAGTATCACCTGAGACAAATGCAGCAGAGTGAACACTGGTCCAGGATTGGTCCAGGGTTTATTATTAGGAAAGGTCCTGCAGTGTTTAGAGGGAATAATGTTCTCAGTACATGTGCTGATAGAACCGGTTAGTCCTCAGTAGAATCCTCTCTCAAAGCAGCAGCTTTAAACACAGACCTAAATATAATGTTGATCATCTCTACATGTTCTCTAGACTGTGTCATCACACAACACTGTTTTATAGCAGAGTGTGACTCCCTCTAGTGGATGTTGTGGAGTATTCTGTTGTCTTTGCTCCAAAGGTTTTTGTTCAGAGTTTTGGTGTTTCCTGTCACTGTGGGCCTCAGAGCACAGTAGTACACAGCAGAGTCTGTCACTGCAGCAGAGGAGATGTTCATAGTGATTTGCTTTTGCTCCACATGAATCTTCAGTCTAGAGTCTTGATGATTTCCTACTTCTCCTGAAGCAGAGTGAGAGATCAGGAACTCTGGAGGTTTTCCTGGATATTGTCGATACCAGAACAAATAATCACTAGTTGACAGTTCAGGGTATTTGTAGGACAGAGTAACAGTGGTGCCTTCTAAACTGGACTCTTCATTGTTGTCTGGAGTGAGTTCTTCATGGCTGACACCTAAAGGAAGAGATAACTCTGTTATATCATGTTCTAAATGTTTCAATACATCATTTACATCCATTCAACATTTTAATTTAACATCATTTTCCTGTATAGTGTAGCATACCTGTGAGAATGAAAAGAAACAGAGAAAACGTCCAATAGTCCAACGACAGCATGTTGAAGAAAGGAAATGTTTCTGGTTTGTGTTTTGAACTCTGTTGAATCTGGAAGTTTCTCTCTCTTCTATAGTTCAGTAACAGCTCAGCTCCTCCCTGAATCTCTCCGTCTCCTCTTTGAGGATGTTGATGTTCTATCACCTCTACAATGAATCTAGAGTAGACTGTATCCTAACCAACCATAGAAGTTTAACAGAGTGTGACTCCCTCTAGTGGATGTTGTGGAGTATTCTGTTGTCTTTGCTCCAAAGGTTTTTGTTCAGAGTTTTGGTGTTTCCTGTCACTGTGGGCCTCAGAGCACAGTAGTACACAGCAGAGTCTGACACATGAAGCTTCTGGATCTTCAGAGGAACTGAGGTCTGGTTGATTTTAGCATCAAATCTGTCTTCAGGAAAACCTGGAGCATTGTCTTTTGTGCTTGATAAACGTTTCAGCATGTACTTTGGAAAACCACTATCTTCTTGTTTGTACCAGAACAATGTGGGAGTTCCATAACTGTTCTCAAAAGTACAGTTGAGTGTCAGAGTGTCTCCTTCAGTAGCAATGACATCTTCTTGTGGCTGGATCACTTCTTCTCCTTTACACTCTGGGGAAGAACAGAACATGCAGAGGAAGAGATGAATCAATAAAGATGATTGATTGAAGGAGAACAATCAGCTTTAAATGTCTTCAAGTGTCTGAAGAGGAAACATGTTGAGCTTTCTATCTTACCAAAGAAAAGAGCAGCAAGAATAATCCACAGCCAATGTTCCATGTGTACAACAAGGTTTAAATCAACAGGAGAAACTAGCTGATGTTCAACATTCAGTCTGACAATTGTTCTCTTCACAGCAGCAGTTATTATTGACACAATGGTTGAACACAGTGCAGAAGTAGAGCACCGCCTACTTGATAATGTCGCCCTCTAGTGGAGATAAAACGTTGGTTTTCCTGGATATTGTTGATACCAGAAGAAATTACTGTATATTGGGTTTGTGATTAATAAATATAATAAATTATTTGCTATCTAAATAACAATGGTGCCAAATTAAAAGTAGTAGATAAAATACATGTTACACAATAAACATTCACAGTGCAGAACAGCTCTCAAACTGTATAAAACACCAAAGAATAAAAATCAAATCAAGCTTCTTTGTCATTTTGACATTCGTACAACTGTAATGCAGACGGAATTAAATTGCATTTCTCTCAGATCTTTGCAGACTTGGCAAAAATCAACCACAGTCCAAAAAGGTTTAAAGATTCATTTAAGTTGAAATAAACAGAGTACAAGCTGCATGGTGCCCTTTCTAAGTCAAATCAGTAGTTCAGCAGTCTAACAGCTTGTGGGAGTAAACTGTTCATCAGTCTGTTAGTCCTGCTGTTGATGCTCTGGTACCGTTTGGCTGCAGTTCAAAGAGTTTATTGAGAGGGTGGGAGCCGTCTCTGATGATGGTCCATGCTCTGGAAAAGTTCTTGAACAGAAGGCAGCACTACCCTCTGCAGGGCCTTCTTGTCTGCCACTGTTGAGCTGGAGTACCAAGAGGATATACAGTAGGTTAGCATTCTCTCCACCATTCTGCCGTAGAATGTCGTGAGGATGCAGGTGAGAAATGAAGCCTGCTTCAGTTTCCTCACAAAGTACATCCTCTGCTGGGCCCATTTCATGATTGTGATGGTATCTGCTGACCACGTGAGGTTCTCTGAGAGATGAACTCCATGGAGCTTGATGTTGTTCACTCTCAACTGTAGATCCACTGATGCAGAGGGGTGTTTGCTCAGGTCTGAAGTTGATGATCATCTCCTTTCATCTGTGTTGACCACCAGGGGCTGGATTCATAAAGGTTCTTATCTCAAAGAGTTGCTCCTCGTGGCCAAACAAACATTCTTAGGGGCCGTCCACACAGAAACGTGTTTTGGTCTAAATGCAGATGTTTTGCATCGTTTTGGCCGATCGTCAGTCGTGTTGAAATGGATCCGTGTGGACGCAGATATTCTTGAAACGATGCCAGGGAAAAGGGAGAGGGAAAAGGTCGTTTTGGTACGTGTGGATGAGGCCTTAGAATCAGGATGTTTTCCCTCAAAGTTCAGAGTAGATCATAGTAAAGATAAATATAGAATCTCAGCTCCTCAGAGAGCTCCTAAGGTGACATCTGTTAAAATCAGATGGGAACTCTTTTAGGAGGTTCAGGAGTTTCTGAAGCAGAGGAGAAAATGTCTGAAAGAAGAAGCAGGAGAGACATTCTTCACTGAATGACAGTCAAGCTTGTAACAATAACAATATCACTGGAAATGAAAGCTAACACAACACTGAGGTATTTAGCAACAGGAGAAATGTAAAAATACAACAATGCAGCAATGACTTGGAGCTAAATCTACGTCTTAAACACTTTTATTCTCATTGACCAGTTGATCCAGAAGCAAACACTGTCTCTCTGTCCAGTTTCCTACGTCTTTTCTTCTTCCCTGATGTTCAGTTTGTGGAAGATTTGAACATCAACCATCACTGCTTCTTCTACGCTGGTTAGCAAACACAGAAACTGATGAAAGCTGAGACACTTTAGCCTGGTTAATACCAGATGATGAAACATGACCAGCATGGTGAATGAATGGAAGCAGATTGATAGAACAGCATGTGAACACTGTGGAAGTGGGACTGAGTTTAATCACACATTTTATAGGATCATTTTAATGTATAGCTTACTATTTATTTTATGTAAAGTATTATTTATAACTAGAAAATTCCCGTGGAAATTTTTGAGGTGTCGAGTGGGCTATTGCCATTACCTGCTAATGTTAGCAATTAGCATGACGCGCTAGCCACTAATTTTAGCATTGGTTTAGTGTTAGCATGTCTTTTTAGACACTAAAAATTAAATACATGCTCATTGCTAGCATGCTAATGCTAACATGCTAATTGATAATATGCTATTCGCTAACATGCTAATGCTGCGACTACTGCAACCACCAATTTCTAGCCACTAAAAATTAGCATTAGCCGCTAATGTCAGCATTTAACTTGACGCGCTAGCCAATGACAGCCAGACACCTGTCATTGTTCAACTTAGGTGCCAAAAGCCAAAATGGCCGCCCTCTTTCTGTGGAGCCCCTCCTCTTCTGCTGCGTGTGTGAGCCCATGGGGCCTGGTTGTCGTGGTTACCAGTTTAAATTTCAGTTAGGAAGACGGGGAGAGAGAGAGAAAATGCTGAAACCACGGCCTTGAACAGGAAGGCCTTGTGGCCAAACCGTGTTTCCAATCGTTGAACCGACTTCACTTTGGGCATCTCGAGGCTTTCCTGAACGTCTAGATATGCAGTTTGTGGGTAAAATGAAGAAATGTGAGCTATTTAAAGTGATTTAAAATAAAGGATTGCTTCTGCTTTCCTCCAGCAATTTAACATTGCAGTCTATGGAGCGAGGAAGGGGTTTGCTGGCGCATCTTTGCGTCTCACGCCAAAACTATAAGACTTACAGCGTTAGCAGATGAATTGTGAGCGAGAAGACAAATTTTCCTACGTTTCTATGTATAAATTATGTCTGTGGTGTGAAATTTGTGGCCACCGGAGCAGTTTCTGTTTTATTTTTTGCCTAATTTTCGTCTCTCCTCTTCACTCTAGCTGATGATGTCATCCACTCTAGCGCGAACATTCCGCGCAATACACACCCATTATAAACCCCGAAATTTGAGTAAAAACCTTCACAACTTTGAGGCTTAATGGTTTAAAAACAGTAAAAGGTGTCGATAAGTGAAGTGAATCTCTGAAGAGAAGACAAGAGTGCCTACGTTTTAAAGTTTAAATGAAGTCTCTGGGTAAAAGTATGCCAGAGCAGTTGATTGTTGAAAATGCCTGTTGATTTTTCGGGGTCTCCCATTCATTCCTATGGGAATTTTTTTGCGTTTTTTCGCGAATAAATTCGCGAAAAACTCCCCGATCGCTTATAAAAGTAATAGCACGGGATTCGGGATCAAAACACGCGTTTTGATATATCATGTGTTGGGGTCCTCTCGCCGGTTTGGGCCACATTCATCGGTGAAAAAGGGCGGAAAATGAATAAAACTGCAAAGAAACACGCAGAAGATTAATAGTGGCCTCGTGTCATAGGCACTCGGCACTAATTACACAGTCTTGATAGAGATTAGATTCTATTATGAAGTCTATTGGTTTGACGTCCATTCTAGGCCCATTATCACCAAAAGTGTATTTTTATGTGGCTTTTACTCAACTCAACTCAACTCAAACTTTATTTATAAAGCACTTTTAAACAACCAAGGTTGACCAAAGTGCTGTACAGGTTAAGGCATAGACATAAAATACAGACAGTAATACAATGCCACAATTAGGCATGGGCAAGATACTCATAATTGGTTAAAAGCCAAGGAGAAAAAGTGCGTTTTTAGACAGGATTTAAAAATCTCAATAGATTCAGATTAGGATCAGATTAGGATCAACCAATCACACCTTCTGAAATGACTCATATGTAGGAATGGGGTCAACCTCACCTCCTCACTAAGATCAGACTTTCTGTCCATTCCTTGATCAAAGTTCTCTGAGAATGTTCTGGAATCACTGCTAAGCTAAGACTCCTAGCTAGCAGAGATGGACAGAGTACTGGATCCCAGTACTTGAGTAAGAGTACAAATACTCTTGGTCAAAATTTACTCCGCTACAAGTAAGAGTAGCCCAGTCAATACATTACTTGAGTAAGAGTAAGAAAGTACTTGCTTTTAAATGTACTTAAGTATTCAAGAGTAAATGCTTTTAAATGTACTTAGAGTAAAAGTAAGAGTAAGAGTAAATTCCCATTTTCCTATTTTTTTTAATCTTTGACGAGATTGGACCTGACTGAATTAGTCATTTTACAATTATATATATATATTATATACTACGTTGTATCTCTTGTTTCAGAGAAAACTCTTTGAAACACCTGCACTGATGTGCTTGCCTGTAGAACCATTCTGTTATCAGTCAATCAATCAATTAAGGACCCGTGTCAGTGTCATAACAAGGCAAGGGGGTCGAGAGGGTAACTTTGGTGAGTGTCTAACATTTCAATCATATAACGTTATGGGCATTGGCGTCGCCACCATTAGGCTATAAGAGGATGGGTCCAGACCATTGACTGTATGGTTCAGACCCACTCACTTTTCGGGTCCAATAATATTGGCGGCATGGGGGCGGCATTGCGGCCGCGAAGCAAAAAAATTCAGCGATCGCTGACATGTCTTTTTCATTCCGACAAAGTCGAACATAGCTTTAAGATAAGGCCATGGGTTTTCTTCCTCCGCCTCATAAAACTCCGGCTCATCATGTTCAGACTTGGATTCATCGGAGATTTCTTCAGCAGTCGCCATTGCCACCGCGGTCTTGTTTTTTTTTTTTTTTTTTTTTTTAGTGTAAGAGTCGGTTAAGTTTCCTTTATTTTTTTTTTTTATTATTATTTTTTTTTTAATGATACATATCAACAGTACAATTATAATCATAAGGACAAAGGTAGTCACAAAGGAATCATACATTATATGAATCAGTCAGCAGAAGAGGAAAAAAAAAGAAAGAAAGAAAAAGGAAAAAGAAAAGGCTCGAGGTTATAAGTCTCTAATAAATTCATCATATATCCTTCTGGTTTTGATAGCTTTAGTGTTTTTACAATGTCTTATAGTTTTATAATAGGAAGATAGTATAGCTTTGAAAATAGTAATATTTGGACGATGGTTTACAAATTTGGCACAATGAATATGATATTTAGCAAGAATTACAAGAAGATTCACAATATACAATTTGTCTACATTAATAATATCTTTTTTTGAAAGTCCGAATAATACATGTTGAACATTAAATTTCATAGAGGAGTCAATTTTGTTATTTATGAGATTATTGAGGTCAATCCAAAAAACATGGCTAAAAGTGCATTCCCAAAATAAGTGAGATATTGTTTCATCTGAGTCTTTACAAAAGGAGCAGTGTGCCTCAATATCAATCTTGTACTTAATTAAATTAGTTTTGACAGGATAACATCTATGCATTATTTTAAGTGTAACCTCTCGTATTTTATTCGTAATAATAAATTTTCTTGGCAGGATCCAAGCATTCTTCCAATCAATATCATTATATAAATTATTCCAATAGAAGACTGCAGCAGGTTTGGAAACAATATCTCTCTGAATGATATTTCTAACACAACGATTGTTAGCTTTATCACTCAGTAATGGACACAGATTACCAATATATAAATCATGGGGATTCAGACTTGGGAGATTACAATTTATACCTTTTGGACTAGATAACAAAAGCCTCCTAGCACCATCTGGTATCGCATCAAATACAATGGAGTATTCTTTGGGGGTAACAGGAAAATTGTATACTGAAATAAATTCTTCATATCTAAATAACTGACCATTATCATTTAATAACTGATTGACTAATAAAATCTTATTATCAAACCATCTTCTAACAAATAAGGATTTGTTTTTATATCTGATATCTTCATTGTTCCAAATAAAATATTTATGGGGAGAGAAATTATGTGAGTACAACATTGACCAGGATAGTAAGAGTTGACTATGAAAATTGGATAGTTTGATCGGGAGCTTGGAAGTACTATAGTTACATCTAAGTAGAAAGTCCAATCCTCCAACTTGGTTGAACACATGAGCAGAGATAAAGTTCCAAATTGAGTTGGGATTATTTAGAAAGAGTTTGATCCATTTGATTTTAAAGGATGAGTTTAGGGAGGTGAAATCTAAAGCATTAAAGCCCCCTGCACACAAAGTATTTATCATAACATTCTTCTTAATATAATGAATCTTCTTTTTCCAAATAAAGTCAAATATTAATTTGTCAATTCTTTTGCATTGGACTTTCGAGACATCAAGCGCCATAGCCGTATAAATAAGTCTGGAGAGACCTTCAACTTTAGCTACTAATGATCTACCAGCGATGGACAAATCCCTTTGAAGCCAAAGATTAAATCTCTGTTCAACTGAAGCAATGAGGGGATCGAAATTTTCAGATAGTCTAGAATTTTGGTCCTTTTCAATAATAATACCGAGATACTTCACTTTGTGCTTGACAGGCACCCCTGAAATAATGGTATCTGTGCTATTTTTAATTGGAAGAAGCTCACATTTTGAAATGTTTAGTTTGAGACCCGAAGCCAAAGAAAAGATGTTAATGACTTTGATTGCTTCATCAATTTGAGATTTATCTTTTAGAAATAGGGTTGTGTCATCCGCCAGCTGGGTAATTGACAGTGTTCTACCAAATACCGAGAGACCCAATACATTACTCTTTTTAAAGTGAATGGATAATAATTGCATAGGGAGAAGGAAAAGATATGCTGAAATCGGACAACCTTGACGGATCCCACGATCAATGTTAAACCTTTTAGTAGTGCCATAAGGAAGTTTAATAGAGCTATTGGCATTTGCATATAGAGTTTTGATATATTTTTTAAATATATCCCCAAAACCAAAAATATCAAGGGCCTTAAACATGAAGTCATGTTCCAGAGAGTCAAAAGCCTTATAGAAATCTAGAAACAGAATATAACTATCCTCCGGAATGAATTCAGAATAATCCAAAATATCAAGTACAAGCCTTATGTTGTTTGTTATATGTCTGCCAGTCATGAAACCAGACTGTGTTTCATCAATAATGTCATTGAGTGTTTCTTTTAATCTTTTAGCTAGACATATTGCAATGATTTTATAATCATTATTAAGGAGTGAGATAGGTCTCCAGTTATCTAACAGCAACGTGTCTTTCTGAGGTTTAGGTATCAATGTAATCAACCCTTGAGTTAAGGAAGGAGGAAGTTTTCCATTTTCGAAACTCTCTAAATACACCATATGCAAAAAGCGCGATAGTTCCGCAGAAAACAGCTTATAAAATTCTGAAGTGAGGCCATCATTACCAGGGCTCTTATTAAGTTTTAATTTTTTGATGGCATCTTCAATATCATTTACTCTGATGGCAGCCTCACACAGAATCTTGTTAGAATTACTAATGCCCTTAATATCACCCAATGAATTAAAGAAGTCCTCCATGTTATCCATTGACAATTTTGATTCATATAGATTTTTATAGAATACTTCACACAATTCAGAGATCTTCTTTGGGTCCTGTGTGACGCTCCCATCAGTTCTTAGTTTAACCATGCTATTATAGTTATTATGCCGTTTTTCTAACTTGAAAAAGTAGCTAGAATTTTGTTCACCTTCTTCAAGCCATCGTCTTCTAGAACGCACAAAGGCCCCTTTTGCTTTGTGAATGTATATGTTATCTAAACTTAATTGTAATATCTGAAGTCTATTTCTATTGTCTTTAGATAAGTTCTCAGGTAGTTGAGATGACAATGTTATAATTTCAGATATTAGTTCTGATTCTTCCTTTTTTCTGTTATTAACCATCTCAGCTCCTCTTTTCATTATAAGAGACCGTAATTCAAACTTGAGAAACTCCCAATTTTTACCGTAAACATTCTCAGCACATTACTTTTCCCAGCATTCACATATTTTCGTTTTTATCTCATTTACTAGCGATTCATCTGATAAAAGAGTGTTATTTAATTTCCAGTATGAATTAACTCTCTTTGATTGATGGCTGGCAGACATACTCAGTTTCATAAAGATCGATTTATGGTCCGTCAAAGGTGTTGGCAACATTTTAACTGTAGTTATGTACTCAGATAAAGAATCGGATACTAACCAGTAATCAATACGTGACTGTAATGTGCCTTGCTTATTTTTCCATGTGAATTCCTTAGCTGTAGGGTTCTTGTATCTCCAAATATCAACCAAATCTCTTTCATTCATGAAGTCCAACATGTACGTATTGTAATCGCTACTTCTATTTGGCCATCTATCTAAGTTATCATTTAAGGAACAGTTCCAGTCTCCTCCAAAAATGATCTTTAGGTCTGTATATTTACTTATCAAATGATCTATCTTTGTATTCACTAACTGTATTAGGGTAATATTATCCTGTTTGTTATTGTAACCATAAAGATTACCCAATAGAAATATCTGATCATTTAATGAAACAATTAGCAAAACAAAATGACCTTTTGGATCTGTCACTGATGAAATAACTTTCCCATTGAATTTGTGTTTCAAAGTCAGAGTCCCCGCTGAGTGGTTTGTTCCATGCGACGTCCATAAATCCTCCCCCCATTGAGACTTCCAAAAATGTTCATCACTTGGTCCAGAGTGTGATTCTTGTATCATGCAAAAGTCAGTGTTCAAGCTTTTAGCATAGAGCAATAAAGCCTTTCTTTTAGTATTATCCCTTAAACCTCGAGCATTAAAAGAAACAAAAGATAAAGAAGAAATTTTGAAATGTAACTAGCCTTTAACCTTGAGAAAAGTGTAACTTTGAAGAGCACAGAACTGCTCTGTCTTATAAAGTGCAAAACGAATTTTAGCAGCAACAGCATGCTAGCATGTAAAAAATGAACATTAGAAAATTCTGACCCTGAGTAATTGTATGAAAAATATAAACTTCTATCATCTTATATCTGAAACGTCAGTATCAACATCAAACTGTAAAAAAATAAACCTGGATATAGCCTCAGAGTCACATCAGCTTATGCGGAGTTACATGTCACTGATATCAGCAGCCTCTGACTGACAGTGGATCTCCTTTCTGTCCACAAACGCTCGGGCTCCCACGAAGTAAGCGCTCTTCCCCTCCTTGCGTGCTTTCTCAATTATCGGCCAAAGCTGGTTGCGTCGCTCTCGGTCCTCAGGAGAGAGGTCTTCCTTGATTCTCAGCTTTTTAGCCATCAGGTAGTCGCTTTTTTTAGCCGCTTTCCAGATGATATCCCGAAAATGCCTCATGGTGAACTGCATGATGACAGCGCGGGGCAAAGGTGGTGAAGTGGTGTCACGTCTCTTTCCGAGCCTGTGCACTGAATCAAGCACCTCCGGAAATTTCTCAGCGTGGTTAGGAGCCATGTTTTGGCAGATTTCCATCACCTTTCTGCGAACATCTTCGCCATCTTCCTCGCCGAGCCCGTGGAGCCTCAGGTTCCACCTCCTTTTGTACCGTGACAATTCATTCACCTTGTTTTCCAGAACTTGGATTTTTTCCTCCGCTTTCCCGACTCTTTTTTCTGTGTGAGACATTTTCCCTTTCAGCTCCTTGATGTCTTCAGAGATGAAGTTGATAGTAGTCTTCAGGTCACTAAAGTTCTTTTCAATGTTCGCCCCTTGCGCCTCGATGGCCATTTTCAGCGTAGCGATGATGTTTTCTGCTGCGTCTGACTCCATTGCTTGTTTTTTGTCGGGAGCTTTAGAAGGTGAGGAAGGAGTACTTGCGTGTATCCTCTTGTAGCCTTGCTTGCTTGTCATTTCTCTTAGGAGCAAACTGAACAGTAGTTGGCTATTCTTACTTTAGTTTTTCTGCTTTAAAAAGTTTTTAAGACAGAGCGAGAACTGTTGTAGACCGTTTCCTACGCCGCCATCTTGGCCCCCCTCCCCACCGCGGTCTTGTTTTGAGCTGCTTGGGTAGGGGATGACGTATTTCCACTTTGACGTAAATCCCAGTTGAGAAGGTGTACTGTGATAGGTTTCCTTCTTTGACCGACACTGCGTGTGGCCAATCGCATTTTAGGGAAAAAAACAACAACAACAAAAAACAGGCAAACCTAAAAGTAACGAGTATTCATGAGCCTTCTCAGAAATTAACTCGAGTAAAAGTAAAAATCTTTGCCTTGGAAATGTATTCGAGTAAGAGTAATAAGTATCAAAGAATTCTAGTATTTGAGTAAAGTACAAATCCTCAGAATCTGTACTTAAGTACAGTACTTAAGTAAATTTACTCCGTTACTGTCCACCCCTGCTAGCTAGAAGCTTTCCGGCTAAGTTAGGAGCTCTCTGAGGGGATTCTAGGAATATGAAGGAATATGGGTCCAGATTGTTGTCTCTGCATGAGCCCTCAAGATGTTTCACCTCTTTCCTGTACATTGCCTCCTCATTTCCATGGATGAGTCCCACCACTGTGGTATCATCTACAAACTAGATGATCAGGTTCCTCCTCTCATATCACTGGATGTTATGAAGACCAAAACCACAGCTGAATATATTTTACAGCTTTAAGCTCCAACACATAAACCTCTGTTATTCTGGAGGCTTTCTGTTGGTTTGTAGCAGCAACATCATCCAGTAAATAAAGAATCTAATGGACTATGATCCATGTCATCACTATGTTATACATATTCTAAATCAGCCTCTTTTACTGTTTGACTGCTTTGAATGCTGTGGATTATATTGGCTGAAAATATCAATTATTTTTAAGAGCTGAGATTATTTCTCTGTGTTCAACATTCATTTATTTCTATGTTTGTTCTTAGTCTCCATGGTGTTTAGTGTTTGAACCTTCAGTTGGTTTGTCATTGATGTGGATTTGCTGCTCATGTGAATCCTCCCACAGTGTTTGATTAGCAGCTGGAACCACAGTGACTCTGATCAAACAGGAATTATCAGAATCCATCTGATATGAAGCTGTGGTTTGAATACCACTTCCCTCCTCTTTGAAGAGTAGTCACATATCTGTGTTCAGGTTTTTGTACAGCCTCTTCTACACTTTGTATCACTGTGTTTCTAGAGCACAGTAGTAGAGAGCTGTGTCTGCCAGGGTTAGGTCTGTTATGGTCAGTTCAGTTGATGAAGCTGTTGTTTGGGATTCATAGCGTTTATCAGGAATGTATTCAGCTGAGCCGCCTTTTCCTTCTTTCCAGAGAATAAACTGAGGAGTCTGAAGGTCAGAATGATGTCTGTACCAGTAAAGATTAGCATAACTGTAACTTGTCTGATATTTGCATGAGAGTGTGACACGTTGTCCTTCTCTTTCACTGACTTCATCTTCATCAGGAGAGATTGTGTCTCCAGCTGTTAGTCCTGGAAAAAGTAGAGAACATGAAGCCATTAGACTAACATTGTCCATGAGGCTGAGAGGAGAAGACAGTGGAAAATGTCTCCTGTACAGTGTTACTCTGTGGACATTGACAAGAAAATCAAGTGTAGAACTCTGTCAGTTCAATTTACAAGATGATGAAAAGATGATTTTCATTCTATCAGAGCAAAGAAACAAGAAGAGTTGTGAACTGCAGTCTGTATATGTGGTTAATGCAGCAGCTTGAACAAAAGTTGAATCCCTGTTCTTAAACTCACCTATAATGTGAGATAGAAGCAAAAAGAGGTAAAGCAACATGTCTTTGGAGTTATTAAAGCCAGACAGACAGCACATCAACAATGTTCTTCCACCAGAGTAGAATGAGGAAGAAATAATGTCATTGGATGAGCTGATGATGTGGAGTGGGCGGGGCCACTTACACTTGACTTCAAGTCAACCAATCAAATTCTTCTGTGCTTCAACAGCAGCTCTGTCTCAGATGTGAACTGCTTCATTTCTCTGTTGTCTTTGTCATCAGTCCAATGAGTCAGAAATCAGTGGTTTAACAGAGTGTGACTCCCTCTAGTGGATGTTGTGGAGTATTCTGTTGTCTTTGCTCCAAAGGTTTTTGTTCAGAGTTTTGGTGTTTCCTGTCACTGTGGGCCTCAGAGCACAGTAGTACACAGCAGAGTCTGACACATGAAGCTTCTGGATCTTCAGAGGAACTGATTTGTCTTTGAGCTCAGCATCAAATCTGTCTTTAGGGAAATCTTGAGCATTTTCATCATCTCCAACCTTATCACGACGCAAAATGTATTTTGGAAAACCATTTTCTTCTTGTTTGTACCAGAACAAATAATAGTTTGATGCAGTTGTCTCAAAAGTACAGCTGAGTGTCAGAGTGTCTCCTTCAGCAGCAATGACATCTTCTTGTGGCTGGATCACTTTGTCTTCTCCTTTACACTCTGGGGAAGAACAGAACATGCAGAGGAAGAGATGAATCAATAAAGATGATTGATTGAAGGAGAACAATCAGCAGCTTTAAAGAGTTACCTAGCCAGAGAGTCAGACACACAGATGGAGATTAAACATGATTTTCACTCATCATTGTTTGAACCATAGAAGGTGTTTTTACAAGGTAACAAAATGATGACAGAAATGATCTGCTCTGATTTTCTGGATCATGAATATTGAAAGAGATTTTCATCTGTGTTCTAACACTCACCTATGATATGAGAGAAAAGTAAAAAGAGGTAAAGCAACATGTCTTTAGTTGTTGGCTTAGGGTCAGAGGTCGGGTTAGTCAGACAGCAGATGAACAATGTTCTTCCACTGCAGCAGAATGAACCAGCCTCTCTGCTGCACAGCCCTTCTCCTCAACATCAACATGAATGTGCTTTGACTTCTGCACACACAAACAATCTGATTGGTTGACTTTATCATCAGTGGGTGGAGCCAGAGAAAACCCTTTTTTTAGTTGAGTCAGATTATTTCTGCATCCAGAGCAGCTCTGCTTCAGACAGATATTTACTCAATGTCCACTTTCTGTTCTTAGTTCAGTGAGTTGATGGTCACTGAGTCTTTAACTTATCATTGGTTAATACACAGGATTAAACCTACAGCTTTACACCGTCCTCTGTTTTTCAGCTCGTTCAGAAGAGCAATAGCCAATTTTGCCACAAATCCATGGCAGCCCTCCTCCACTGGCCACACATGTGTATGTATGTAGAGGTGGACAAGTCTTCATACCTGCTCAGTGAGAGGATTTAGTTTGTAAACCAGATGTTTACAGACACTCTGTGTAAAGACACTTAAACCTTTTTTCCTCACTGAAGTTTAATCAGAATAAAACTCTTGTTTTAGGTCAGTTACAATTACTAAAATTATTTCTATTTGCTAAATGCCACAAAAATACGAGAGAGAATTTCTCTTTCTTCAAAGTCAGAAGTTAACACACACAAACATTACTATGTATTCAAACAATGAAGGAAAACCCTGATGATGATGTCATGGCTTTGGAAGCTTCTGATAGGTTAACAGACAATATTTGAGTTAATTGGAGGGATCACCTGTGGATGTATTTTAAGGCTCCACCTCAGACACACTGCTTCCTTGTTTGACATCATGGGAAAATCCAAATAAATCAGCCAAGATGTCAGGAAGAGAATTGTGGAGCTCCTCAAGTCTGGTTCATCCTTGGAGACAATGTCCAGATGCTTGAAGGTGCCACGTTCATCTGGTCAAACAATTATATGCAAGTATAGACACCACGGGAATGTCCAGCCATCATAGCTCAGGAAGGAGACGGGTCTATGTCCCAGAGATGAACCAAGAATCATCCCCAGAACAAAAGCTAAAGACCTTGTCTAGATGATGATTGAAGCTGGTCAGAGTGTGTCATTCTCCACAGTGAAACGAGTCCTGTACCGACATGAAATGAAAGACCACTCAGTGAAGAAGAAGACATTACTCCAAAAGAAACATTAAAAAGACAGATTACAGTTTGTAAATACACACAGGGACAAAGACCTTAATATTTGGAGACATGTCCTGTGTGGTAATGACCATCGTTACATCTGGAGGATAAAGGGGGAAGCTTGTAAGCCTGAGAACACCATCCCATCTGTGAAGCATGGGGGTGGTAGCATCATGATGTGGGGCTGTTTTGATGCAGGAGGAACTGGTCCACTTCATAAAATAGACGGCATCATGAGGAAAGAACATTATGTGGAAATATTGAAGCAACATCTCAAGACATCAGCCAGGAAGTTAAAGTTTGGACACAAGTGGGTCTTCAACTGGACAATGACCCTAAGCAGACTGTCAAAGTAGTTACTGAGTGGCTCAAGGACAACAAATCAATGTTTTGTAGTGGCCATCACAAAGCTCTGATCTCAATACCATGGAAAATTTGTGGTCAGATCTGAAAAGGTGTGTGAGAGCGAGGCGGCCTACAACCCTGACTCTGTTACACTAGTTCTGTCAGGAGGAATGGACCAGAACTCCAGCAGACTATTGAGAGAAGCTTGTGGAAGGAAACCCAAAGCGTTTGACCCAAGTCACACAGTTTAAAGGCAATGCTACCAAATACTAAGGAAATGTATGTAAACTTGAAGAAAGTAACAAAACAAATCTCTTAAATTCTCTCTCTCATTATTGTGGCATTTAGCAAACAGAAATCATTTCAGTGATTCTAACTGAACTAAAACAGGAGAGGTTTAGTCTGATTTAACTTCAGACAGAGAGGAACAAATGTGTCTTTTAACCCAGTGGATGTAAACATCTGGTTTCAGCTGTATGTGGCTGTATTCTTGTGGAGTATATCTGAACATGAAGGACATGACGTTAATCAGGACCTGGGTGTTGGACACCTGTGGCCTCATCAGGTGTTTGGTCATTTGGGTAATGGTTCTGATTTATATCAACTTCACCACTCATCCCCATTGCTGCTTCTTCCCTTTTCCTGCAGTGGCAGTGAAAGTGTCTTTGACTGGTGCGTGGGCTTAATTAGACTGGTTGTTGTCACCTGTTGGTGTTTATAATGTCATTTTTAGCAATAAACCAACTACATGTATAACTCTGATGTTGGTCTCTACTTTGCTAAATCCCTTGATCCAGGTCGTATTAATACTAGACAGGTAAATATAATAAATGTTACCACACATGGACATAAAATGGACAACTGTTGTTAATAAAACAAAATAAATGACTTAGAGTTGAATTTGAACTCAATTAGAAATCTGAAGATTTCATGTTACACTCAATGATTATGAGGCTCCATGATATGAATAGTAGTATCCTAGATTAGTGTTGAATGGAACTAATTTATTTTTAGTCACTGCTTGACTGAATTCAAGTTAATTGAAGCTTCTGTAACATCTCATTCTCAGTGTATGTGAACGTAGACTGTATCCTAACCAACCATAGAAGTTTAACACTTAAACTTAAACCACTAAACTTAGTTTAGTGGTTTAAAGTCAATCAATTCAAACATCAGAATGTTTTTCATGTCTATCATCTCCTTTTCCATCTGGCTCCATCTTTTGATGACTTACCAGTTTGAAAGGAGACGATCATCATCCAAATGAAAAGCAGGAACATTATTTTCACTTGTACTGAATGAACAATAGAGAGAACACAGCAGCTCTTCAGTTCCAAAGTCAAGCCTTTCATATTCAGTTGTGTAGCTCCTCCTCTTGCTGTGGTCTGTTTCATTCAGGCTGATGGAAGCTTTACAAATGACAGTCATGCTGCAGTCATCACCATCATCAACTCTCAACATCTTTCTGACTGTTTTGCTTCTTGTCTCTTTAAAGATGTTCCTAAAAGCCTCAAGGCAGCTTCATAATGTTTGTTAAAACTAGTCACAATCATCTGAATCTCCTGAACCTTTCCACCACAAGTTGATGGACTTTAGTTTTTTGACTCAGACTCTTCTGTTCAGGAGATCAAACCAGCACCATGTCACTCAGTGAAATAACAGAGAAGTTTATTAAAACGAGAATCAGAGCATTTGGTAATAGCTTTATTTTAAAGTAGCTACAGGGACATATCTTAACCTCCAGGGGCATCATAATGTCTAAAAGCCATGTCACCATGTTTGGTTTGAACTCTGAGCACCACTAGCTGACCACTCCCTGCAGATGTGACAGACCTACCAGGTTATTACTCAGCAAACATGTCTGATATGCTACATATTTAATATTTGTTCTGCTCTTTGGTCTGTGTTGTGGAGGGGATTGTTTGGGATTGAGTTTGGAAGACTTTTCTGTCTCTGTATGTTCATATTAGTTTTTTAGCACCACTGTGATTGGTACTCGTGATCTCAGTATCATGTATACAATGACAATAAAGTGTTTTTCACTTTGGACCCAGACTAGCAGATGGTGGGTGGGGCTTTAAATTCATTTGTATATTTAGCTGAATACAGTGAAAGGATCTAAGATTTGGTGTTTTAGCAGCAGCATTGTGAATGACTTGCAGCGTTCTTATTGTCTTGTTGTGGTGCACAGGAAGGAGTTTATTACAGTAATCCAACCTACAAGAAATAAAAGCCTCAACCAGCTTTTCTCACTTGGACTCAAAGTGTGTCATTTTCATTTTGTTCTCAGATGCCATGATGATGATTCTGATCCAGCTTTGATGTGACCACTGAAATGTAGATCCTCATCAGTGACAACTAACTCTGCCTCAGCAATATCAACACATTTTATCCACTCTGCAGAGAATGACTGCTGGAAATCTGGTTTAGTGGCAACTCAGTGACATTTAAGATCCATGTTTAAAATGACATATCTCTAAACATGTTGAGACGACTGTTGGAAATCAATGATGTGACCATTGAAGAAGGAATGGTTTGTTTGAGGACTTTCAGTCAGGTTATGGTTAAAGTCACTAATCATCTCCTCATTGTCTCAATGGACTTGTCTCTATACTCATCCTGCTGATCTCAGAGCTGCATTTGATCCATTGATCACAATATTTTACTAAGACTCCAACATGTTACTGTGATTAACTGAGGAAACACTACAGAAATCTCTTGCTATGCAGATGACACCCAGCTATATTTATCTATGAATCCAGATGAAACTGATCAGTTAGTTCAACTCCAAGAATAAAGGACTGAAAAACTTGTAACTTTCTACTTGTAAACAAAACAGATTCACTATCTAATCAGACAGTTTCTCTGGATAGCATTAGCTTGGCCTCCTGTTCTACTGTGAGGAAACTTGAAGTTATATTTGACCAGGATATGTCCTTTAATTCATTAAACAAGTGACCAGGAATGCTTTCTTTAACTTCAACAATATCATCAAAACTAGGAACATCATGTCTCAAAGTGATGCTGAAAAACTACTTGATGTATTTGTTACTTGTAGGATGGATGAGTACAGAAATGGATGTAGTCTGATTACATCCACACCTCCACCCTGTTCTTTGTATCACCAGTAAAACACTAAGAGGAAACACACTGGGTCTGAGCCTGGTTTCAGAACAATCATGTGTAACAACACTATTATAGATATAATCTAGTGGTCTCTAGTGAACAGAGACTGGTTTTACTGCTGCATGACTCCCTCTAGTGGATGTTGTGGAGTATTCTGTTGTCTTTGCTCCAAAGGTTTTTGTTCAGAGTTTTGGTGTTTCCTGTCACTGTGGGCCTCAGAGCACAGTAGTACACAGCAGAGTCTGTCACTGCAGCAGAGGAGATCTCCAGATCCAGATCTTTTTCTCCAGACAGTTTAGTGGAGAACCTTGTGTCTGATTCCAGAGACTCTGATGATCTTGACCTGTTCAGTCCTGAGATGTACATGAGGAACTCTGGAGGTTTTCCTGGATATTGTCGATACCAGAAGAAATGATCACTACTATCTATTTTGTTGGAGTATGTGTAGGACAGAGTAACAGTGCTGTCTTCTAAACTGGACTCTTCAGTCTTGACTGCAGTGAGTTGTTGACAGCTGACTCCTAAAGGAAAGATAAATGTTGTTAAAGACCATATTAAACTCTGAGCTCCTGTTCCAGTCATTTGTAGCAAACAGATCCTTTAAAGTCATTTATTCTTCCTGCTTTAACCTACCTTTTAGTGTGATCAGAAACAAAGGAAACATGACACAGTGATGCAGTGACAGCATCTTCCACACAGTCTCTGTTATGTCTGCTTTAGATATTGAATGGATCTGACAGTGGGAGTCCTTTTCTGTTCTGCTCTTTGACAGTGTTGCTCCTCCCTCCACCTGTTCCTCCTCTCATACAGTGATATGAAAAAGTTTGGGCACCCCTGATCATTTTCAGGGTTTTCCTTTATAAATCATTGGTTGTTCGGATCGGCAGCAATTTCAGTTAAATATATCATATACCAGACAAACACGGTGATATTTGAGAAGTGAAATTAAGTGAATAGGATTAATAGAAAGTGTCCAATAATTACTTAAATAAAAGTGGACAGGTGCATGAATTTGGGCACCCTTGTTGTTTTATTGATTTGAGTACCTTTAGCACTAATTATTGGAACACAAAGTTTGTTTGGTAAGCTCACTGACCCTTGACCTACATACACAGGTGAAGCCAATCGTGAGAAAGGGTATTTCAGGTGGCCAGTAGCAAGTTGTTCTCCCTTTTGCATCTTCTCTGAGGAGTGGCACCATGGGAGCCTCAAAACAACTCTCAAATGACCTGAAAACAAAGATTGTCCAACATCATGGTTTAGAGGAAGGGTACAAAAAGCTGGCTCAGAGATTTAAGCTGTCAGTTTCCACTGTGAGGACATAGTGAGGAAATGGAAGACCACAGGCACAGTCCTAGTTAAGGCCCGGAGTGGCAGGCCAAGAAAAATCTCAGAGAAGAAGAGGCGAAGGATGGTGAGAACGGTCAAACTCAACCCACAGACCAGCTCCAAAGACCTACAACATGATCTTGCTGCAGAAGGTGTCACTGTGAGTCGCTTGAGGTATGCTAAAGCACATTTGGACAAGCCAGCTTCCTTTTGGAATAAGGTCCTGTGGACTGATGAATGTAAAATTGAGTTATTTGGACATAACAAGGGGCGGTATGCATGGCGGAAGAAGAACACAGCATTCCAAGACAAACACTTGCTACCCACAGTAAAATTTGGTGGCGGTTCCATCATGCTGTGGGGCTGTGTGGCCAGTGCAGGTACTGGCAATCTTGTAAGAGTTGAAGGTCGCATGGATTCCAGTCAGTATCAGCAGATTCTTGCCAACAATGTTCAAGAATCAGTGACAAAGTTGAAGTTGCGCCGGGGCTGGATACTTCAACAAGACAACGACCCCAAACACTGCTCAAACTCTACAAAGGCATTCATGCAGAGGAACAACTACAACGTTCTGGAATGGCCATCTCAGCCCCCAGACCTGAACATTATTGAAAATCTGTGGTGTGATTTAAAGTGGGCTGTCCATACTCGAAAGCCATCAAACCTGACTGAACTGGAGATGTTTTGTAAAGAAGAATGGTCAAAAATATCTTCAACCACACTCCAGACCCTCATTGGAAGCTATAGGAAACATTTAGAGGCTGTTATTTCTGCAAAAGGAGGATCTACGAAATATTGATGTAATTTTTCTGTTGTGGTGCCCAAATTTATGCAACTGCCTACTTTTGTTTAAGTAATTATTGCACACTTTCTGTTGAGCCTATAAACTTCATTTCACTAATCAAATATCACTGTGTTTGTCTGCTATATGATGTATTTAACTGAAATTGCTGATCCGAACAACCAATGATTTATAAAGGAAAATCCTGAAAATGATCAGGGGTTCCCAAACTTTTTCATACCACTGTATCACTGCATGTTATGAAGACCAAAACCACAGCTGAATATATTTTACAGCTTTAAGCTCCAACACATAAACCTCTGTTATTCTGGAGGCTTTCTGTTGGTTTGTAGCAGCAACATCATCCAGTAAATAAAGAATCTAATGGACTATGATCCATGTCATCACTATGTTATACATATTCTAAATCAGCCTCTTTTACTGTTTGACTGCTTTGAATGCTGTGGATTATATTGGCTGAAAATATCAATTATTTTTAAGAGCAGAGATTATTTCTCTGTGTTCAACATTCATTTATTTCTATGTTTGTTCTTAGTCTCCATGGTGTTTAGTGTTTGAACCTTCAGTTGGTTTGTCATTGATGTGGATTTGCTGCTCATGTGAATCCTCCCACAGTGTTTGATTAGCAGCTGGAACCACAGTGACTCTGATCAAACAGGAATTATCAGAATCCATCTGATATGAAGCTGTGGTTTGAATACCACTTCCCTCCTCTTTGAAGAGTAGTCACATATCTGTGTTCAGGTTTTTGTACAGCCTCTTCTACACTTTGTATCACTGTGTTTCTAGAGCACAGTAGTAGAGAGCTGTGTCTGCCAGGGTTAGGTCTGTTATGGTCAGTTCAGTTGATGAATCTGTTGTTTGGGATTCATAGCGTTTATCAGGAATGTATTCATCCCAACTATTATCTTTAGCTCCTTTATAGAGAATAAACTGAGGAGCCTGAAGGTCAGAATCATGTCTGTACCAGTTAAGGTACACACCACTTGCATCTGTCTGATATTTGCATGAGAGTGTGACACGTTGTCCTTCTCTTTCACTGACTTCATCTCCATCAGGAGAGATTGTGTCTCCAGCTGTTAGTCCTGGAAAAAGTAGAGAACATGAAGCCATTAGACTAACATTGTCCATGAGGCTGAGAGGAGAAGACAGTGGAAAATGTCTCCTGTACAGTGTTACTCTGTGGACATTGACAAGAAAATCAAGTGTAGAACTCTGTCAGTTCAATTTACAAGATGATGAAAAGATGATTTTCATTCTATCAGAGCAAAGAAACAAGAAGAGTTGTGAACTGCAGTCTGTATATGTGGTTAATGCAGCAGCTTGAACAAAAGTTGAATCCCTGTTCTTAAACTCACCTATAATGTGAGATAGAAGCAAAAAGAGGTAAAGCAACATGTCTTTGGAGTTATTAAAGCCAGACAGACAGCACATCAACAATGTTCTTCCACCAGAGTAGAATGAGGAAGAAATAATGTCATTGGATGAGCTGATGATGTGGAGTGGGCGGGGCCACTTACACTTGACTTCAAGTCAACCAATCAAATTCTTCTGTGCTTCAACAGCAGCTCTGTCTCAGATGTGAACTGCTTCATTTCTCTGTTGTCTTTGTCATCAGTCCAATGAGTCAGAAATCAGTGGTTTAACAGAGTGTGACTCCCTCTAGTGGATGTTGTGGAGTATTCTGTTGTCTTTGCTCCAAAGGTTTTTGTTCAGAGTTTTGGTGTTTCCTGTCACTGTGGGCCTCAGAGCACAGTAGTACACAGCAGAGTCTGTCACATGAAGCTTCTGGATCTTCAGAGGAACTGATTTGTCTTTGAGCTCAGCATCAAATCTGTCTTGAGGGAAATCCTTAGCACTTTCTTTTGTGCTTGAAAAGCGTTTCAGCATGTACTTTGGAAAACCATTCACTTCTTGTTTGTACCAGAACAATGTGGGAGTTCCATAACTGGTTTCAAAAGTACAGCTGAGTGTCAGAGTGTCTCCTTCAGCAGCAATGACATCTTCTTGTGGCTGGATCACTTTGTCTCCTTTACACTCTGGGGAAGAACAGAACATGCAGAGGAAGAGATGAATCAATAAAGATGATTGATTGAAGGAGAACAATCAGCAGCTTTAAAGAGTTACCTAGCCAGAGAGTCAGACACACAGATGGAGATTAAACATGATTTTCACTCATCATTGTTTGAACCATAGAAGGTGTTTTTACAAGGTAACAAAATGATGACAGAAATGATCTGCTCTGATTTTCTGGATCATGAATATTGAAAGAGATTTTCATCTGTGTTCTAACACTCACCTATGATATGAGAGAAAAGTAAAAAGAGGTAAAGCAACATGTCTTTAGTTGTTGGCTTAGGGTCAGAGGTCGGGTTAGTCAGACAGCAGATGAACAATGTTCTTCCACTGCAGCAGAATGAACCAGCCTCTCTGCTGCACAGCCCTTCTCCTCAACATCAACATGAATGTGCTTTGACTTCTGCACACACAAACAATCTGATTGGTTGACTTCATCATCAGTGGGTGGAGCCAGAGAAAACCCTTTTTTTAGTTGAGTCAGATTATTTCTGCATCCAGAGCAGCTCTGCTTCAGACAGATATTTACTCAATGTCCACTTTCTGTTCTTCTCACCATTGTTGGACCAAGACAGGTCACACTAGAAGAAGCTTGATGACCTCAGGGTTTAGTCTCTACTCTGAGAACATGGACCATGTTTCATATATTCTCATCTGTATAAATAAATATGTGAAATATGTGAATACAATAGAAACAATAGAAACACACAGTAGCAGACAAATGAATGTAGTTAGTTCAGTGATGAATGAAGTGATATTGATATAGAACAGAAAACTGGTAGAGCAGCATTTTAAAGTAATAAATGATCGTACAAATGTATCTGTAGTACTGCAAATGTGTCTCTGGAGTACAGGTGGACTGTGGAGTAGGTCTGGATGTTACTGTACAACAGTCTGATTAAAGAGAGGTTGAAGGTGTGAGGGATTTGACAGCTCTTCTAGTCTATTGGTTCTGGTTTGATGACTCTGTCTTTCCAGAATGCAGCGTGGTGAACAGTCTATATCCAGGGTGGGTGTGATGTGTCTGTTGTTCAGTGTAGATGTCTCTGAGGAGGGGTAGTAGTGAGCCAGTGGTCCTCTCTGCCATCCTCACTACTCACTACAGGTCCTTCCTGTTCTCTGTCCAGCTGCTCTGAGTGAAGACAGTCATCAACACCTGGAGACAATATGGTCCAACAGTGACATTATCAGGTCAGAGTCCATCTGCTGCTTCTTCCTCTTCTGAGGGCCCAGTAGAGAAGGTTCATCTGGTGTAGATTCATCCCAGGCACCTCCCTTTGGAGTTTTACCAGGACCAGCAGGAGGAGATTCCTGGGTAGACCCAGATTCCACTGGAAGGATTATATATCTCAGCCTTCATGGGAACAACTTAGAATACAAAGAGGAACTAAGGTAAAGAGCTTTATTGTCATTATAGCAGAACAACTACGAGAATGTAGGTGCAACTCCACTTGGTGTGCAATAAACAGGAGACATCAAAATAAAACATGAGGATAAAGCAACAGTTGACAATAATTAGTGTGAGAATTGTTGAGGGAAAAAAACAATCCGAGTCTAGTTCCAAGTTTGCTGAAGTGGTGGAGGTTTATTGGAGTTCCAGGTCATGGTGAGCCTACCGACACAGAGTGGGTCCGAGACCAGAGACTGACCGTGAATGTAAGGCCAGAGCACAGATATACCCTGTCCCTGGGTGTGGTTGCAGACAGTTCCTGATTAGATCGTGTAGTGGATGTATATTCGTCAGCTGAGGGCAACTTCACACAGGAGGGTGAACTCAGGAGGGGGCAGGGGTGGCTCCCAGATATGGTCAGAACAAAGGGCAAAAGGACAAAGGAGTGATACTCAGGTAGCATGATCAAGGCTCTGATCAGCAGGGGAGAGGAGATGGGGAAGGTAGCATAATCAGGAAGTTGTGATCGGCAGGGGAGCAGAGACAGGAGAGATCAACATATAGTTGGAATTGCCCCAGACGTGTCAATTCCAATGTCTCTTCAAAATTAACTTCTTCAATCCATCCTTTTTTTTTTTTTTTTCTTAAAATAGCAAACAAAAGATGACCATATAGCAAAACCGAACAACATTAGTAAGATAGAGCAATGTCAGTTGACAATTTCATACAAAAAGTCAGAACTTCTATCTTCTAGTTGTAGGTTACATTCAGTTGTGGCTGGCTACAATCAGTGATTTGCAAACATATTTGAGGCAGGTAAATAAAAGGCATGAGCAGTGCACCAAATCCAAAATCTTGTCCATGACGTTGTGTATGAATAAGTCCTTCTTCACAATGTGGGCCGGAGGGGGCAGAGTAGGGACTCACATGGCTGGTACTGCATGACCAGGACCATACACTCTGACCACCCCTTTGGTAAGTATTCATACGCTTTCATGTCACAAATCCAACACATGCCTTTTGGTAAAGGAATGGAACATAGGCTTGCTCTGGTAGCAGGATGGTAGTAATCCTCATCTGTTCCTTCACCTGTGATTTGTGGTCGTTCAGGTCATTCATTTTCTGGTGTTCAGAAAAATCCCATTTAGTCAGATGTAATCCACTCAGGTTTAATCCTGGTATCTGGACATGCACTTCACCATCTTTTCCTGAGACTTCGCTGCCAGTGCTGCTCCTCCATCTCTCCACCATCTGTTGCCATTCTGGAGAATAGCTTTCGTTGACCTCTGGGATTTTGGCGTCAGCTTTTTTCTGCGGGGGAGGAGGTCCTTCTATTGATCCAGCGGTGACATCTTTTGGGAAATCTCCCACAAATCGCTTGAGCTCCTGCCGGTTCCGAGGCTTGTAGATCATGTCCTTTCTTATGGTCATGAGCGGGGCAAGTGTTGTTGTTGCAGGTTTCCTTTGTCCTCCCCCTTTCGTCATTATGGCCGATTCCTCTGTGGTGTTCTGGATCAGCATTCCAGCTCTTCTGTACTCCAAAAAAAGATTGTCATCGACCTTGTCGCCGTCGTCGCCGCCGTCACCGTCGGTGTCGTTGTCGTCATCGTCGCCGCCGTCTGTGTCGGCATCGTCGGCGCCGTCGTCTGTGCAGTTCTTTAAGCTTTTTGAAAGGTTAAGATGCTGGACTTTTTCAGCTCTGGACGGTGGCTCATCTACCTGGAGATCTGCTTTAGTTCTTATCTGCGTTGTGTTATCTTTATATTCTTCCAGTTGGGCCAGTAACTTCTTGTTTTGGTCAGTGAGAGAAGAAATTTGTGATTCTATATGGAGATGGCTACTCTCATCCCTCCAAAGCCTCAGAGAACGAAAATGCTTTTTCTTGTCTTTACGACAACTCAGTCTCTCTCTCAAATTCTCTAACCTGTGCTGGTCAAAAGTGCCATTCGGAGGGAATTTTAGGTGGCCATCGTCAATCGTTATCTTGGCCCATGTCGCCACAAACATTAAACTCTCTTCACCATAATTGTCACACATGTACTTTGCAGGACCAGTCAGCTCTCTCTCTGACCTTCCACTGGCACAACCTCCCATTGTCTGTCTGTAAGATCTTAAAAAGAAACTTGAATACCGCTTGTTACTGCTCACAATCACTTTCAATCAAAGCTCTGCTCAGAATCTACAGGTCAGTTTACACAAAATGGACGACAAAATCAGCCCCACGGCTATAGGTTCAATTAGTCTCCCTGGACTAAACTCAAAGTGTACCAAACACTGAGGACCACGTCCAAATCAGCCCCACAGCTGTAATTCCAATAAGTCCCTCTCTGGACTAAACTCAAAGTGTTCCAAACACTTTCCAGCTACTTGGAATATTTTGACCTTCTCCTTAAAAGCAGTCAGATTCTAGTATGAAAGTTAAACAAACTTACAAACAAGTTACTCAGACAGACACGGTTACCCTATCATCACTCCTACTCACAACCACACAGCAAACTTACTTAAAATCACGGATGGCGTCAACTTCTTTGGATTTCCAACTTCACAGACTTTCCAACAGCACACGGCAACACTAAATGGGTTTCTCAAAAAGGTACCTCACCTTCTAGTCAACTTAAAACTCTCAATTCAATGGCATGTCTTTGGTTTGGAAGAAGGAGTCTCCGTGGAAGTATGTTGCCATCCGGGTCACGGCACCATACTGTTGAGGGAAAAAAACAATCCGAGTCTAGTTCCAAGTTTGCTGAAGTGGTGGAGGTTTATTGGAGTTCCAGGTCATGGTGAGCCTACCGACACAGAGTGGGTCCGAGACCAGAGACTGACCGTGAATGTAAGGCCAGAGCACAGATATACCCTGTCCCTGGGTGTGGTTGCAAACAGTTCCTGATTAGATCGTGTAGTGGATGTATATTCGTCAGCTGAGGGCAACTTCACACAGGAGGGTGAACTCAGGAGGGGGCAGGGGTGGCTCCCAGACATGGTCAGAACAAAGGGCAAAAGGACAAAGGAGTGATACTCAGGTAGCATGATCAAGGCTCTGATCAGCAGGGGAGAGGAGATGGGGAAGGTAGCATAATCAGGAAGTTGTGATCGGCAGGGGAGCAGAGACAGGAGAGATCAACATATGTAGTTGGAATTGCCCCAGACGTGTCAATTCCAATGTCTCTTCAAAATTAACTTCTTCAGAATCAATGAGTAAATATTAAAATGTGAAAGAAGTAAAAGAATACTTTGAACCATGGTGAGAGGATAAAGCATTAGCAGCATTCAAATCAAATGAGGCTTCAGGTATAATCATTGAAGTGACTTTACATGTGGTGGAATAATGTGTAGAGAATAGTCTGTGGTTAGTCATGGCTAATGAAACGCTCTCTGAGTCTGGAGGTCCTTGGCAGATCTGTAGCCCTCCAGAGGGCAGCAGTTGAAACAGATGGAGGCTGAGGTGTGAGGGGTCCTTAATGATTTTTCTGGTTTGTGGTCACAGGGAGGTGTTGAAGATCTCTGAGAAGACTCCTGTGAGCTGGTCAGCACAGGAATGTAGAGTTTATTCCATCTATATCAGAGTGAGATTTATTTTATTTTATTGTGTTTTATTTTATTTTCTATTCTTATTTTGCTATTTAATTTGTACTGTACTAGAGAGTAAAGTTACCGGAGTCAAATTCCATGTATGTGCACATACTTGGCCAATAAAGCTAATTCTGATTCTGATATATACAAACTATATATACAGAATGTCTTTATATTTCTATGTTTTTCTCTGTATTTCTATTTCACCATTCTGCCAAGTAAGTTGAGATGAGTAATGACTATGAAGGGTCCTGTATATGAACATTTGATGTGACTCAGGAGGAAGAGCAGGTTAAATAGTTGGTGGTTCAATCTGATGCTTTTTCAGCAGTGTTTGTGTGTTTGGCTGAAAAAGAGGCTCATGATGAAACCAGAGTGTGACTCCCTCTAGTGGATGTTGTGGAGTATTCTGTTGTCTTTGCTCCAAAGGTTTTTGTTCAGAGTTTTGGTGTTTCCTGTCACTGTGGGCCTCAGAGCACAGTAGTACACAGCAGAGTCTGTCACTGCAGCAGAGGAGATCTCCAGATGAAACTCCTTTGTTTTTCTCTCATGTCTACAAGACAACCTTCCTTTTTTCTCATATTCTGTGATGAGAAGATGTGGAGATGAACTGGACTTCTGTTGGTACCAGAAGAGGGTCTGAACAGAGCCTGAATAGTTGCAGGAGAGAGTCACAGTGTCTCCTTTCAAACCCATCACTACATCTTTAAATGGTGTCAGTACATCCTCAGAGGATCCTGAAAACAACAGAGACATTTGGATTTTAATTGGTTCTCTTTAAACTTAGTTTAGTGGTTTAAAGTCAATCAATTCAAACATCAGAATGTTTTTCATGTCTATCATCTCCTTTTCCATCTGGCTCCATCTTTTGATGACTTACCAGTTTGAAAGGAGACGATCATCATCCAAATGAAAAGCAGGAACATTATTTTCACTTGTACTGAATGAACAATAGAGAGAACACAGCAGCTCTTCAGTTCCAAAGTCAAGCCTTTCATATTCAGTTGTGTAGCTCCTCCTCTTGCTGTGGTCTGTTTCATTCAGGCTGATGGAAGCTTTAGAAATGACAGTCATGCTGCAGTCATCACAGGTGTGTTTTTGTCAGGGATTTGAAGGTGGTAAGGTCGGTACAGTCGCGGATGTGTTTGGGGAGAGAGTTCCAGAGGGAGGGGGCAGCTGCAGAGAAGGCTCTGTCGCCCCAGGTTCGATGCTTGGTCTTGAGTGATGGAGTAAGGAGGTTTGCGTCACATGAACGGAGGCTGTGGGATGGATTGTGGCGATGGAGCAGGTCAGTGAGATAGGAGGGGGCCTGGTTATGGAGGGCTTTGAACTGAATACGTTGTGGAACTGGGAGCCAGTGGAGTTTCTGGAGGACAGGAGTGATGTGATCACAGGAGCGGGTGTGGGTGAGCAGACGTGCAGCAGAATTTTGGATGTACTGAAGTTTATTTAGAGTTTTGGATGGTGTGCCATTGAGGATGCTGTTGCAGTAGTCGATTCTGGAAGTGATGAAGGCGTTAATGAGGGTTTCAGCAGCAGAGAAGGAGAGTGATGGACGGAGTCGGGCAATGTTCTTGAGGTGGAAGAAAGCCGTTCTGGTGATTTGATTGATGTGATGATCAAAGGAGAGGTTACTGTCAAAGATGACTCCAAGGTTGCGACTGTAGGGGGAAGGAGAGAGGGTGGAGTTGTCGATGGTGAGGCGGAAACTGTCTGTGGAGTTGTTGAGGGATTTGGGGCCGATAATGATCAGGTCTGATTTGTCACAATTTAGTTTGAGGAAGTTGATCTGCATCCAGGATTTGATGTCGGCGAGGCAACTGGAGAGAGTGGAAAGAGTAGCAGGAGTGATGGAGTTGGTGGAGATATAGAGCTGAATGTCATCGGCATAACAGTGGAAATGGAGACCGTGGTGGAGAATGATGTTGCCAAGAGGGAGCAGGTAAAGTATGAAGAGGAGAGGACCAAGCACCGAACCCTGGGGGACGCCTTGGGACAGAGGAACAGTGGAGGAGGTGCAGTTGTTGATATGGATGAATTGTTGTCGGTCTGAGAGGTATGATTTGAGCCAGGAGAGTGCAGTGCCAGTGATGCTGAGGGAGGACTCAAGGCAGGAGAGGAGAACGGTGTGATTTATGGTGTCGAAGGCTGCAGTGAGGTCCAGGAGGATGAGGATGGTGAGGTGGCCGGAGTCTGCAGAGAGGAGGATGTCATTGGTGACTTTCAGGAGAGCTGTTTCTGTGCTGTGTTGGGAACGGAATCCAGATTGAAATGGTTCAAACAGGTCATTTGAGCAGAGGTGGGCTTTGAGTTGTGTGGCGACAATACGCTCCAGTATTTTGGACAGAAAGGGGAGATTGGAGATGGGCCTGAAGTTCGACAAGATGTCAGGGTTGAGTCCAGGTTTTTTGAGGATGGGGGTGACAGCAGCCAGTTTGAGTGAAGGGGGGACTGAGCCAGACCTGAAGGAGGAGCTGATGATTTCTGTGATGAGTGTGGAGATGGCTGGTAAAGGGTCCTTAATGAGGTGAGATGGGATGGGATCCAGGACACATGTAGAGGTTTTCATGCCTCTCATGATTTTGGGCAGGTCCCCTGGTGACACGGGGGAGAACTGAGACAGAGGCTGAGAGGTGAGGAGGGGAGGAGCAGGTGAGGGAGTGGGAGTGCAGGCCGTGGGGACAGGAGAGGAGGACAGGTTGTTGTAAATGGTGTCGATTTTTGTTTGGAAGAATGAGAGAAAGGAGTTGGAGGCTGTGATGGACACAACAGCACACACACAAAAGGGTTGAGTTCACATGAGGATAACTGACACACAGAGATAAAACCACCATGAATCCTCCCACAGTGTTTGATTAGCAGCTGGAACCACAGTGACTCTGATCAAACAGGAATTATCAGAATCCATCTGATATGAAGCTGTGGTTTGAATACCACTTCCCTCCTCTTTGAAGAGTAGTCACATATCTGTGTTCAGGTTTTTGTACAGCCTCTTCTACACTTTGTATCACTGTGTTTCTAGAGCACAGTAGTAGAGAGCTGTGTCTGCCAGGGTTAGGTCTGTTATGGTCAGTTCAGTTGATGAATCTGTTGTTTGGGATTCATAGCGTTTATCAGGAATGTGTTCAGCTGAGCCACCTTTTCCTCTTTTCCAGAGAATAAACTGAGGAGTCTGAAGGTCAGAATGATGTCTGTACCAGTAAAGATCAGCACCACTTGCACGTGTCTGATAGTTGCATGAGAGTGTGACACGTTGTCCTTCTCTTTCACTGACTTCATCTTCATCAGGAGAGATTGTGTCTCCAGCTGTTAGTCCTGGAAAAAGTAGAGAACATGAAGCCATTAGACTAACATTGTCCATGAGGCTGAGAGGAGAAGACAGTGGAAAATGTCTCCTGTACAGTGTTACTCTGTGGACATTGACAAGAAAATCAAGTGTAGAACTCTGTCAGTTCAATTTACAAGATGATGAAAAGATGATTTTCATTCTATCAGAGCAAAGAAACAAGAAGAGTTGTGAACTGCAGTCTGTATATGTGGTTAATGCAGCAGCTTGAACAAAAGTTGAATCCCTGTTCTTAAACTCACCTATAATGTGAGATAGAAGCAAAAAGAGGTAAAGCAACATGTCTTTGGAGTTATTAAAGCCAGACAGACAGCACATCAACAATGTTCTTCCACCAGAGTAGAATGAGGAAGAAATAATGTCATTGGATGAGCTGATGATGTGGAGTGGGCGGGGCCACTTACACTTGACTTCAAGTCAACCAATCAAATTCTTCTGTGCTTCAACAGCAGCTCTGTCTCAGATGTGAACTGCTTCATTTCTCTGTTGTCTTTGTCATCAGTCCAATGAGTCAGAAATCAGTGGTTTAACAGAGTGTGACTCCCTCTAGTGGATGTTGTGGAGTATTCTGTTGTCTTTGCTCCAAAGGTTTTTGTTCAGAGTTTTGGTGTTTCCTGTCACTGTGGGCCTCAGAGCACAGTAGTACACAGCAGAGTCTGACACATGAAGCTTCTGGATCTTCAGAGGAACTGATCTCTTGGTTGAATCCAGTGTGGATGAAAATCTCTCCTTGAACTCATCTGCTGTGTTCCCATCATCCAGTCTAACACGATTCAGGATGAACTTGGGGCTGTTGTTTCCATCCTGTTTGTACCAGAATAGATAATTACCAGTACTATAACTGCTGTTATATAGACAGCCAAGTGTTAGTGTCTCTCCTTCAGCAGCAGTCACGTCTCCTTCTGGTTGCAGCACGTTGTCTTTTTGTGTTCTGCATTCTGTCAAACACCAACAAACAGTATCAGTGTGCTGTTAAAGAATCATGTCAGTGTTGGATTGATATCAAAGAAACAGAGCTGTGTTCATACCAAGGCACAGAGCAGCCAGCAGCACTGAGATGAACAGAGGCTTCATATCTGCAGTGTTGAGTAACTGTGAGCTACAGCAAGTATAAAGAAGGCTGTGATGTCTCTGTTGAGTCTTCATCAACACTAAGTTGGTGGATTAGAAGGAGGAGCCTGATCACAGTGACAGGACTCATTCACAGCCCTGTGTTATTCCCCCTACTGACAACTTTACACTCAACACATCTTTGTGCTGCTCTCCTTTCCTGGTAGAACTGCTCTTGGATGGAGTCGTCATTGGAAGTTTCAGGTGACTTGTTTCCTGTTTTACACCTGGTGCAGATTCACTTTGTTCCCAGACATATAAAAGGTTGTGATTGTTGTGAACCTGCTACAGTACGACCTCTTTAATAAGGAGAGGGGAGAGAGGGACACACAGTTAACATGCTATACAGTAATAGCACACAATTACATGACTAGTAGTAGATAAGAAGTTAGAGGACCAGAGCTCTGTGACCGAGAAAAGAAAGTGGAGGATGAGAGAGAGAAAAGAGTAGAGGACGTCCTCAGTGCATTGTCCCCCAGCAGCCTAGGCCTATAGCAGCATAACTAAGGGATGGTTCAGTCCAGCTCTAATTATAAGCTTGATCTAAAAGGAAAGTCTTAAGCCTGACTATAAAAGTAGAGAGGGTGTCTTCCTCCTGAATCCAAACTGGGAGCTGGTTCCACAGGAGAGGAGCCTGATAGCTGAAGGTTCTACCTCACATTCTACTTTAGAAACTCTAGGAACCACAAGTAGGCCTGAACTTTGAGATGGAAGTGATCTGTTGGGATGATCTCAGTCCTGAGACTGGAGCTGAACCCTCTGTCAGACTCAGCTGTATCCTAACCAACCATAGAAGTTTAACAGAGTGTGACTCCCTCTAGTGGATGTTGTGGAGTATTCTGTTGTCTTTGCTCCAAAGGTTTTTGTTCAGAGTTTTGGTGTTTCCTGTCACTGTGGGCCTCAGAGCACAGTAGTACACAGCAGAGTCAGACACATGAAGCTTCTGGATCTTCAGAGGAACTGATTTGTCTTTGAGCTCAGCATCAAATCTGACTTGAGGGAAACCTGGAGACTTATGTCCTTCTCCAACCTTATCACGACGCAAAACATATTTTGGAAAACTACGTTCTTCTTCTTTGTACCAGAACAAATAGTATGTTGGATAACTGGTCTCAAAAGTACAGTTGAGTGTCAGAGTGTCTCCTTCAGTAGCAATGACATCTTCTTGTGGCTGGATCACTTTGTCTTCTCCTTTACACTCTGGGGAAGAACAGAACATGCAGAGGAAGAGATGAATCAATAAAGATGATTGATTGAAGGAGAACAATCAGCTTTAAATGTCTTCAAGTGTCTGAAGAGGAAACATGTTGAGCTTTCTATCTTACCAAAGAAAAGAGCAGCAAGAATAATCCACAGCCAATGTTCCATCTGTACAACAAGGTTTAAATCAACAGGAGAAACTAGCTGATGTTCAACATTCAGTCTGACAATTGTTCTCTTCACAGCAGCAGTTATTATTGACACAATGGTTGAACACAGTGCAGAAGTAGAGCACCGCCTACTTGATAATGTCGCCCTCTAGTGGAGATAAAAGTTGAGTTCAACAGTGTGAAAAAAGGCTTCCAGCAGCTTGTCAGTGTGTCAGCTGGTGTTTTTGTTCACACTGTGGCTTTCCTGTCTCTGTGGCCTCAGATCACAGTCGTACAGATCAGAGTCTGTCACTGCAGCAGAGGAGATCTCCACATCCATTTGTCTTTGACCATCACTCACTTTAACAGACAGTCCACAGCTCCATTTTTGGAAACACTTCGCACGGACAATATTCAATGACCCGGATCACCCCCTCAACCCACACTTCACATGCTGCCATCTGGGCACAGATACAGATACAGAACCCTAAAGTGGAGAAGGGCTTTAACAAGAGCTTGGTACCCTCCGCTATCATGGCCACTTAATAATCTGCCCCATTAAACCTTGTGCAGACCTAGCCCTCCTGAGTGTGATGATATCATGTACTGTTGTTCCATGTATGGTTGTGTTCGCTTTTTGTATGTATATGTTGGTCATGTCTGCATTATATGCACTGTTTTGTGTTTTTCTGTGACAGTCTGTGGAAACAAATTTCCTTATGGGACAATAAAGGCTATCAATCTACCTAATACCTTCCTACCCACCTCCCTGATCACTTTAGCTGTAGTGACCCAGTCATCTGGAAGCCTGTCTCAACTCCTCCATAAAAACCAAACGGATCTCTTCCTTTCTCAACTTCCATTGTTTTTATTTTGACAAATGATTCTGTTCTTAGTCTCCATGGTGTTTAGTGACAAACCAACTGAATGTTCAAACACTAATGTGGATTTGCTGCTCATGTGAATCCTCCCACAGTGTTTGATTAGCAGCTGGAACCACAGTGACTCTGATCAAACAGGAATTATCAGAATCCATCTGATATGAAGCTGTGGTTTGAATACCACTTCCCTCCTCTTTGAAGAGTAGTCACATATCTGTGTTCAGGTTTTTGTACAGCCTCTTCTACACTTTGTATCACTGTGTTTCTAGAGCACAGTAGTAGAGAGCTGTGTCTGCCAGGGTTAGGTCTGTTATGGTCAGTTCAGTTGATGAAGCTGTTGTTTGGGATTCATAGCGTTTATCAGGAATGTGTTCATTCCTCCAAGATTTAGCTTCTTTCCAGAGAATAAACTGAGGAGCCTGAAGGTCAGAATTATGTCTGTACCAGTAAAGTCGAACACCAGTTGCACTTGTCTGATATTTGCATGAGAGTGTGACACGTTGTCCTTCTCTTTCACTGACTTCATCTTCATCAGGAGAGATTGTGTCTCCAGCTGTTAGTCCTGGAAAAAGTAGAGAACATGAAGCCATTAGACTAACATTGTCCATGAGGCTGAGAGGAGAAGACAGTGGAAAATGTCTCCTGTACAGTGTTACTCTGTGGACATTGACAAGAAAATCAAGTGTAGAACTCTGTCAGTTCAATTTACAAGATGATGAAAAGATGATTTTCATTCTATCAGAGCAAAGAAACAAGAAGAGTTGTGAACTGCAGTCTGTATATGTGGTTAATGCAGCAGCTTGAACAAAAGTTGAATCCCTGTTCTTAAACTCACCTATAATGTGAGATAGAAGCAAAAAGAGGTAAAGCAACATGTCTTTGGAGTTATTAAAGCCAGACAGACAGCACATCAACAATGTTCTTCCACCAGAGTAGAATGAGGAAGAAATAATGTCATTGGATGAGCTGATGATGTGGAGTGGGCGGGGCCACTTACACTTGACTTCAAGTCAACCAATCAAATTCTTCTGTGCTTCAACAGCAGCTCTGTCTCAGATGTGAACTGCTTCATTTCTCTGTTGTCTTTGTCATCAGTCCAATGAGTCAGAAATCAGTGGTTTAACAGAGTGTGACTCCCTCTAGTGGATGTTGTGGAGTATTCTGTTGTCTTTGCTCCAAAGGTTTTTGTTCAGAGTTTTGGTGTTTCCTGTCACTGTGGGCCTCAGAGCACAGTAGTACACAGCAGAGTCTGACACATGAAGCTTCTGGATCTTCAGAGGAACTGATCTCTTGGTTGAATCCAGTGTGGATGAAAATCTCTCCTTGAACTCATGTGCTGTGTTCCCATCATCCAGTTTAAAACGATTCAGGATGAACTTGGGGCTGTTGTTTCCATCCTGTTTGTACCAGAATAGAAAATTAGTTGTTGAACTGCTGTTATATAGACAGCCAAGTGTTAGTGTCTCTCCTTCAGCAGCAGTCACGTCTCCTTCTGGTTGCAGCACGTTGTCTTTTTGTGTTCTGCATTCTGTCAAGCACCAACAAACAGTATCAGTGTGCTGTTAAAGAATCATGTCAGTGTTGGATTGATATCAAAGAAACAGAGCTGTGTTCATACCAAGGCACAGAGCAGCCAGCAGCACTGAGATGAACAGAGGCTTCATATCTGCAGTGTTGAGTAACTGTGAGCTACAGCAAGTATAAAGAAGGCTGTGATGTCTCTGTTGAGTCTTCATCAACACTAAGTTGGTGGATTAGAAGGAGGAGCCTGATCACAGTGACAGGACTCATTCACAGCCCTGTGTTATTCCCCCTACTGACAACTTTACACTCAACACATCTTTGTGCTGCTCTCCTTTCCTGGTAGAACTGCTCTTGGATGGAGTCGTCATTGGAAGTTTCAGGTGACTTGTTTCCTGTTTTACACCTGGTGCAGATTCACTTTGTTCCCAGACATATAAAAGGTTGTGATTGTTGTGAACCTTTATTCATTATTTATTCTTTATTAGGATCTACATTAGCTTCCCCAAAACAGGGTCGCTAGTCTCCCTGGGTCCTGTAGTAAAACAAGAAAATAATACTAAAACATTCAGTCATCAACATTACAAGTGTCGAAATCCATTGGAATTACATCTCATTTGTATTAAAACAATCTAATTTAAAAACAATAATGACAAAAAGACAAAGTGAAGCTCACATTGTTACTTATGTGCCTGACACTAACTTAAGAAAATGATGCCTTAGTGACTTCTTATATCTGACACAGTTCTCAATATTTTTAATATCCAAAGACAGCCTATTCCACATGTCAGAACCCCTGTAGAGGACAGTTCTTGTCATACAGCTTGTGCATGGTGCTGGAACACCCAAAAACCCATTTGTCACTTGTCGTGTTCCATACCTATGGCAATCACCTGCCAGTACCAGCCAACTTTTTCAAACATTACGTATAAATCTCAGAAGATGATACTTACATTTTGATTCTACAGTTAGCCATAATAACTTTTTGTGCATCTCAGATACATTTGTACGAAATGAGCAGTGTAAGGCTAACCTTGCTGCTCTATTCTGAGCGACCTGGAGTTTCATGAGGTGTTTCCCAGCAGCACTTGACCAAACAATTGGGCAGTAATCCAAATGTGACAACACAATTGACCTAATAACATCAGTCATTGTGGAAGATGCGACATATGTTGAACATTTTCTTGCCATTGCAATACCTTTCCCCTGTTTTGTGACAATATCATCAATTTGATCAGACCAAGAGAGTAAATTGTCCAATTTCACTCCCAGCAGTTTAGTTTTAGCAACCTGCTCTATAGGAATATCATCAATAGAT
>SRSE01000965.1:90000-216715 GCA_005024645.1 Planiliza haematocheilus | reverse complement strand
TGTGAAAGAATGGGCCGCTCTCAGGAGCTCAGTGAATTCCAGCGTGGAACTGTCATAGGATGCCACTTGTGCAACAAATCCAGTCGTGAAATTTCCTCGCTCCTAAATATTCCACAGTCAACTGTCAGCTCTATTATAACAAAATGGAAGCGTTTGGGAACAACAGCAACTCAGCCACGAAGTGGTAGGCCACGTAAAGTGACGGAGAGGGGTCAGCGGATGCTGAAGCGCATAGTGCAAAGAGGTCGCCGACTTTCTGCACAGTCAATTGCTACAGAGCTACAAACTTCATGTGACCTTCAGATTAGCCCAAGTACAGTACGCAGAGAGCTTCATGGAATGGGTTTCCATGGCCGAGCAGCTGCAGCCAAGCCACACATCACCAAGTGCAATGCAAGGCGTCGGATGCAATGGTGTAAAGCACGCCGCCACTGGCCTCTAGAGCAGTGGAGACGCGTTCTCTGGAGTGATGAATCACGCTTTTCCATCTGGCAATCTGATGGACGAGTCTGGGTTTGGAGGTTGCCAGGAGAACGGTACATTTCAGATTGCATTGTGCCAACTGTGAAATTTGGTGGAGGAGGAATTATGGTATGGGGTTGTTTTTCAGGAGCTGGGCTTGGCCCCTTAGTTCCAGTGAAAGGAACATTGAATGCTTCAGGATACCAAAACATTTTGGACAATTCCATGCTCCCAACCTTGTGGGAACAGTTTGGAGCGGGCCCCTTCCTCTTCCAACATGACTGTGCACCAGTGCACAAAGCAAGGTCCATAAAGACGTGGATGACAGAGTCTGGTGTGGATGAACTTGACTGGCCTGCACAGAGCCCTGACCTGAACCCGATAGAACACCTTTGGGATGAATTAGAGCGGAGACTGAGAGCCAGGCCTTCTCGACCAACATCAGTGTGTGACCTCACCAATGCGCTTTTGGAAGAATGGTCAAAAATTCCTATAAACACTCTCCTCAACCTTGTGGACAGTCTTCCCAGAAGAGTTGAAGCTGTAATAGCTGCAAAAGGTGGACCGACATCATATTGAATTCTATGAGTTAGGAATGGGATGGCACTTCAGTTCATAGAATGAGTAAAGGCAGGTGAGCGAATACTTTTGGTAATATAGTGTACATGACACCGTCTCTCTACATTAATGTGCTCATCATGGCGGGAGCGTACCAGCAGACACATGGGGGGGGGGGGGGGGGGGGGGGGGGGGGGGGGGGGGGGGGGGGGGGGGGGGGGGGGGGGGGGGGGGGGGGGGGGGGGGGGGGGGGGGGGGGGGGGGGCGTCCAGCTGAGAGCAGAGCCCCAGTAGTAACAGCCTGTTTTCAGAGCGATGGAGGAGCTATAAATGGACCGAGCTGTTTCTGGCTCCCAGCAGGTGGACGGACGCTCGTAATGGAAACTCCTCAACTGGTTTTACAGCTGACGTGGTTTCTACGGGTGGAGTCGCCCACGCTGAGCTGCACAGTGAGCTGCTGGATTATATGAGAGACTGGGAATAAAACTATAAACTCACCACAGCCGTCATCATCATGAACGACTCTCTGATGAGATGAAATAAAAAGACTTCAGCTGCTGAAATATGTTCATGATGGTGAAAGAATAAAACATGTTGTAGGATCATTTTAAAGTAGAGCTTACTATTTATTTATTCATGTATAATATTAATCTGAGGATCAACCAATCAGAGCAGGGACAGCCACACGTCCTCACTAAGATCAGAGTTTCTGTCCATTCCTTGATCTCCTTATTCAATGAGAACATTCTGGAATCACTGCTAAGCTAAGACTCATAGCTAGGAGTGTTTATGCTAAGCTAAGACTCTATGCTAAGCTAAGACTCCTAGCTAGGAGCGTTTATGCTAAGCTAAGACTCCTAGCTAGAAGCATTTATGCTAAGCTAGGAGCTCTGAGAACCTTTAGGAACACAGGCCCCGGTCTTCTTGCGTTGGATCAAGTCACCCGGTTGCGAGTCAATGACCACGGCGAGTTGAAAGCGACTGTGACAAATGTTAGCGTGGGAGGAAGTGTGATAGTGTGACGTCTGGTCCAGAAGTGACAGAGACTCACAGAGGAGGGTTTGTGTTCAGAGACTCTCAATGAGTCCTTGTCTTTTATCGTCTGGGACACAGTTTCATTCATTGATTAACGGGACGTGACTGATGTTCGGTTAATGTCAGGAGGTCTGGGTCCATCCCCTCATCATGTAGATGATGCTTCAGTTTGTGTGTTGGTGGTTTAACACGTTGCTCCGTGGTTTTCTAGGTGAAGTCTGTAACTTCTTACCAACAGGATCTAGAATAAATGTTTGGGAGTCTTGGTCTTTTTCTCTGGTGGTTTGTTGCAGAATCTGTTCTTTGCTTTTTATACCTTAGAGTCAGATCTACATAAATAATGAGCTCTGCTGCTCTGACAGGTTTAATCTTAATAAACTGACGATGGTCTGATGGTTTAACTTTGTGTTTCAGTTACTAATTTGTGGAAAATCCCTGAAGCCTCTTGTGGAAGCCGACTCTGAGCCTCAGGGCCGATGTTATTCTAATACGAGGCGCTCCTCCCAGCTCACGACCTGATTGCTGAGAGGACGGGGAGTCTCTTCATCCTCCACTTAAGGAGGGAAGTGGCTGCAATCATGAAACCAGCTTCACGCCGTCCTCAGAACTAAAACAAGAAGTGAATACTGTGAGCAGCTCTGTGTGGGCGCCAGGGTATTTTCATTTCATTGAAATCCTTCCTTTGCGTTGGCATGGCAACGCAGGGTAAAACCAGAGGATGGAGGACGCTGCTTTTCTTTTTTATTTCACTTTATGAGGTTTAATGTCTCCCTGTGTGATTAACTGAAGCTATAACACTGAGGAGAAATGTTTAGTGTTTCATTTCTATCAGATCAGTTTTTTATTATTAATCAGTGAATGTTTAATGTTAGCTTCATGCTAAACAACGCTGTCTTAGACTAGAAACATTAATGACTGATGTATAAGATGCTGCTGCTTGTCAAAGGCTAACATTAGCATCTCTGTCTGATGTCCTGACATTAATTTGGAGGTCTTGAGTTAGCATGCTATTGGCTAAATGCTAAACAACATTGTGGTAAAGTTTAGGACTGATGTTCAGGATGCTGCTTGTCAGAGGCTAACGTTAGCATCTCTGCCCATGAACACTACATTAGCCAAACAGTCTTCATCTTAGTTTCTACCTGAGATCAACTCTGAATGAGGAAGATAAATAATTTAGCAATAAAAGCTAATGTGGCTAATGGTCTGTTCCTGGATACTATGGACATATTACCTGGTTTTAACTGTATATTCTTTATAAAATAATAAATGATGTGCATTAACCTCAACACTTATTATACTGTCGTGCTTTTGAACCGTGTTTGTGATTTATTCTGGGAGTAAACTTTCTAAACCTCCAATGTGCTCTCACAATTTTTAAAAACAATCAAACTTCTAATAGAAAAATAAAAGCGACACCTCAGCGACATTTAAAACCGCCGGGGCTTAGACACATAAATGCAGAGATGCACATAAAGACAGAGCACATAGATTCAAGGTCTTGATAGATGTTATGTTATTAGATTTTTCAGTGGTTTTAATAAACTGTTTGGCTTCATTCTGAAATGTAAGAAAAAAGGGTTTGATTTGTGTATCGACATTTATGAATATGCCATTTAGCTAAAGGGATAATAAAATGAATGATGTAATATTGGAAAGACAGTGAAGCCAAACAGTATCTGGGTCAATAGAAAGGGAAAGAAGGGAACCTGACAAACACATGGGATACGTTGATATTAGTGTTTTTATTCACTTTTATACACATTGTCTCATCAATTTCTATTCAAAAACATATTTTTGGTCCATTTAAAACACAACATAGAAACAAAACATAAAATAAAATTCAGTGATCCTCAATGTTTACCCTCAGTGTCTAGAACCTGGACTCCTCCTGTCGATAATTCAATAAATTCAACATCTGGTCTAGAAAAGAAAGATATAAAACTGTGATGAGGACCTCCTCCCCTAAGCTGAGGACCATGGCCTCAGGTTTGGAGGTGCTGAACTTCATCCCAGGTGCTGATCTTCATCCCAGGAGCTTCACACTGAGCTGGAGTTTGTTGTTTGATGAAGCTATGAGGACCACATCATCTGCAAAAACCAGGGACAAGATCCTCACTGAACCCGACGCTTTCCTCCACCAGCTGTGCCTAGAAATTCTGTCCATAAAAGTTATGAACAGAACCGGTGACAAAATGCAGCCCTAGTGGAGTCCGACCCTCACTGGGAACCGATCCGACTTACTACCAGCTACACGGACCAAACTCACATGAATGAGGCTAGGATGAATAACTGTTAAAACATCTCAGACCTCGTTTACTGGTGTTTAGTCTGTGAACATGAAAACAACTGAAGGCAGCATAAGACACAGAAAAGTTACACTGTTCTTTTTTAGATTTTATTTTAGCAATCAGCCTGGACAAAGTTAATATTTCTGAAAATAACGATGGACAATGAACAAAAATACCCTGAAATGTTCCCCATCACCAAGGAAACATAAAGGACGAGCGCTGAGGCCATGGCGAGCTCCGCTGACCTTTGACCCCTTTGACTGTTCAGTCTTTTATTAAATCAGAGTCCAGAGGTCGGGGACAGTCGGAGACGTCGTCTTCACGTCTTCATGGACAAACACACAAAGTACCACGGACAGGAAGTGAAGCCGGTACAGCAGCAGGCTTTTACACACAGTACACACAGTATATGTATAAAAAGAGGCGAGTACCTTCAACACGTAAAGGCACCGTGGCTAGCATCTTTGATCTTATGAACGGTTTGGTTTCAATGATTTGATTTAAAAAACTTTTACACAAAGAAACAATGAACATGTTTCATAACAGAAGGATCAGAGGGTCCATGAAAGACAGGTTCAGCTGGTTCATCCAGACATTAGTTTACACATCCTGATATTAATGAGTTAAAGGATGATTTTAGCTGTTTTAACTTTCTGTTACTCATGAAGCTTGTGCAGCTACAGTAGAGGTGGAGAACGTTAACGTGGTCCAAACAGGATTTAATCTTTAACTGAGGAAGAATCATCAGATACCTGCAGCTAGAAACTACATTAAAGGGTTGATTCATGCAAACTGACCAACACCATGGAGTCATCTCATAGCAATGTCTCAAAGCTAGATGAGAAAAGGATAAAGCTAGCGACGGGTTAGCTTAGCTTAACACAGAAAACTTTATCTTGTAGTGCTAGGACGCGTTTTCAGCCCATTAACGCTGCTGGTCCTGGGTCAGTGTTTGTGACCTTCATCCCACAGATCAGTGTGAAGCACAGCACGAGAAGAAACACTGAAGAAAACGATCAGGTCACACAGACGAGTTAGACGTCTTCATCACCTCACAATAGTTTCTGCTCTGTACAACGGTTTGTAGCTCCTGCTAGCCTCCTAGCCTCCCAGCTAACAGTAGCCTCCTAGCCTCCCAGCTAACAGTAGCCTCCTAGCCTCCCAGCTAACAGTAGCCTCCTAGCCTCCCAGCTAACAGTAGCCTCCTAGCTTCCTAGCCTCCCAGCTAACAGTAGCCTCCTAGCTTCCTAGCCTCCCAGCTAACAGTAGCCTCCTAGCCTCCCAGCATGCCTTAGCATCTTAGCGTAGCCTTAGCTTGATGGGTCAGACAGACTGGATGAAACAACCCTCTAAAGTGTTTCTGATGAATCAAACATTTTTTATTTCAGATTTCTTTACAGACTTTGGTTCCTGTTTGTTTCCGTGATATCAGTCTACATAAATAACAGACACTTGTACATTCAGAGGTATTTCACTTGAACATCTCAGAGGCTGTGTCGTTGACCAGCTTCAGTCTCAGGTTCTGACCCGGAGGCTTCATGACTTTCAGAGTTTAATCACATGATGATCTGTGAGTAAACTACCAGGAAGAAGGAGAAGTGTTTGAACCTGGACGCTCTGGAAATCATCCACCAACGCACAGAAAAGCTCATGTTCACAGAAACCCTGAGAGGAAACACATCCACCGTCTCGTTCAGACCCAAGACTCTTTTAAATCATTTGAAATCAGATTAAAGTCTGTATTTTTATTCAGCTCGGTAATCTGTTAAACTTAAATATTTACATCAAACCTATTTTAATAAACAGCTGCTGAAATTAAAACTAATCACATTAAGAGCTTTAAATGTTTAACCACAACCTGAGCTACTAACTAGGCAGTGCTGTGTTATCCTCTCTGATTGATTTTAATTTCTAAGGTTATAGTTTAAATAAATAAATAACTAAATATATTAAATGAAGGGCCCATTCTACAGACGTACCACATGAGGCTCTCAGAGTTTCTGTAAATTTAAACGTTTTAAACTATTTTAATGACGTCACTGGTTGCAGACATCAGCAGTGTTTTACCTGCAGCTCTTCTCATAGTTTTTACATCCAATCAGCTTTCAGAGCTGACGCTGCTCTCTGATTGGTGGTTTAATGTGGATGTGTTAAACAGGAAATGTGATAACGGACCGTTCAGTTTTAAACGCAGACAGACGTAATGATTGTCTCAGTGATCCATCAGAAAACCCAAAAAGAATCTAAAAATAAAAACAAGACAAACTTTCAGACTTTGTGTTTTTGTTCCAGCAAACAAACGAACGAATGAATCAAAGAGTTAAAAATCAGTGAGGCTGGTCACAGCAGATGGGAGGGCGGAGGACGTGGTCACAGTCATGGGTCAGGAAGTCTCGGACCTTCCTGCTTAAAGCGAATCGTAGTAACCACCGCCACCGTGCCCTAGAGCAAGGCACTTTTCTTTTGTCTTATTCCAGCTCAGTGACAACAAACAACAAGGTTAAAGTCCAGAGTCCGTCTTGTGTCCCTCGCCCGTCCACGGCGGATACGTCACACCTTTAAATAACATTAAACATTATGGCTATGCTGAAAATATACATTCTGACATTTAGAGATAGTACTACCTTTAAAAATACAAATGTGCAAAAGTTGTAAACAAATGTGTGTTTGTGGGTTTGTGTGTCACAGCCTGGTGGGCTCCTCGTCACTGTCACTGCAGTTACCACAGCAGTCCTGTAGGGGGAGGCACAGAGCAGAGTCCACGGGTCAAAGGTTAATTAATGTCAGATGAACGTCACATTAAACATCTTTCATCTTCGTTACTGTTCCTTCACTATTTAACATGTTCTGCACTAAACTCTGTCACTGGACAAGAATCTAAACTGTCTCTGATTTTAGCCAGCGCTGTCCACATCTCGTCCCATTTTTCCTGCTTTGAGGACAAAATGTCCTCTTGCTGCCTAATCAGTGGTCATAATGTTACGGCTGCTCCACTGGTTTCAGGAGGACGATGCCGTCCACTGACCTGTCTGCCGAACAGTCGCTGCAGGAGTCCCTGTTTGGGTGGAGGAGACGGCTGTCCTCTCCAGTCCAGGTCAGGAGGAACCGTCCCGTCCTGGTAGAAAACATTCAGCTCTGCAAAACACTCTGTCTCGATCATCTGGAGGACATCAGGACAAGAACGAGGACGTCTGTCAACACGAGGACTTTACAGAAACATTATTTGTCTTTATGAAATGTTAAATGATGCTAAAGGGACTAAAAGACAACAGTGTTCACACCTGGACCTGTTTAACCTGGACTCTAGAGACCAGATCAGTGTTCACACCTGGACCTGTTTAACCTGGACTCTAGAGACCAGATCAGTGTTCACACCTGGACCTGTTTAACCTGGACTCTAGAGACCGGATCAGTGTTCACACCTGGTCCTGTTTAACCTGGACTCTAGAGACCAGATCAGTGTTCACACCTGGACTCTAGAGACCAGATCAGGGTTCACACCTGGTCCTGGTCTTTATGTGTCTTGTCTACGGCTGCTTGTGTCTGACCTCATTCTGCCATGGAATAGAGACGCTTCCCGTGGACACTTTGCTGTAGAAGGACTCGTCTTTCGGCTCCAGCTCGACGCCTTTGACGGTGGAGAACTGCTCGATGTCCAGCACATCTTTACAGTAGATGGCCTGAGGCTGAAAGACAAGACCAGACATCACACCTGAGGCTGTTCCTGCGTCTCAGTAAATATCTCCAAGTCTCAAGTTTCCTGAATCAGCTGAACGCTCCCGTGTGGAGAACGGCCTCAGACCAGAGCTCGCTGTGTGCAGGTTCATTTCCTCACATTACTCAGTCTGAGCCTCACTGACATTCCTATTAATCAGATTAATTAACTAAGTGCTGGAGGAAGGAGTGATGAAGCTGCAGCTCTGTATTTAAATCATTCATCACATCCACCTGTTCATTAACAATGATGCTACCTTATCACACCTGCTGCTTAGCAGAGCAAGCTAACGACCGGGAGGCTTAACGTAAAGACGAAAGGTAAGAAGTTATAGAAAGATAAATTATTAGATGTTTTATCAAATCTGGAAGGAGTTTGTAGGAATTACATCCAACAGTCTGGAGTCTGAGGTGGTACTAACGTCTACATTTCAAATACATCTTAATCTGACTGTGACTCATCAGTCACACCTGGTGGTCGTCCATTGATATGAACAGTTAGACCTGTAGGATGGCTAACGCTGCTAGCTACACCTGTATCAGCTGAGTGAGACTCTTTTAACAACACTGTCTACTTCGACTCGTTTTTATCCAGAACTGTAGTAAATCCTAAAAGGTACGAATACTTTTAAGCTTCAGTGATACGGACTAAAACATGTATCCTGGTAATTTCTGGTATTTATCACAGTAACGATATAAATGATGATAAATAAATAAACACCAGTTCATTCTAATCTTTTTGACTCTAATGCATCAAGTTTTCTCTGAGTTGTTGTTTTGTTCCCGGACTCTTTGGATGAAGTCGACGCTGCTTCTGCATCTTTGCTCATTTTCTGTCTTTCTTCATATTCTGGTTTGTGCTTGTGTTTGAGGTGGTGGAACAAATTAGTGCTGTTACTGTCCTTTTTATGCACTATTTGTTTGCAAACCTTGCATGTTGTAATTTGCTGCTCTGCGTCAGACTTTTTAACCCCTTCATGCCTAGTGTCGCTAATTCACGACGCACTGTTTCCGTTCAGACTGCAGCTGAAATAACGCATGTAATACTCCAATGTCGGTTTGTGCACATTCAGAAAAATCCTAGGAACCTTTAGCAAGCACTAGTTTCTGGTAGGACCGGAGTGGTAACAAAAATACAAATATTTAACTTCTAATTGAGGCGTTAAGGGGTTAAAACCAAACCAGATAATGGAGGTGGAGCCTCGTTTAGGAACGAGCTCCTCTCTGCCGGCGTATCTGCTCCACCTTCCACCATTGTCACTTTGTCAATATTCCACACGTGTTGGGCTGAGAGTGTGTCGCGCACATATATACGTCATCAATGGGAATTTATGGTTTTTATCACGGGATGACATATTCTTACCGTGGAGAATGTTTCTGACGATATATCATAAACGATGATATATCACACATCCCTACTGTACAGTACTTCATCCATAACTTTAACGTGTCCTTAGTCATAAATGCGTTCAGTGACCGTTCACCGTGGACTCACGTCGGGGATGAAGGGCGCCTGCAGCATGCCGGCCTCCAGACGCTTGAAGTTGATGGAGCAGAAGATGGGGTGAGCTTTGACCTCGGAGGCTCCACCCCCCTGGCAGCCGAGCCTCTCCGTGGGATCTTTGGCCAGCAGCTGAGGGGTTAAAACAAGTGACCTGATCAGATCTGACCGGTGACCTAGAAGTAATGCAGCATCTGAGATCTGTCTTCTTCTTTTAAAGACTTGAAGACGCCAGTGCACGTTGTGTATTAGATGAAAATGAAGATTCTGGTTTGATCTGAGGAACGAGCACATCAACATCAACCCACCATTTTGCAGAGGGACTTGGCATCCTCAGAGAACTTGCTGGAATACTCCTCCTCCACCTCCCTCACCAGCCGCTCCACTTCCTCCCTCTTAATCTTTTTCTTCCTCTGCTGGAAAGGAGACTGGCCCTCGATCATCTCGTACAGCAGGCAGCCCAGCGCCCACCAGTCAGGGGTGAAGGTGTAGCGCTCATTCTTCACCACCTCTGGAGCTGCAGGAGGGATTTCAGTTCACGTGACTTCATGTTTCATGTCCTTAAGCAGTGCTGGAGGACAGGTCAGACACTCACCCATGTATCCCACTGTCCCCACCCGTCCCTTGATGGTCTGTCCCTCTGGTATGTGGACGGCTAGACCCAGGTCTGATATCCTGATGTGACCTGAACAGAATAAAGCAGAGAAGCAGAGACCAGGTGAAGATGTTGATCAGTGAGGGACAGGAGGACACTGGACAAACGTCTCCAGCAGACTACAGAGGGACAGCTCATTGTCTTATACATTACTTCATGTTTTATTTTATTTAATCTTCTTTATGAGCCGCTGTGACCCAGTGATTTCCTTGTGGATCAATAAAGTTCATCTGCGTCTACAGCATCAACACGACGCGCTCTCATTGGACGCCACGGTGAAAACACTTGTTGCTAGGTGACGGACGAGACGTGAACATGAAGGCTGAGCTTCTTTCAGCCAGTCATACGTGTGTCTCTTCACCTGTTGCTGTGCTGCATAAACATGACGTCACTGAGAGCTTGGGTTGCGCTCTGTTTGGCGAACTGGTGACAATGTTGCTTGCAACCAAGTTGGATCTTTTGTTGCTCGTAGTGTGACCTCACCATGAGCTGCTTTCGATTTGCCGTTAATGACACAAGCAACAAAAGCTACAACTGAGTCAAGATTGCAAGCAACGTTGTCACCATAGCGACACCTTATGGTACATTCACAGTATGAGCAACAAAAGCAACATCGTCACTGATTGACTCTTAGTGAAGCACTTGTTGACGACTGAGTTCTTATATAACACAGGAATGAGTGAAGCAACATGTGATTGGCTGATTGATCAATGCCGTCACAGTCTGAACAACAAGAGCTACGGTCAGAGTTGCTGTTGGAGTGTGACGCTCAGTGACGGCGTCAACGCGGTTCAGGCAACGACTGTTTAAATAACAGGGAACAGGTGAAGCAACCACACACAGCTGGTTGCTGCAACACTTTGCTGTTGCATGTCACCTAGAGGCCTCTGCTGGACGTCCAGTGAAGATGTGTCGAACCGCTAGCGTCAATGCTAATGCTAATGCTACCCACCATGTAGGCGCACAGTCCCAGGACAGAGTTTCTCTACGGTTTAACATGGCAGAGAACATGAGCGGCCATCTTGTTCTGGTCAGAGAGTGTGTAGCAGACGTACATGCTATGTGCTAACTGCTAACTGCTAACTAGCTACTGTCCTCTTAGCTTGCAACCTTTCCATTAGCATTATATACTAATTAGGTTGTCTTAATGTCCTCCAGACGATGTCTCAAAGGAAGAAACATATCATCTATATTACATTAAACGTAATGAAATACGTACAGAAGAGTCATGTGCCTCAAACATGTGAAAATAAAAAGCCTGGAGGTTTGTGTAGCTTGTGATTTATGGATAAAGACTCCATCATGTGTTAGCAGGTCTGTGTTTGACTCCACATTAACCTCTGACTCATCTGGACTTTATTCTCTCATCAGCTGTTTAAATGTTTTCATATTAATGAGGTTTAACTGGAGACTGAGCTCAGATCAGATCACTGCTGGAGTCACAGCGCCCTCTGGTGACCACACTCATACAACAAAGTATTTTATTAAACTCTGCGGCTCATTAAAAGGAAGTTCTGTCTTTTATAAATCATTTCAGTCCCTTCCCTGCACACTCAAATATTTATTTATTTATTTAATCCACTGTGTGACATTAGCTGTGTAAATGTGCATAAACACTTTAATGTCCCACTCATCAGAACAAATGGTTCAAACATTCATTTATATTCGTGGTATTTTAATTCCCTTTAATAAAAACAGGATTAAAAAAAAAGAATGATGCATTTTAAAAATCTAAATGATAAGTTTAAGGTTTTTATAATTAAACTGCTAATTAACCACATGACTGATGGTTCCTAGAGTCTCCAGAAGAAGAACTCAGCGTCTTTAAACGTGTCTTAGTTGTTTCAGTTTGTTATTGAACTAAAACACTCTCGACTCCTTTCCAGCTGTGGAGCCGTTATTTAAGCAAATACTGAAGATTTAGAGCAGGAATGTTTTCACTGGTGTACCTAATGAAGTGGCCAGAGGGTGTAGACCACTATTACTGTGAGAACTGATCTTTTACTTTTACAGACATGTAATCGTGACAGTAAACATCATCTGAGCTCACTGAAACAATATTTATTAATAAACTAAGAACTGTCAGGAGAACGCCAGACGTGTTTTATGAAAAGCTAACATTCATTTACTAACAGACCAACGCTGACATGTTGTCAGATAATTCTACTGGATGATTATTCTGGACTAAAGCGTCTCTGGTGTTCAAAAACCAGGAACAGGAAGACAAACCACAGCCTCAACAACAAAAACTTCTCTGTGTTATTTGCATTTACTCACACTGACTTTAAATACGTGAGCGTGTTAAACCTGAACGTAATGATGTCTAAAGGATCAAAGGTCAGACTCACCGTGGTCGTCCAGCAGGATGTTTTCTGGCTTTAGGTCCCTGTGTGACACAAGAGGAAGAGGAAGAGAGGATGTAAATGAAGAGCTGACCCGTCTGTCTTTGATGTCCCTGGAAGACGACTCACCTGTAGACGATCCGCTCCCGGTGCAGGTCCTCCAGACCACAGCAGATCTCTGCAGAGTAGAAGATGGCCCTCCTCTCGTTGAAGCCGGCCTCGCCCATGTGGTAGATGTGAAACTTCAGGTCTCCTCCGTTCATGAGGGTCAACACCAGGCACAGGGCGTCCTTTGTCTCGTAGGCGTACGCTAAGCTCACCTGGACACACACACATCATGCATTCACTTCTCTTTTTAATCTGCTTTGAACGTGAAGCCTCAAACTTTTCTGCCTCTGATCAATAACAGACATTAACAGTGATCTAGTGAGATACGCAGGAAGATGATGAAGCTGAACCCTGAGGGACTCCGGCGGCGTGGGAGCCTGTCCAAATCAAATAAGCTGAAGGAAGGCCAGATGGCTGAGAGTCAAACCACACCAGAGACAGAACAAACCTCCATGTTGTCTTTTAATTATGGCAAGTTGTAATTGTTGCACTCATCGAGTCCCTGTGGTGCAGACGGGCAGAAAACTCAGGAGGGAATATTTCCTTATTAAGGAAAGAAGAGGAACCGTTTAATGAGAATGGTCTGAATAAACCCGTGTTTATTTTATCTGTTTGTCTATTTGTCTATTTATTTTTATTAATTTAAGGCTGGAGTCAGCTGCTGGTTGTGTGGCTACGCTGTCTGAAGATCATCGTTGATCTAAAAATATCTTTATCTAGGAATGGATGCCATAATTTAATAATTTAATGTGAACATCCAATAATATTAACCTTCAACATGCACAATATTAAATTATATCAGCTGTATTTTCTGCAAAACTACAAAACTATGTAGTGACACTGCAGCAGTCAACCTGTTAGCATGGGGCTAGCTGCATGCTAACTGCCCTGTATGTCACAGAAAGCTAACATCACTGCTAAAGTCACTGAAATCTCCACATCTAGTGAATGTGGAGGCCAGGTCAACACCTTGTGCTGTTCTTCTTCCTAAAGTGTTTTTGTGGCTGCATCCTGCTGGGGATGGCTGCTGCCATCAAGGAGTGTCATTGCTATGGGGTGGGGGTGCCTGGTCTGGTCTAGGTGGGTGCTACATGTCTAAGTAACATCCACACCAATGAATGAAGCCAGGTCCACAAGTTTCCCAGCAGAACAATGAACTGTCACAGGATGGTTTAGATGTTAGTCACTGCTCCTGTCAGTGGTCATAATGTTGTGGCTGACCGGTGCATCATTAAATATCTTACCACAAATCTGCTGTTGACTTTTTCCAGGATCTGCTTCTCATTGAGGGCCATGGACTCTCCTTTCCTCTTCTTTATCCTCTTCTTCTCCAGCTTCTTACAGGCGTACATCTTCCCCGTGGCCCGTACCTGACACGCACACACCTGGAAGCACAGGTGGAGGAAATAAGGAAAACTTTTATTCATATATTTAAGAAAAGATGCAAGTGAAATAAAGTATTTAATCATGAGAGAGGAGATCGAGCATCACAACGGCAAACAGCAGAGAAAGCTACAACTACAGGATCCGTTCACGTTGGTTTCCTTCTGTGTTATAATCAAATTTTTATGAGTAAATCAGTAAAATATAACAAACTATATTCTTCCCTGTATTTAAATAAAACTAAACAGTGCGTGTGTTTTCCAGATCAAACTGTTTTTTATCATCCAGACAAATGTGATGTTTACAACAGAAATATATCAACTGCTGTTTGGTGCTAAATTAAAACATTTATTTGTGTAATGTGAGAGCTCTGAAGACGGTAACCACCCCCCTGAGGGATAAATAGATCCTGTAACACTAGTATATACAGCACACCCTGTCCTCTCAGAACTAAAGGGACGCTCATATATTATCACCGCTGTAAAGCTGGTTGCTTGGAAAAGATTTTAGTTTCTAATAAACGAACGGATCCTGCCTGAAAGTCTCAGCTGTAGTTTGTAATTTATTTTAAAGTTTAAACTGTGTTAGTGCTGTGACGTCAACAGAATGAACAGAAGAGATGATTACAGCTAAAGTCATAACAAGATAAAGTAACCAAAACCTAACAACACACCTAAAGCCTGAACAATGCTAACCATAAAACTAAAGAAAACTAACTAGGAATGTGCTCACTGAAAGATGCTAACTACAGAGCTAACGGCACAATAAGATGCTAACTACAGAGCTAACGGTACAATAAGATGCTAACTACAGAGCTAACGGCACAATACGATGCTAACTACAGAGCTAACGGCACAATACGATGCTAACGACAGAGCTAACGGCACAATTAAGTCAGAAAAATCCAAACCAGAAAACTAGTTACAGGATGCTAACAACAGAAAGATGCTAACCATAAAGCTAATGTCATAGGAAGCTAACTACACAGCTAACAATAAATATAAAGTCACAAAAAGATATCTCACTACACAGCTAGTCACAGAAAGCTATCAAGAAAGCTGAAAGATGCTAACCGTAAAGCTAAAATAAAAGGAAGCTAACTACACAGCTAAAGCCATTGGATGCTAACTACACAGCTATAAAAGCAGTCATAAAAGCTAACGACAGAGCTTCTTCATGTTTCTGTGACTTTAGCTTTTATTATTTATAGCTTTTTGTATCAGTTTTTATCAGGATCATAAACGTCTTCTTTCTAATACTCAGTTCTTAATTCACCTGTTTCTAACACACTCTGTTTTCATCGTTGGGCTTCAGCATGAAATCCATCCAACCGAGCTAACGTTGACCTTAACTTATTTTCATGCCGCCGTTATCTCGTGACCTGACGATGGTACATTTAATTAATTATCGCCATGAGATCAGTATGGAATCAAAAGAGCCTTCTTATTAGACAAATATGTAAGACAGAGACGCCATTCAGGGGCATGTAATGGAATTTAGACACCACCGTCTCTTCAGAAAACAAAGACTCCGACAGAAACACTGCACCTCTGTGCTGCTCGTAAGTCTTTAAGGCTTGTTCCTCAGAAAAGAGCTTGTTCTCATCTGACCTCAGTAACACGTCTTCTTCTTTGAAGATAAATAAATAGAAGCTATTTTATAAATTGTTTGCTCAGAGGGTGAAGCTATAAACCACAGCCACACCATGTCATTTCAGGATCCTACCCCAGATGATCTCTGACTCCGGACAAAACTGTTGATCTGATGGAGGCTGAATTATAGATCCAGGATTCTAACATGTGTGTCTGACAGGTTTCATTACTGGGCATGTGTCAGCCCATACAGTAAGTAACTGGACAGTCCTACAACCAATCAGATCAACAACGCCAGGCTCTACTCTGTCCCTGCTGTTGTTCTCCAGACCAACAACAACACAGTGAGGAGGAGGGGGGAATTAAGGCTCTCTTAATTTAAATCCTGTAAAAAGACATGAAAGAAGCATAATAATAACAAACAAAGAGTAAAAGAATCTGATGTAAATAATCTCAATCAGCTGATCAGCACTCACCTCTCCAAAACCACCTTTTCCTAAGACTCTGTATTGTCTGAATGTGTTTTTCGTCACCGGCTGCCTGATGAACATAGAGAGAAACTCGTTAATAAACAACACATAACAACATCTACAGTGTGTTTACATGTGACACAGGTTGATCTTTATTTTGCAGACATAAAATAAAGTCCAGTTCTAGCAGCACACTGGTTTAGCAGAGCGTTAGCAAAGCGTCTTCCTGTGCGTGGAGGGATTCATGAGCTCTGATTGTGGCCTCTCCAGGGATCAGCACTCCCAGCTCAGTCAAGCAGGTGAATTAAATGGACTCTTGGGGTGTTGAGTCATTAAACCAGTCACTTACTGCCTAATGAGGAGCTTGTTTTTAACAATGGTCAATAATTAGCATTGTTTTGTGTGCATATGCATAGATGGACAGGGTGAGAGCGCAGAGATGACTCCAGGTTTTATCTTTATTAGGACGTATAGTTTGCTTCTTCATTGACATGTTTGATTCTGCAGGAAGTGATTGATCAGATAAGGACCAGGCTGTACTCTGCTGCTTTCTACCGGCCATTACTGCATCAGCCCATTAGTCTGCAGGCTAATACTGCATGTCTGTAGTTTCCAACCTGAGTAATTCTTAGTTCCTGTCTGTGAGACGCTTTTAAGAAAAGACCTGACATGGTGAAATAACTTAACGCTCTTCTGCATCGCATGAATAAAGGGATCTTCTTCATCTTAAATCTTTGAATATGACGTATTCAGGAACTAAAACCTGTCATCACAGAGGCTTTGTTCACGACATTTTGGCTCCTTTATTGTCGTCTGCACCAACATTAACTAAACAAACATGACCTACTGTACTGAGCTATGAGCTTTACGTCCCAGACACACCAAAGCCAACCTGAACAACAACCGCCTCCTCACACGTCCAAAGAGGTGGCCTAAAAAAATTAGCTGGGAGGCTAAGAAGCTATGAGAAGCTAAGAGGAGCTAAGAGAAGCTACTATTAGCTGGAAGGCTAGGAAGCTAAGAGAAGCTAAGAGAAGCTACCATTAGCTGGGAGGCTAGGAAGCTAAGAGAAGCTAAGAGAAGCTACTATTAGCTGGGAGGCTAGGAAGCTAAGAGAAGCTAAGAGAAGCTACTATTAGCTGGAAGGCTAGGAAGCTAAGAGAAGCTAAGAGACGCTACTGTTAGCTGGAGGCTAGAAAGCTAAGAGGACCTTTTATTTGTTTGGAGGCTAGGAAGCTAGGAGAAGCTACTATTAGCTGGAAGGCTAAGAATCTAGGGAGAGCTACCACTAGCTGGGAGGAGCTTCAGTACTGGTAGGCTAGGAAGCTAGGGAGAGCTAAGAGAAGCTACTATTAGCTGGAAGGCTAGGAAGCTAAGAGAAGCTACTATTAGCTGGGAGGCTAGGAAGCTAAGAGAAGCTAAGAGAAGCTAAGAGAAGCTACTATTAGCTGGGAGGCTAGGAAGCTAAGAGAAGCTAAGAGAAGCTACCATTAGCTGGGAGGCTAGGAAGCTAAGAGAAGCTAAGAGAAGCTACTATTAGCTGGGAGGCTAGGAAGCTAGTTTGAGCTACTATTAGCTGGGAGGCTAGAAAGCTAGTGGGGGCTACTATTAGCTGGGAGGCTAGGAAGCTAAGAGAAGCTAAAAGAAGCTAAGAGAAGCTACTATTAGCTGGGAGGCTAGGAAGCTAAGAGAAGCTAAGAGAAGCTACTATTAGCTGGGAGGCTACGAAGCTAAGAGAAGCTAAGAGAAGCTATTAGCTGGGAGGCTAGGAAGCTAGTTTGAGCTACTATTAGCTGGGAGGCTAGAAAGCTAGTGGGGGCTACTATTAGCTGGGAGGCTAGGAAGCTAAGAGAAGCTAAGAGAAGCTACTATTAGCTGGGAGGCTAGGAAGCTAGTTTGAGCTACTATTAGCTGGGAGGCTAGAAAGCTAGTGGAAGGTACTGTTAGCTGGGAGGCTAAGAAGCTAGTGAGAGATACTGTTAGCTAGAGGCTAGGAAGCTAATGAGAGCTACTATTAGCTGGGAGGCTAGGAAGCTAATGAGAGCTACTATTAGCTGGGAGGCTAGGAAGCTAATGAGAGCTACTATTAGCTGGGAGGCTAGCAAGCTAATGAGAGCTACTATTAGCTGAGAGGCTAGGAAGCTAGTTGTTGGAAGGATTACTAATTAGAGAAAACTTTTCTTAGGCCGCTGGTCAGACTCAAGGTCATCCACCTTCCACAGTTCCTGGAAACTCAACAATGGCAGCTCTATTTAATGTGGTGAGCAGAGAACAACCGCTCCTTCTGCTGTCAGTCGACTCCATTCATTCACAGCTTTCACTCACTAAACTGTTCTGCTCATTGTTGATGAGGTGTATAATCATGAATGTTAAACGTTCTCCTAGAAACAGACTGTTTATCACAGACCTGGGAACCATAAATGATCAACTTTCCTGTTTATTTTATCTACGGACGCATTAACAACCACAGGAACACACCATCACACCGTGGCTCTGCTACACACCAGGAATCAGGAGGCTGGGATTTTACTGAGAAACTAACTTTGGGACGTTTTTGTCTTTTAGGAAATTTGTTTGTGGTTCTGTTTGCAAAGTAGTTGATATAACTGCACCAGTGTTTTCAGATTTCACTTTGCATGCCAGCGTGGCGGCTCAGATGTGTGAGCGGATATGTTTTAAGTACTGACACGTTATCTGTCGACCGCTGTGTAGCAGCATTCAACCTCTAAACACCAGCATCTCAGCAGAGTCGACTCTGAGGCATCGAGGGGACGTTTCATTCTTGAAGCAGAGCTCACATCAGTAAAAATGAGACAGTCACAACCACTAAACATCCAGCGGCTCTCCAGCCTCCAAACACCCAGACAGACTCAGTATCTGGACTGTCCCAGTTAGTGGTTGATTCATCGCTCTGCTTCAGACACAAAGAAGAATCTCTGGAGCAGATGTCAAATAAGAACCAAGCTTCATATCATGTCATGTTTTGGTGCAGACAGAGGTGGAGATGAACCTGAACCTGTTGAACACACTTCAGTAGTTTGGCTTTGGGAAAATAAAATAAGAGCTGAGGCGCCTCTAACAAACTCCCACTGGTGTTTCATTTTTATTAAAGATGGAAAACTTCCTCCATTTTTAGTTTCCTGCAAAACATATGATATTTCAATATTAGATCAGTTAAATAAAGGAGGCTCTATTCTGTTGGAGAGCAACCAGGTAAAGACCTTTAATCAGCCGCTGCAGATGCTGTTTAGTCTGTTTTAGTTGTTTATATCAGCGGTGTTCCTCACCTAACCTTTAGCCTACATCCTGCTCAGAAACACTCTGCACAAACTGGAAAGGAAAAACTTCTTGTTGGACAATTTCAAGGTCCCGTTAAAGCGTGACGTTGTTTCTGGAGATTGTTTTGAAGCCTGAGGAGATTGAAGGCAGGGAGGACAGGATGTGATGAGGCAAGCGCTCAGAGGGAGCGTGTTGTTACAGGTTCTGCTCAGAAAGAGATTAAAACTTTACCTCTCCAACCACTTCCACTGGAGGAACCTGTTGTAGTACATGCTGTCGAGGTAGTCAGCGAAGGGCGCCACGCTCAGGTAGTCGTGAATCAGTCTGGAGGAGACACAAGAGAAAACACGGAGTCAGACGAGCTAATCAACGCGACGCCAGAGGAGCCGACAGCGACTCCAGTTATTCATCAGACCATCAATCAGATCAGATGGAGACGTCTTAGTCGTCTGCTAATCAGTCAGGATGGACACTAACATGGAGGACGACATACTCATTATTAATATCATACTTCTCCTCCTCTCCTCCTCCTCCTCCTCCTCTCCTCCTCCTCCTCCTCCTCTTCCTCCTCCTCCTCCTCCTCCTCCTCCTCCTCCTCTCCTCCTCCTTCCTCCTCCTCCTCCTCTGCCTCCTCTTCCTGTTCTCTCCTGGTGTTCCTCCTCCTCCTCCTTCCTCCTCTTCCTCCTCTTCCTCCTCCTCCTCCTTCCTCCTCCTCCTCTTCCTCCTCCTCCTGGTCTATTTCCAGTAGGAGTGTCGCTCCTCCTCATCAGAACCTCTTCATCAATAATCTTCTAAACACACACACGTGTCCGATCACATCATTTGATTCGGTCTCCATGGAAACGGCCATTGATCAGGACGAGCTGAGGAACAGCCTGAGCTCAGAGCTGTGAGAGGACGCTGCTCAATCTGTCTCTGTCCAATCACTCGTCCTTATCAGAGAAACATGAAGTTAATCAGAACAACTGTCTTTCCTTCCTGTTGAAGCCTTTCTTTCCTTTTATCTCGCCTGGATCCCTCGTTGTCTCGCTTTAATTGTGATTTACTTCTGTCATGCTCAAACGTAATTAACAGCCGTCACGATCTGAACTTTCTCATGTGGAAACACTGGAGAGCAGACGTCACAGTTATCTTCATTAAAGGAGGAGGATTAAAAGTTTAAAGCATCTGTGAGTAACAATGACTGCAGAGAGTCTTCACTTTAACTGTCAGAAGACAATTTAAAATAAACCGCTTCTAAATAAATCCACATCAGTATAAAAATAACAAATATCAATGGTTAAATTTAAAATGATGAGGTAAAGCTAAACTAAATTTAACAGTCAGATATCTGCTCATCTCATTATATAATATCATCTAAGAACATATATGATCCTCCACAGCTACAGAGCTGAGCTATAAATCCAGTCCACACCCCCGTGGTCTTACTTGGTACAGTCCTTGAACAGCTCCTTGCAGGCCTCCTGCTGCAGCCTCTCGGTGCACTGAGCCATCATGGCCTCCTCCACCTCAGACACATGGTCGTCTGACTGCAGCCAAAATAAAAACCATAAACACGGTGACTCAACTCTGACAGTGAATCCTGAGGACGCATGTCCAGACGTGTTTGAAGGTGAAGACACAAACGCTGAGAGGAGCTCACATATGATCGTAACATGTCAGTGAATGAGCAGATCAGTGGTTTACATTCATCTTATCTGCTTCTTAACAAGAGGACCTGGGTGGTGCATTCAGGGACATGCTGTAAAGTTTTGCCTTATAGTTTATTTTTGCTTTTAAGTCCATTATTCTTTGCCACTTTGGGATAAAATAAAATGCAAAATTAAACTTCAGGATCCAAATCTCCCAATGTCCCTCAATGCACCGTTAGGAAAAGTTTAATTCTTGTCAGTTTTCTTTTCACCGTTTATTTTAACCACTGATTTACTGTTCATTCACAGACTGACCTGCTCCTTCATGTTTGTTTCCTAAACTGCAGCTGTCATCTTTTATTTATGATCTAAACGAGCTTTTCTCTCTATACCTGGTGCAGTAAACCTATTGCACACTGGACTGTTGAGTCCCTGAACGCACCTTTGGGTTGAAGTACTTGTCAATGAGCTCCTGACCACATTCCCTCCTCTTCTCATCAGGCGTCACCTCGTACTCCGCCTGCACGGGAATAACACAAAACAACTTATGTCAGTTTCAGAAACAGCTTTGACTGTGACTGCAGACTTTAAATACTTTAAATAAATCATGTCACACGTATGAAATACAGAGACATGGAGACATGACCAAACAGAGATGATTACGGCCTCATGTCTCCTTTATCTGGTGAACACACCACTAAGACGATGCCGGTTAGGAAGATCTGGATCATGTCTCCAAGTCACCAAGCAGCTGTTGATGGTTCTGATCCAGTGGTAGGTAGAGATCCATTAATATTCTACTGACCACATATTATTAACATACGGAGCCACAGCTTGTGGTTGTCAGGAGGAAGTATTTACAGCTGATCATGGAGAACACATTCAGAGAACCAGAGAACCAGGAGAGAGTTTCCTCATCCACACCCTGTAGCACATCAGCTGATTGAACATCCATCCTCGCTCTCAATGAGCTGCAGTAAACTGAGCCTGACTGGAAAACTCTAAAGTGCTTCCTCTGCGCTGTAATGCTAAGTGACAGCACAGACAGCTCAAATCTCATTTTCGCTCTCCATCCCGTCCTCTTGCTGGAGTTCTTAGAGAGAGGAGACGGGAAGCAGCATTATGGCTTTGAGTCGCGTTTGCTTGAGGACTGAAAGAAGTTTGGTCGAGAGTCGCGTCGGAGCTGAAGGACGTGAGCCTCATGGTGACGTCCTGTCATTCACCAGATCAGATACAGGACCCTGGACGTCCAAACACAACGTCCACAATCAGAGCTAGCAGAGACTATTCTGCCCTGACGTTCCTGCTGCTTTATGCTAAGCTAGGCTAGTCACAACCTGACGGCTCGCTGCTTAACTTTACATCTTGAGCTAAGTCACTGTTTGATAACTTGTTATAGCTACACCTGCTTTCAAGCGAGCAGTCGTTAAACACAACCCTAACTTTATATCATCCTGACCATCTACTACCACGTCTAAGGCCTCGTCCACACAGAGACGCTTTCTGGTTTAAAGATGTTTTGCATCGTTTTGTCTGATCATCCACATGAATCCTGTAAACGCTCTAAAACACACTTTTCTGAAACCTGGTCCCATCTCCACCATGGCCACGCCCCCTGGAGCAGCCTTCCACCTCTTATGTCCCGTGAGACGTCTCCTAACAGCATCAACAACAATGGTGGACTACATGCTCGTGTTCCTGCTGGAGAAGATATTGAGCCTATTATGGTTACTAGGGCTAAATATCATTTCTCCTTGAGTTTGGTTTCTTCTAAAGTCGATTTGTAAACAGCGCTCAAGCTTTATGCTCATGCTCCACCTCTTCCTCTCTGAAACAGCTCCACCTATAGGCCTGGAGTATGAAGCAGAGCTTTGAGTCGTGTTGAGACGGATCCGTGTGGACGCAGATATTCTTGAAACAATGCCAGGGAAAACGTAGGAGAAGATTGTTTTAATACTAAACCTTCCAAGCAGAAGAAGAAGAAGAAAGCTTGGTCTTACCACGGCGTCCAGGAACTTGACGCAGCGTCTGAGCTCGGGTCGAGTCTCACAGAACTGTCTGAACAGTAACCGTCCGATGGGCTGGCGCTCACACAGGCTGCAGTAGTCCTTCTCTGAACAGAGACACAAAGGTACAGGTCATTAATTAGACGTTTGTTTAAAGGTTGATGCTGACTATCTGTTCAATACGAGTTCAATAAATCATTCAAAGGAAATACAGCACTGTTAATTTAGGCAACGTAGAAAGAAGAAGTAAAACACAGGAGAAGATTTAGTGTTGGGGTCGTCTGAGTTCACCTGTCCAACTGAGCTTTGGGACAAAAAAAACACAACAGCACCAAGGAAACATGGATTTGCATCCATGACTCATGGGGATGCAAAGCGATTCAGGAGCCTGACGCACAAACAAATATGATTCATGGAGATCACAGAGGCCGGAGCGATTGTTGTGAGAGGGGAAAGAAAGAAAAGGGCAAACAGGTCTGTAAACTCTATCAACCTCTGTCAGATACCGATCTTCTTCCTCTTGGCCGACTTTTGACTGCACATGATTTCTTTACAGCGCGTTTAGAAACAGGAAACATGGACGGTTAATTAGGACAGAGCGCCATAAAACAGTCACCTCTACCTGTAAACAGATCATTAATCTGACTGATGAATCCATCACTAATAGATGTTTTGTAAATGAAGCATTCAGAGAAAATGTCATTAGTTTGTTTAACAAATTTAAACGACACAGAATCAAAGACGACAGATTTCATGATTTCATTTGCATTCAACAGAAGACAGAGGACGTCTGTCAGTCCACATGAGGAGGTGGTCTGGGACATTAAGACTCAACAGGGCTGAGTCTTTGTCTCTAAATAAATCAGATGTTCTCATGTGAGAGTGTTTCCATCTGGTTCCTAAATGTGGATCATGTCTCCAAGTCACCAAGCAGCTGTTGATGGTTCTGATCCAGTGGTAGGTAGAGATCCATTAATATTCTACTGACCACATGATGGCGCTGCTGCTCATTTACAGACACACACACTGAGATCACATCTACAGAGCTGGCTGGGGACGCGTGTGGAGACACATTTACATTAAGACCAGGTGGATGGACAGGTGAGACCAGGTGAGACCAGGTGAGAGCAGGTGAGAGCAGGTGAGAGCAGGTGAGAGCAGGTGAGACCAGATGAGACCAGGTGAGACCAGGTGAGAGCAGGTGGATGGACAGGTGAGACCAGGTGAGACCAGGTGAGAGCAGGTGAGACCAGGAGAGAGCAGGTGAGACCAGGTAAGAGCAGGAGAGACCAGGTGAGACCAGGTAGATGGACAGGTGAGACCAGGTGAGACAAGGTGAATGGACAGGGGAGACCAGGTGAGACCAGATGAGACCAGGTGGATGGACAGGTGAGACCAGGTGAGAGCAGGTGGATGGACAGGTGAGACCAGGAGAGACCAGGAGAGACCAGGTGAGACTAGGTGAGACCAGGTGAGACCAGGAGAGACCAGGTGAGACTAGGTGAGACCAGGTGAGAGCAGGTGAGACCAGGTGAGAGCAGGTGAGAGCAGGTGAGACCAGGAGAGACCAGGTGAGAGCAGGTGAGACCAGGTGAGAGCAGGTGAGAGCAGGTGAGACCAGGAGAGACCAGGTGAGAGCAGGTGAGACCAGGAGAGACCAGGTGACACCAGGTGACACCAGGTGAGAACAGGTGAGACCAGGTGAGACCAGGTGAGACCAGGTGAGAGCAGGTGAGAACAGGTGAGAGCAGGTGAGACCAGGAGAGACCAGGTGAGACCAGGTGAGACCAGGTGAGACCAGGTGGATGGACAGGTGAGACCAGTAGATGGGCAGGTGAGACCAGGTGAAACCAGGTAGATGGACAGGTGAGACCAGGTGAGACCAGGAGAGACCAGGTGAGACCAGGTGAGACCAGGTGAGACCAGGTGGATGGACAGGTGAGACCAGTAGATGGGCAGGTGAGACCAGGTGAAACCAGGTAGATGGACAGGTGAGACCAGGTGAGACCAGTAGATGGACAGGTGAGACCAGGTGAAACCAGGTAGATGGACAGGTGAGACCAGGTGAGACCAGTAGATGGACAGGTGAGACCAGGTGAAACCAGGTAGATGGACAGGTGAGACCAGGTGAGACCAGGTGAGACCAGACTGTCCAGGTTGTTTTCTTGATTTGAAAGCTCTGATATCAAATCAGAAATTCATGGTATCGATCATTTCCTACATCCTCTCATTAGAAATCTTGCTAGACGGGTTTCACGCTACAGGTGTTGTGTGATTTCTAACGAGATTATCCAAAAAGTTTTTTGGGGTTACCATGACCTGGATGACTGGTTCAAAGCTACAATAAACTTGTTGTGTGGTGAAGATCAAAGCTGACTGGATTAAAAAGAGCTGAACAAAAGCAAAGACACGTGAATATGAGAAACTAGAGGAATCAAAACGAGGAGATACCACAAACCTCTGGAACTGAGAACATTTTGTTCAGAACAAAAACATCTCCAAACAAACTGATGGTGAAACGAGTCAACGATCAGTAGAGATCTAGTCCTGTTAGCTTTTAATCAGACATATTCATTCATAAATACTCAGGGTGAGTGCTGGTGCCTCTCTGAGTCGTTCTGCTCTACTAATCCTTCCACTGCTACGTTCTCTTTTGTTCTTCTGCTTCTACTAACGATCTCGTTTTCCTTTGACGTTCTCCCTCAGCGTTATCAGACGCAGAACCAAGGAGAACAATGAAGAGATCTGTGGACGACAACAAAACTCAAGGCCATGACTCTAATTAACATTTCTGCTTCATACAGATTCAAAATTAGCTTCATTACATTTCATAGAGCTGCCTGGCTGGTCCCACACCAGCTCCTCATGCATGAAATACCAAAAGCCCAAGTTCTAAGAATTCATCATCATCTGGTTGAGGCTGAGTGGACTCTCTCAATAGATGTGGAGGTGTGGTGTACATGAAGGGGCACCGGGACTGTACAGAACACGCTGTACATTAATCCACAAAGAAGTTAAACAAAGAGGTCACTGTTAGACGTCCTGCCTGCTCTGAAGGCCTCCGGTGATGCCACGGGTTTGAAGATGAAGGCCTCCGCATGTCTGACGTCTATTTATAGAGTAGAAAGCAGAATGAAGAGGTTCATCTCCACTTGTAAGTCCGTTCAGTGATGCTGTGGTGCATGTTAAGAGATTTCTTCTTCTTTTTTAGCCACAACTCTCAGATTGAGACCTTTGTTCACATATAAAATGATTTGATCTTTGTTGCAGACATTTGGTCGCTGGTAGACGTTGAAATGAGCAGCACACTAAAACATTATTATTACTGTTTTTACTGTATTTCTTATTTACTACTGTCTGCAGGTACAAATATACACCTTACTGTGCATTGTACTGCGTATAACTGCAATAAAATCTTAATTCTTCTTCTTCAAAATACTTAAAATTATCACCAACGATGGAGCCATTGGTGTAGTATGTCTGGAGCAAGAAGAACATGGTGGAGCATGGTGGTAGTTAATAGTAGTTAAAGTGCAGTTTGACATTTATATTGATTCAACTAAAGATGATTAACATGAAGCACTTCAGCACTAACTTTATGTTCATTACTCCATCTAGTGCCCGTAGCGTCCATCTGGGTATGAGCATTGACACCATAGTCACCAGGTTCCCTCAGTCTACTGCTCTGCTCGGTTCTGGAGAACATACTGTATACACGTCTTTCCTCTTCTGTCAACAAAGGTTTCCTGCAGCCACAACAACCAAACTCTGAAACCAGTCACGTAAACGCTTCATACTGTACCATCATGTTTCTCTAATGGCCTCTTACAGCCGCCCCGTCCAAACTCAAGATGCTTTAATTTTGTAATTCGTAACGAGGACAAGCACATGTGCAGGGGATTTCCTGCACGTGTCTCTGAGGTGCACGAAGTAGGACAGTTAATAGAAAAAAACAACAGCGAAGTCGGGAGGGTATTTTCTCTGAAGTGCATTTCAGGCTGCAGCGCGTTGGCAACTTACTGCGACTTCTTGAACAACAACAAAGAGCTTGTTGAGTCACAGATAACAGATATGAGGAGCAGATACTGGGATATTTTTAAGCCCGTTATTATGAAAACTTAGTTTGCACGTCATTACAGACGATGGGCAGAAAATGAAACATGAGATGTGAATATGTGTTAGTCATTGTCATCTCCTGGCAGCTGATAGTTGGTTTCTAGTGAACGCTCCAGGCTCCAGTTTCCCAGGAATCCCTTTTTGTATATTTCTCACCCTAAATGTTTAAAAGTGTGTTTGGTGCACGGTGGCAGCAGCATCATGTTTCAGGGCTTCTTCACATGGAACTAGAGCTTTTTAGAGACTTCACTAATGACAGACCGGGTTCACCTGACGCCCAAATCACCTCCATCAGCATGGTTGATAAGGTGGTAGGAACCAAAATGGTGGACGTGTTTCCTTCAGGTAAACATTTAGAGAACTCAGTGTTTGTGTTTAATGTTAATCCAACTCTATGAATTTAATGAACATGTTTTGTTGTTGTCACATCTCTGCTGGTCTCCTTCTTCAGGTTTAACAAATAAATAATACGTTTATTGTGTTTAGCATCTTATCTGTTAAATACAAAGAAATTAGATAAGAGACAACAACCTGTATGAGACAAACCAGGAAGTGAACCGTTTCCTGACTGTCTTTCTCAACCTTTCCTCCCACTCATCTTGTTCTACCACTAAAACTACTGTAAACCAACGGTTAAAGAAAGTTAAAGCTCTTCAGAAACGGCGGTTACCTTTGTGCAGCTCACCTTTTAACCATTTTATTTTCAACCTCAAACTTATTTTTTTTTTTTTTTTTTACATTCGTGCTATTTCTGATCAGCTTTCCAAAACATACACCATGTTGTCTGAACTTCCTTCTCTTGTTTGTGTTCATGTGTTTGGGGGAAATCATTCAAATCAAAGCTCATTTGCATGATGGTTTTTAGGAAAGAAAAAAAAACCAGCTCTGGTTTCCAATAACACAAAAAAAAGAAGAGACAGACGGAGAGCGGTGGCTTCATTTTCAATGCAGAAGTAGGAAGTAAAAATCCCTCCTCACATCTGAACAACTGTTGAATTAGATGTAAAGCGTATTTTATCACGTGACAAACAAACACTGTTGATTCATAAGAGAACTTCACAACATTTGTGCGAGTGTTATTGACTTCAGTGAAGAACAGCTAAGACACATCATCAAACGTTCCTCGTGCTTGCTGTTGACCTCACTGGACTCATTTTCTGTCTTTTTTTAGACTATTTTATAAAACCACTACATAACTTTGATTAAAGCGTAATAAAGTTACAAAAACATCTGGTGACAGCGAGTTGACCAGCTGTCAAACGAGGGTAAACATCAGCTACGGCGACAGTTTTTACTTATTTAATGCTTCTATGTCTGTTTATAGTCTTTAATTTTATAAACTTATATTATGTTGATAACATTTTATATTTATTGACAGATTGTACGTTTGTTTGTCACATGTTAATCTGTAGAGCAACCAGAAACTATAAATGTCATGTAAAGTTAAAGGTTCAGGGCAGAACAACTGTCTCCCCCTACTGGCAGAGGGAGTGTTTACATAAAAACAGTCGACAGTTAAATCTGTTCTTCTTCAGTCTTCTTTCTACAGCTTTAATCCTTCCTTCCTTTTATCCAGAGCATAATAAACCCTCATGACCTCAGACGTCTTCATAGAGCCATGGTTACGTTCATAACATTCCTAACTCTGTCTCCATCGTACAGTTGCTCAACTCTTCATTTCTGGCAAACACAAATGCCAACGCAGAGTTAAAACTAGAGAGTGATGTATCTGGTGCTAATTAGATTAGCTTAATCAACTTTGAAATTAACTTGTTTATCAAAGGCTTAAAGGCAGAATTTATTTTTCATCTGGAACATAATAAACATTTTGTAGGTGATTTTATTTATATCATGCTTCCTGACGGCCAGAGTGATCACAGAGCCCTGGTTACATCCATAACAGTCCTACCTCTTATAGCTTACGCCATCTCTGTCATACAAATGTTCAAGTTTTAATATCTATGTGCAAAAATAAATTAAAATAAAATCCAATCTGTGCGTCTCATCTCTCAATGTACAATGAACATTACTCGATCATAATTACTGTATTTTTCAGACTATAAGTCGCGTTTCTTTCATGGTTTGTCTGCTCCTGTGACTTATATATTAAAAAATATAATTTCACATGTTCGTTATTTTCACACTGACAGCCGTGAGAGGACGCTCTAGGCTCGTATCTCTTACTCCTTTTACTCCACAGACGATGAAGAATTAAATGTATTTAGTGATTCTAAGTGAGATGGAGAGTTTGATAAACGTGTTATGTTGTTTATGCTGTAGTTATCTGAATAACTGTTAATATGTTAACATACCAGACATTGTTCTCTGTTCTATTGTTATTACTATAACTTTCTAGATGAAATGTGTTGGTCTCTGATTTTATCAAATAAATTTACCCCAAAATGTGACTTATATGTGTTTTTTTCTTCTTCATTCTGCATTTTTTAGCTGGAGTGACTTATACGGTAAACCCTTCATATAGAGCGTGGTTCCTGAATAAGATGCTGCAGCCATGAGTCTCAGATTTATTCTGACCCATCTCTGTCAGCTGGAATGCTTCGGCAGAGCAAACAGAATCACGTCTTTGTCTCTGCACGGGGAATTCCCACAATTAAGGACCAAATACTGTGTCTACTGTCTTTCACACTAGTGACTTATTTAGACAGGAAATGCATTGAAGCCACCTCCAGGGCCATCCTGAAACTCACCTTTATTCTACTGAAAAATGATTTGGGGCGGGGCTTAATGTGGTGATGGAGTAACAGACACTTTATCTGATCACTGTGGACGTGTTAACAACAACATGGCTGAAGCCAGAGGTTTAGATCCCAGGACTGTTCAGTCAGGACGAACAACAATAAAAATATCTTATTATCTTAATGTCACATCTTTCATTGCTCTGATTGGTTGAAGGACTTTCAAACTTTGTTTAGACGTATTTTTTTCCTCTGTCACGGTTTAAATACGTCACATAATGAAATCCAGATGGTGTGATTTTTTATGTTTACGTTCATTCCCAAGATCAAACCTCCAAACAAGACTGAGACACTGATCCTTATCTCTTGCTCAATCCCTAAAGTTGACAGAATTTAAATGACTTTAGTCTTTAAGGGACCGTAGTTAATTCAAAGTTTGCACTTTTAAAAATCCAGCGTTTCATAAAAGCTCAGACGTTGCTCTTTCACTACGGCCGTTTCACATGAACCTCTCCCGCTATGTTATTCCTCTTTTATAACATGCACTAAATTATAAATTAACAGGTAAAATGGAAAAATGAGCAAAAGCAGCTACTCACAGGACATAACCTGAGCTTTTATAATCAAAAGTAATCCAGGCAGACATTTTGAGGCTGAGGTGTTAAAGGGTTAAAGACATTTCTATCTGCAGCCCATTTACTGCGCAGATAATATACAACACAACCATATCTGAGATCTTCTGTCTTGTGTCATGAACTACGTCTCCAGCCTGTTAAAGTGAAAGTAACCATAGTGCTGCTTGAAACAGCAAAAACACCCATCAGCTTCCTCTTTCTGCAGAGGCCACAGCTTCCTGTGTGCGACGACTTGAGCAACTTTTTGTAGTCAGACTCATCATGCGTTTTCTGAACCGGATAAATGATCAGTTTGGTACCCGGAGGATTAAGCTCGCTTTTAGTTTAGCATAGTGCAGGATAGTGTGAGTGCATCGTTTGCTTTTCCCTCGAGAATATCTTTAATATCAAACTAGAGAGACAAGTGAAAACCAAAGTAACACGGAAGCAGTTATGAAAGACAAAAGTGACTGATCCAGGTATTAGTTTAGTACAATGGTTGGTTTTGGGACTGAAAAGCTGTTTCCTGGATTCTAGAGCTGTTCACTTTGTTTAAAAATGTAAAACTTATTTATTTATGACTTTTAGAAATAACTTTACATAGGCTGCTTCCTGTGCCACTCATATGGAGGTGGTCTGGGTGGATGGTGGGCCAACAAAGCATAGAACACAGAGTTTACATCATGACGCCTGTTGTTGGCATAAGAAAACAAAAGGTGTTTGAGGTTATGAAAAAAGACTTTATTTAAACATAAAAACGTCTACAGCTACAAGTCATCTCTGACCTTTTTAGTATTTAACCACAAACCTAATCTTAGCCAGGTCATAGCTGCCTACCTTAGCAAAGCTTATTCACGTATGAGTGGGTACTTTCTTAGATGTTATCGAGACACTGATGAAACCCACCGAACGCTGAAATAAAAAAACTTCCTTGTACGGTTGATGAACATCAGAAATCAGGCAGCGTTACAGTTATTTTTAGCTGCAGATGGATTACATCCAGAGCGGATGGATAATTAATGTGTGGAGTGTGAAAGGTCATTGTTGATGTTGGAGTAATTCACCAACACAAACTCAACTTCCTGTGTAGACGAGGTTTGTTCACACAATGAGAGATGCTTTTATTTACTTATAACTCGACTGAAACGTGGATAAAAAGAGACAATGTAACATCACTAAATACTAAACCTGTAAGACGACGTGATGACGGCCGAGCAGACTACTTTTCTAAGACTCCCATATAACAAGAACCAAGTTAAAGCGCATTAATCTGACGTCAATAACAACACAAATCGTCTAAAGACGCTTTACAAAGCCGTCCTGAAACCTCCAGAGCAGCCTGAAGCTTCTAACAAGAAGAAACCTTGAACAGAACCAGAACCAGCTGATATGGAGGAACCATCTAAGGCCGGCTGAACTAATCTCTACTCAGCAGACTGACATATGACACAAACAAATAATTCCCCAAACGTTGACCTGAAGGAAACACCGTCCTCCACTTTGACTTCTTCTATTATATTCATCATGATGATAACCTTTAACCGTTAGGTGATGCCAGATGGATCAGCACCATGGATACGGTGAAGCGTGGAGGTAACAGCATCATGCTTAAAAGCTGACATTAGTTCAGCGTGTCCACGTCTCTGAAGTATTTTTTCTTCTCTTATCTTTACCCCAAAACAAAACACAAAGGCACCTGGACTCGTAGAGTTCCTTGAAGATGTTTTGACATTAACCTGAAGCATCGTGTTTTGCTTTTCTTCTTCTCTTCTATGATGCTGTTACCACCATGCTTCACCATGCATACGATGTCCTTTGCAGGGACGTCCTGAACAGAGTTTGTCCTTTTTTGTGTACATAGCCTGAGATCTGGATGAATGGGTGTCACTTTCTGTATGCTATTAGTGGGCCACCTCCTCTACTGTATACAAAGGAAATGAAAAATCAACATTAGTCATACTTCCCAGAGTGAAACTTAATATTAAGTACTGTCATATCAGATCATGTTTCAGTACATTCTGCATTTGGTTTGTTTTCTTAAGTCTCCTGACCCTGCAGGCCACCGTACCAGCAGCCAAGGGTCATGAAGTTACCACATCTCGACATTTAGTGGTTGTAAAGTTAAAGCTGCTGCTGCTGACACCCAATAAAAACACTGTCGCTGTGTGAAACAATGAGGGGATTGAATAAAAACGCTACCACACAGCGGCACACTGTACGTTCAGCTGTCATGCTTAGTAACTCATACATTAATATCACAGGGGATTTTTCCTCTAAAGGAGAAGAAGAAGAGTCATCTGCTGCTATTTAACGAGGAGACTTTAAAATAAAACTCACGTGTTGTGCATTTGGTTTTCTGCAATTATAAAAATATGCTCTGATACAGAAACCTGTGTGTAAACTAGAGACAGCTGGTCCAAGCAATATTTCTTTTTGTATGAACTCAAGAGATGAGCTGTTGTAAAACGTGGCAAACGTTGGAAAGAATATGGAAACAGAAAAGTTATATCTGTTGGATCTCGTCATAGTCACACAAGAAGAAGAAGAAGAATCATTTTGGTAATATTAGTGTCACGTATTCACTCAAGCTCACTCATTAGCTTAGAGGCTAGGAAGTTATGAGGAGCTACTATTAGCTTTGAGGCTAGGAAGCTATGAGGAGCTACTATTAGCTTGGAGGCTAGGAAGTTATGAAGAGCTACCATTAGCTTGGAGGCTAGGAAGCTATGAGGAGCTATCATTAGCTTGGAGGCTAGGAAGCTATGAGGAGCTACTATTAGCTTGGAGGCTAGGAAGTTATGAGGAGCTACTATTAGCTTGGAGGCAAGAAGTTATGAAGAGCTACCATTAGCTTGGAGGCTAGGAAGCTATGAGGAGCTATCATTAGCTTGGAGGCTAGGAAGTTATGAGGAGCTACTATTAGCTTGGAGGCTAGGAAGCTCTGAGGAGCTACTATTAGCTTGGAGGCTAGGAAGCTATGAGGAGCTACCATTAGCTTGGAGGCTAGGAAGCTATGAGGAGCTACCATTAGCTTGGAGGCTAGGAAGCTATGAGGAGCTACCATTAGCTTGGAGGCTAGGAAGCTATGAGGAGCTACCATTAGCTTGGAGGCTAGGAAGCTATGAGGAGCTACCATTAGCTTGGAGGCTAGGAAGCTATGAGGAGCTACCATTAGCTTGGAGGCTAGGAAGCTATGAGGAGCTACCATTAGCTTGGAGGCTAGGAAGCTATGAGGAGCTACCATTAGCTTGGAGGCTAGGAAGCTATGAGGAGCTACCATTAGCTTAGAGGCTAGGAAGCTATGAGGAGCTACCATTAGCTTGGAGGCTAGGCAGTTATGAGGAGCTACTATTAGCTTAGAGGCTAGGAAGCTATGAGGAGCTACTATTAGCTTGGAGGCTAGGAAGCTATGAGGAGCTACCATTAGCTTAGAGGCTAGGAAGTATTATACAGAGCTTTGATTGTTTAAATCTGCTTGTTCCAGCTCTTTATTCCATCTCTACAGATTCACACTGTTAGAAGCTGCATCGACAGACTTCTTGTTGTCATTATGTGTTCGTTCTTGTTTGTACCAAGTCAGAATAAGTTATCTTCTGATGGGTCCTGGATGAAACCAGAGGAAGAAGAAGAAATCGATTCCAAACTACCAACATGGAAGTCAGATTCATGCAGGAGGTACTGTGGTTTTATTGTAAAGTATGGACTAGAACAGGAGGATGGTCATTCTGGAATCTGAAAAGCAGCATGCCTGAAATGCATTGTGGGATATTTGGCTGTCCCATGTCCACATACGTCACTAAAACAACCTACCACCTTTTCCAGGGCACAGCTTTCCTCTGGACCTTTATGACCAAACACACGCTCGTATCTTACCTGTGCTCTGTCGTAGCTCCTCACACAAACTTATGTGTGGAAACTGAAGCATCTGCTTCCATTTCTTGCTCTTTCCTTTTCTGTTCCCGCCGCCTCCTGCGTGAGACAAAGAGAGGGTTTGGTTTAAGGACGGTGGTTATCACTTCACACCAAGATAGATTTGATTTCTGCCGGTGGAAAGACTGTGACTGAAACAACCACATCACGTGCTACACATTAGTGTCTGACGTGTGAAACAAGACAAAACATGTGTGAGAGACCTCCAGAGAGCCAGGAAGTGCACCTCATTGCACAGCTTGTTGTGGCTTGATGCACTTTTGCATACGACCAGCAGGGAGTAGAAAGTAAGAGAAACTGGTAGAAATTGTTGCTGATAAACACACACCACTACTTCCTCCAGTGGTTTCTGTCCACATTGTGTAAAAGCTGATTTTAAGAATAGATTTTCTGTAGGACATGATTCTGGACCAGTGAAGATCTGTTGAACCAAATAAATCCCCTGTGCGTAGATAAAGATGGAGGAACCCTCCATATGTTTCCTGAAGCTCGGTGCTCAGATATCAGCAGCCAGAGACGCTGTGAGCGCCGCGGCTTTGAACGAATGAACAACAAAATGGCTGCTGACGGAGAAGCAACCTGTTCAGAGTCTGCTATCAAAGGTGTTGTAAATGAAAAGACCTTTAAAGGAGAACGGCTTAATCACTTAACATCTCAGACTGTTGCTCTGATAAAAACAGATAACTGAGGAGGACGCCTTCAACAACAAACACAAGCCTTACAACTTTCAAATGATCCAACATGTCGACAAACAGATCCTGATGGATTTATTCCTGGCTGCAGACGATGCTGCTTTAGAGCCGTCAACAATAATCCTGAGAAATATATTCAAGTGTTTATAATGTAGGCAGTGTTTTTACCTGCAGACACTCATCATAAACCCAAATGTTGGTGACACGTTACTAAATGTATATGGATGAATCTTTTATTTCAGACGTGGTTCTGAGTCTGAATGGAGGCGAAACAAACGGCACAAAGAACAAAGCAAAAACCAGAAATCAGAGCGAGTTCCTGTTCTTTCAGAAGCTCCAGCCGTCTGTGAATCGATTCAGAGCGAGTCCATTCACTACGAGAGGCAGCGAGACGCTCTCATGGTGAACATCATCTCAAATCAAGACGTTTCTTCGTCTCATTCACTTTCCTTTAGCTCTGTTATGTCTCCTCCACCTGCTGAAGGAAACAATGGCTCCGTATGCATCTGATCACCAACTCGTCTGTTTAAGAAACCCATTCATTAAATATGACCCTGGCTTTCCCCGTGTGCTATGCTAAGCTAGGCTAATCATAACATGACAGCTCTCTACTTAGCTTGAATCTGACATCTTTAAATCTAGAGCATATGTGCTGTTTGATCAGTTTTATCAGACTTTAGCCTCGTTATGTTGAAGGAGACAGTCTGCTGTATGCTAAGCTAGGCTAATCGCAGCCTTCTTTAGAGTGGACTGGAATTTACACCGGCTTTTTATTGTCTCCAGTTTTGTGTTTTATCTGCTCCCATAAACTCACACATTTGCAGCAGGAAATGGTGCACAGACGCTATGAACTGATATAAAGTATTTTGTTTTGATCATTAATATCTTGATTAGTTTTAAAAATGTCAGAAAGCTTCAGGCCATCAAAGATGAAAGATTTCTACAGAAGATAAAAGTTATTATCTGACGATCAGCGACTGAAATATAGTTGATTTTTGTTGTTTAAATGGCTAATCTAACATCTGGGGCAACACATTAAAGATTCATTTTAGAATTAAAGTGGTGACAATAGTCAGGTTATTACAATGAAAGGAGGATGTCCTTTAGATTTGAAGAATACATCAGCTGCTATGAGGCTTCAGGAGGACTGCTAGCGCTCCAGGACCAATCTGAGGTATTTACTGATAACACGGTGTTGTTGTGAATATATAAGCAGAAGCAGCAGCAGCAGCCTTGAGGCGTCCAGCCTTCAACACATGCCACGCTTCAGGATTTGCAATTCAAATAATACAAGGCATCCGAGCAAAAAAATCGATTATCGTCATAGATACACTGCAAACAAGACGCTTGTGCTTGTGTCCGGGAAACGAGGTGATAATATCGGAGATGCAGATAAGCTGATAGATGCCCGATGTCTGCTGAGCACATTAGTGAAATTGTAAATCAAGACAAACAGCGAAGGGAATACAGGAGTGAGACAGAAAATGACCAACATTAGGGTCTAATCGGTTTCTAGTGTGGAAACGTGGTCCCACGCTGACGGGAGTGGAAATGTAGGTCAAAGAGAGGAAGGCCGTGACAGGACGCAGGCGGCAAACACTTCATTTGATGTAGTTAATATAAGGCGTTTTCTATTGGACGCTGTAAACACAGTGTGTGACATCATGATGATTGACAGGTGCCAGCGTCCATTTCTTTCTACAGTCTAAATATTTAGAGTCAAAGCCCGTTAAAAAACAAGCAGACGTCACGTTGACGTCACCAACCCTCCGACACAGACTCTGAGCTGCTGGTAACGTCGTCGTAGTGAAGGCATCCATCATGTCGTCACTGGCTCCAGAGATTTTTGGCATTTCTTATTTTGCTTCTAGTTTCTCATCGTTCATGTCTCTTTGCTTTTGTCCGGCTCTTCTCTGTCGTCATACGTTTCAGGCCTGACGTTGCTCTCAGAGCTTCTGTCATGGTGTCGACCTCCATCACACTTTTATCAGAATAGAGAACATGAAGCAGAGGATTTTATGAAACATGATCCGACCTTTTAAAGGAAACTCCATACAGTTGTTCTGGAGCGTCTCCGTTGGGAAACGACTATGCTGCAGCTGCTCGGCCAATCAAATGGTTTGGTATTTGTGTGATGATGGATAATCATGAATATGTTTACAACTAAATGTCTCTGATTGGTTGGAGGACTATCCCATAGATGTGGAGAGTATGAGCTAAAACATGGCCCCAAATAATCTAAATGACGTTTTACTGTTTATTACACCAGGCTAGCAATTATTTGAATTATTAGAATAGAGATTCCTTTTCTCTCATTCAAATGATCAAACTATTAATCTGGACATTCGGCTAAATTTGATAATAAATCATATAAATGCTTGTAAGTCTCAGCTGGAGGTCTTATTTCACTGCTGTATCAGCTCTAGACTTGTTCACCAGCTCTCTAATAAATCACTGACATCTAATTAAAGGTAACAGAAGGTAAACATCATTATCAACCAGGTTGTTTACAGTGTTGCCCGGTTGCTGTAAACCCGTCTCTCTTAAACTTTAACACCATCTCCAAACACAATCCAAACAAGTGACTTCATTTTAGAGGAGAAACCCAGTCTCGTGGGTCTAATTGCTTCCATGACATGCAGAATTTGCTCTTAAATCTAACGGCATGCTTTAGAAAATGTGAAAACTGAGGCAGCAGACTTTTCCTCTGTGTGCTACAGCTTTGAGGTTATTTCTTGGAGGATAAATGAGAAAACTGGTCAACGATGATGATGAAATGAAAGACAACGAATGCTCCTCCTTTAGTTTGTTTACTTGTGTGCACCAATCTTAAATCTTTACTCAAGGATTTTGATGCATTTTTTAGTTTGGGCTGCAGACAGGTCAGAGGTCACGGCCTGACTGGAGATGCCTTTCTCAAGGGCACTTGAGCTGAGGGGTAGCGGTGGCGCTGAGGGCTGGAGTCATCCTGATAAGCTCGGGATCACGACTCGCTTCTCGTGTCCCTCTGCATCAGGATTAATGCTGCTGGTGACTCACCACAACCTTCGCTGAGAATAACAAAGAGCTCAGATGATGCCTTTCACTGTACTGCTCACTTTGTGATGCTGTTAACTTCCTGGGTTTGACTGCCTTCGAGCTGTGGCCAATTTAATAGGAACACCAGATTCAGTTTTGTGGTGCACAACCCTCGCTGCAGCGCAGATGCTCTGCCTCAACATCCTGTTTCGCAAACTACAGGACGATGCTGCAACATCAGCATGGGAAACCCGATGTGTCTCTGCAGTCACAACCCCTTCCGGACCTCATACTTCTTTTTATGTAAATCCTCACCGCCACACCACAGCCGCTTTTAAAAATATAACATTCTGTGCGTAATTCAGCAATTACTTCGTTGTAGTTTACACTAATATAATCAGTTATTCCAGTAAAGCTTCTACATGTCCAGTTTGACTTCAGGTGAAGGCGGGTAGCGTGCTCTAACAGTTATTGACAGCTTGTACATTGAGCAGCCTAAACAGGGAAGGTGCATATTTTAATTGGTTTAAATGAAATTCACTTGAACAATTTTGACGCCGAATTGCTCACAGTTTGCAAAAGAGTTGAGTAATGTCCCCAGGCTGGTTGCACAAACAACGAAAAGTCGGGGATGTGCCAGAAAACTTTAAATTGCGCAAGTTGTGAATGGAGTTCTGCGCGTCAGAATCAAACGGACATTTACGGCAATATCCTGCTCGCAATCGTGAAAAGATTCGACCAAAGAGGAAGTAGAGAAACTCTCCGCAGCCCGCGTGTCCCGGGCTTATTTGTGCCGTTTTAGCCGGTGCTGTGAGGGAAAGACACCGTGAGAGAGGAGCTGTCAAACCGCCATCTCCATCCTTACCTTCCCGTGCTTTGAGCAGCACCGTGTTGGCCACGATGTTCTCCAGCTCCATGTCGATGCCGTGGCGGGTTGAGACAGCAGCGGCACACCGAGCTCCTGGTTCCCTCCCCGGGCTATCCTTCTTCTAAAACCCGTCCGCCACCTCTTCTTCCACCCGACCGGCCAAGGAGTTAAAATTCAAGCCTCCGTTTGTGAATCCGCGCAGCCCTGTCCCGGTGACAGTCCGCACCCCTCCTCTACTCTTTCTCCTCCTCTTTCTCCTCCTCTTTCTCCTCCCCCACCTTCTCCCTCCATCTCTCCGCCCTAAAGCTGCTCCTCTTTAAGCTAGCTCTAGCCTAGCTAAAACATCGCCACCCTCAATGTAAAACCTACAAAGTTAAATCAATAAACAAATGATATAAACTTCACAAATTCGTAATTTTGACAGTCGTTGTTAGCGCTCGAGGGCTAACCTCCCGTGATGCTAACGGTGGAAGCTAGCATGTAGCATAGCATCAAAATTAAATTGCGAGGACTGTGAGTATTTCAAATTTTTATATTAAGTTAACCACTGAAAACTTTTAGCTACTCCCTTATTGTGTATTTCTAACTATTTTAATAGCTAGCTAGCGCTCCAGGACCAACTGTGTTAGCTGGTTATTACGCTTAGCTGGTAAATCTGCTAATTTAGCAAACAGGTTAAATTTTAAGTGGTTTGTTAAAGGTATTATTTTTTTTTTTACTACTTGTAACTATTTAAACCTTTTTAAACCTATTTAAAATCTTTTAGCCAGCTTTTTATTAATTTTACCAAACTATCACTTTACACTATTCAAACTGTGACTTTTAGCTAACTGTTCATGACTTTTATCTAACTGTTCATAACGTTTAGCTAACTGTTCATAACGTTTAGCTAACTGTTCATAACGTTTAGCTAACTGTTCATGACGTTTAGCTAACTGTTCATGACTTTTAGCTAACTGTTCATAACTTTTAGCTAACTGTTCATGACTTTTAGCTAACTGTTCATAACTTTTAGCTAACTGTTCATGACTTTTAGCTAACTGTTCATGACTTTTAGCTAACTGTTCATAACTTTTAGCTAACTGTTCATGACTTTTAGCTAACTGTTCATAACTTTTAGCTAACTGTTCATAACTTTTATCTAACTGTTCATAACGTTTAGCTAACTGTTCATAACTTTTAGCTAACTGTTCATAACTTTTAGCTAACTGTTCATAACGTTTAGCTAACTGTTCATAACTTTTAACTAACTGTTCATAACGTTTAGCTAACTGTTCATGACTTTTAGCTAACTGTTCATAACTTTTAGCTAACTGTTCATGACTTTTAGCTAACTGTTCATGACTTTTAGCTAACTGTTCATAACGTTTAGCTAACTGTTCATAACGTTTAGCTAAGTGTTCATAACTTTTATCTAACTGTTCATAACGTTTAGCTATCTGTTCATGACTTTTAGCTAACTGTTCATGACTTTTAGCTAACTGTTCATAACGTTTAGCTAAGTGTTCATAACTTTTAGCTAACTGTTCATGACTTTTAGCTAACTGTTCATGACTTGTAGCTAACTGTTCATAACTTTTAGCTAACTGTTCATGACTTTTAGCTAACTGTTCATAACTTTTAGCTAACTGTTCATAACTTTTATCTAACTGTTCATAACGTTTAGCTAACTGTTCATAACTTTTAGCTAACTGTTCATAACTTTTAGCTAACTGTTCATAACGTTTAGCTAACTGTTCATAACTTTTAACTAACTGTTCATAACGTTTAGCTAACTGTTCATGACTTTTAGCTAACTGTTCATAACTTTTAGCTAACTGTTCATGACTTTTAGCTAACTGTTCATGACTTGTAGCTAACTGTTCATAACTTTTAGCTAACTGTTCATGACTTTTAGCTAACTGTTCATAACTTTTAGCTAACTGTTCATAACTTTTATCTAACTGTTCATAACGTTTAGCTAACTGTTCATAACTTTTAGCTAACTGTTCATAACTTTTAGCTAACTGTTCATAACGTTTAGCTAACTGTTCATAACTTTTAACTAACTGTTCATAACGTTTAGCTAACTGTTCATGACTTTTAGCTAACTGTTCATAACTTTTAGCTAACTGTTCATGACTTTTAGCTAACTGTTCATGACTTTTAGCTAACTGTTCATAACGTTTAGCTAACTGTTCATAACGTTTAGCTAAGTGTTCATAACTTTTATCTAACTGTTCATAACGTTTAGCTATCTGTTCATGACTTTTAGCTAACTGTTCATAACGTTTAGCTAACTGTTCATAACGTTTAGCTAAGTGTTCATAACTTTTATCTAACTGTTCATGACTTTAATGTAACTGTTAATGACTTTTAGCTAACTATTTAAGTTACCCTGGCCTGTGTGTGAGTGCTGTCACTTCTTAAACCAGGGCCGAATGCTTTCCCTGCTGCCTCCTCCATAACGTTGCTTAAAGCTCTTCTTCACTTGGTACCTCTTATGGACTTGCTCAGGGTGTGGCTGCCCACTTCACTGTCCTTCCTTGACAAAGTCAGTGGCCTTGGCTGTGGCTTGGCGGTATCGGCTGTCCTTCATCCTCTTGCTGATTGCAGTGGATTTAAGGACCTGAGCTTCCATCAATACCGGCCTTCATCTAGTGTCTAGATGTCTTCTACTGTCCCTGGTTAGGAACACGGGGGACATGCAGGTGTCTCTGTTTTGTCTCATGTGCACAGGTTAGATGGGCTATGTAGCATCCTAGCAGTTTGAAATGAACTTCCTGAAGGACTGGCATATTGACTTTCTTTACCTGGACGGTTACTGCTGTACGAGTTAGTTCTTTGTCGGCTGCTGTGGTTGGAATATTGTTTGTCAGTTTTGGGGGCCCCTTGAATCAAGAAGTGGTTCCACGTCCAGATGTCCTTATAGGTGACATTCAGCTCCATCGCCTGCTCACACTTCATGCACACATCCTCCTGCACCTCCCTCCTGCTGGACAGGTCGTATCAGGTTGCTGTTCTCAAATCCGGCTCTGTCTTGTGCCACAGTTCCAAGGAAGTCTTTGTGCTTCAGCTGAGTTTCAGTTTGTTGGACTGCCTCTCTAAATATAAAGTTTTATCTATCTGTTTAGATAACCATGAAGTTACCCTTACTTTTATCAAACCACTTATCTATCTATCTATCTATCTATCTATCTATCTATCTATCTATCTATCTATCTATCTATCTATCTATCTATCTATCTATCTTTTGTTTATCAGTCTTAGATAACCATTCTAGTTAACCGTTTATCACTTTAACATTTAAACCTTCACTTCTGATTTTTAACTTTGGAGCTGCTGCCGTTTGTGCTTCATCTCCTGCTCTGAGGAAAGTGGACTTCCCTGCACAGATCAATGAAATCAGCACCACAGTGCATTAAAGTTACATTAAGAAATACTTTCACTGTTTTGTCCTGTAGACTGATGACAGCAGCTTCCATAGCAGGAAGAGAGTTATTGATTACCACCAGTGAATGTGTCTCCTGGGTAAAGCTTCTCTGAAGCAGTTCTCCACCACATTTAACCTCCTCACATGCCCATGGATGAACAGGACAGTGTGACTGCTTCTGAATTTGTATGATTATAATCACAGGATTCTAATTCTGAACTTTTATTGAATTTTTTGACTTATTAGTTGGAAAATATGTTTCTGAATTGGATCAAACTGCGTCTTCAGTACTTTTTGACTCATACTGACATCTAGAGGATAAAAACAGTAACTGTAGCTCCTCCTCAGGTACAGGCACAACATCATACAGGTCTAGATTTACTTAAATATTAATTTATTAACCTGAAATAAAATGTAAAATATGTGAAATAATGTGAAAATGGGAGATAACTGTGTAGTTTATGTATTTTTAAAGTTTGATTTCATCACTAAATGTCATCAGCAGGGGCGGCACAGTGGTGTGGTGGTTAGCACTGATGCTTCACAGCAAGCAGAAGGTTCTGGGTTCTAATCCATGGTTCTACTGGTTACTCTCTGTGTGTAGTCTGCATGTTCTCCCTGTGTCTGTGTGGGTTCTCTCCAGGTTCTCCAGCTTCCTCCCACCATCCAAAGACATGCTGCTTAGGTTCATTGGTGATTCTAAACTGTGGTTACAGAAGATGAATGAGTGAATGTCATCACTGATCATTTACTCTTTGGCAGTTATTGAGATACTCAATGAATTATTAAAGACAACAATCTGTTTATTAATAAGTTTATAACTCTAGATTTAATTGTGTATTTTAACCTAGATCTGATTAATATTCAGTAAACACAGTTTTAGGACTTGAATGACATTTTTACAACAAGGTAGTTTTCACCACAGTTTGACTGATTAATTTGGTGCATAAAGCCATCCCATAATAAATACACATCATTATTCCCAAGTTATTAAACATATATATTATTCTGTATATGAACAACTTCCTAAACTAAAAACAGAATCAGTTTACTGCAACAGGTTATTTAAAATACACCAAAGCCTACAATGATTATAGATATGAAATAGATTATGTCTTCACTCTAGAATTTCTTATATAATTTTAAAATATGTCCATGTAGATTTTTTTATTATTATTTTTTTATTGTATTATTCGTATGTTTCTATTCCCATGGTGATATAATTTTATTCTAATTTATTATAATTATGATATTAAAATTGTGATTCATAAAGTAGAATATTTTTAAAGCATTAAGAAACAAAATAAAAAATAGAGTCGTATCATAAACGAGTGGGAACCATTGGTGGGAACCGGAGGGGGCGTGGCGTCCTGTCACATGACCGGAAGAAAGAAACACGTGCTTCTTGTTGCTCGCTGCACATTTACCTGTTTCTGTTAGCTCATCAACAAACCGCTCCTGTGCCGTAAAAACGCATTAAATAATATAACAAAGATGCCAAAGGCCAAGAAGTCGAGTAAGAGAAACACGTTTGATTACGATAAAAACCGGAAGAAGCTGAAGAAAAAGTTTATTAAGAAGTACAACCCGAGGATTGAAGAGTGAGTACTTAACACGACGTTAGCTTGTTATGCTAACGTCAGCTAACACAGTTTACATGTTGTCTGTGTTTATACTTTATTAACAGTCGTTGTGTTAGTGTAGATGTTAGTAGATAAAGCCTTTAAATCCCTGGTTTCTCTCTGGGTGGCGCTAGAGCAGCTCTGTTAACTAAACACAGCTCTCACTGTATTTATGATGAGATGAAACTGAACTGGTTTTACTGTCAGATGTGTCTACTTCTGTTTATTAACAGCTGACATTTATATTCCTAACAGAATGATTCAGATCTGACAATATTTACACTTAATTTGGTTTTATTTAAGAATAAAATGATTAGATGGTTCAGATCACTGGGAGCACGTAACACTTTATACTTCTTACATAAACATTAAAGTTTACATTAATTAAATCGACAGATTTAAAGCATCTAATGTTGTGAATAATATAAATTTATAGCTTTATTAAAGTCAGACTGAGTCATGCTTTGGTTTTCATGTTGGGTCATATAACAGTCATTATAATTTATTTCATTTATCACTTACAGACCAACATGATTACTTTCAAAAATAAAAGATAAATTCTTTTGATTGGGTTTAAGGTTTTATCAGCCATGACTGAATGTGGATTTAGACGTAGAGCTACAGTTGATTCAAGTAGTTTGTTTTAGCTGGTGTCTCTGACGTGTCTCTGACGTGTCTCTGACGTGTCTCTTTCTTTTCAGTCCACAGATCAGAAATGCGTGGGACAGCAGGAAGTCTTTGGCCAGGAACCTGCAGGACATGGGGCTGTCTCTGGATCCAAACCAGTCACTGCCAGTGAAGAAGCAGACGGTACGAGTCTGCAGAGGGAAGCTGGACCAAGCGTCACGCTGACGCTCTGAGTGGGTGGTGGGGAAAAGCTTTGAGGCTGACAAAGACATCAGCACCAGTGAAGAGTCCACGTTAGGACGCAAATAAATGTCAAACAAAAAGAGGCAGAGACCGACTGATTGAAGTAGGGATGTCCTGATCGGTACTGAGGCCAGCCCAGACATTTAAAATGATCAGAGTGATATCAGGCGTCAGCAGAGTCTGATCTTTTGTAGATATTTATTTGTGGTCTGTCATAAACCAGAATCACTTCTTATTTTGCTCTAATGGTGAAGAAGAACCAGAATAAACCTTTAGAATAGACCTTTAGTCTCAGGAAGAACTTTACTCTGGTTAATGACGTGTGTCTGACAGCAGTCAGTGTAATGTGGACGTTAAACAGAGTCTATGGAGGCTGTGTGTTTAAATATGTTAAAGGTTTAATGGTAGAAGCCTCTAGTTTTTAATAAACTGATGATCTGTAGATGGATTTAATACATTTAACGTAGTTTTTCAGACACTTCTCTTCAGTCTGTAACTCAGCTGTTTCTGACTATTTAGATTTTCCCAGAGAACCAACAGCTCCTCAAGCTGCTGACGTTCATTTTTAATTTCAGCGCTGACTGAGTCACTGACGCTCGGCGGGTAACGCTTTCACCTCGAGGGTAATTAAAGTTAATCGTGTCCTTTGGGCCTCGGCTTGTTTTCCTGCAGCTTCTGACACGCTTCCATTTAATGACGGCGATTGACCCGTAAACGATTCGATCCTCCGGGGGCGACACTTTCCAGAAACAACACCGCCGATGAAATCCCAGCGTTTCACAGCCGTCACGTCACGTTAGCGATGAAGACGGACGACCTGTTGACGCTTCGATCCGTCCAGAATCCAGACTCATGACCTCTGCTGTGTTTTTGTTTGCAGCTCCTCGTCAAAGACAAAGAGACTAAAGCCGCCGTCCCCGTCATCACTAAGCCCTACGTCCTCAACCGTGAGTCATGTTCTGTCCTTCCTTCACACCTTGTTCTAACATCTGGAGCTGTTCTTGGTTCTGATCCAGTAGATTATAGATTAACAGCTGCTGTTATAATAATCTGACCACATGGTGGCGCTGGTGAGGTTTAACAGTTTAATCTGCTCTGATGTTCAGCTGAGGATCATTTTATGTTTGTGATGCTAATAACAACCTGAGCAGGGGTTGGTCAAAGTAACAGAAACATATTAAACTAAAGCTGAACACGCGTCCTTCATGACTCCATCAGCGTCTTCATTAACCTTCTCTTCTTCCTGCTGGTTGCTTTGTTCGGAGCAGATCTGGAGGCAGAGGCCAGCCTCCCAGGAAAAGACTGTAAGACGTTATCCACCGACCTGATCGAGTACGTCCAGCACATGATCCGACACCACCACGACAACTACAAGGTAAGACCAGTCCAGCTGTGACACATCTGTAGGACCACAGGCCGTCTGGACAATAGATCCTGTTTATTTAGACGTAGCTCGTCTAAGTATGTGGACGTCATCATGGGACGTCACTGACTCAGAGTCCTTTAAACGCTGCATTAGTTTATGTCGTTATCGTGTTTAAAGCAGCAGGACTTTTATCATTCAGATGGTTTTTCAGCGGCTGCTCTACATGAGTCATCACTGAGTCTGAATGAACCAATAAGAGAAAAGACGTGCGTGAGTTTAGTTTTATAAAATACTTCGTCCTTGACTTTAAATTCTGAAAAGCTGCCGTCTGCGTCCAATCATGTGAGTCCAGAGGTGGTTTGTTCAGCTGAATGTGGAGGTGTTGTTCATGTGAGCACATTCAAGGTCCTGGCTGCTGCTTCAGAGCTTCATCAAGGCAGCAGTGAATTTCACCAACGTTCCTCCTCGTGTTCAGTCGACTGATCCGTATCAGAGGCGCTATGTGTCGACAGTTAAAGTACAGAGGATGTTAAAGGTTTAAAAAGGTAGATTAGATGTGTAATAACACTAAGAGTCAAAGAAGAAGAACAAACCTGCTTGAGTTTGTGACGCTGCCACCGCCGTGACATCCCTCGATCCATCAGAGGCAGCAGCTGCTTTTATTAACACATGTCTGACGTAGAGCGCTGGCTGTGGACGCATGTGGAAGCAAACCTCTGCTCTGTGTGAAGGATGACGCCTGTAACCACGTTTGTGTGTTGACCAGAAGCAGAAATGTGTCCTGAACATGTTTTAACATCACAATGTGTCTGTGACCTGCAGGCGATGGCCAGAGACGAGAAGAACTACTACCAGGACACGCCCAAACAGATCAAGAGGAAAATCGATGAGTACAAACGCTGCCACCCTGCTCAGTACGAAGCCTTCATCCAGTCACTGGCTGCCTCACAACCTGCCGTCAAGTAGAAGGATCTGGAGACGGGACGTTTGAAACTGTCATGGACGCTCAGTGACGGTGACGGGAAGAGGAGCTGTCCTCATGGACCAGCGTCTCCTCGTCTTCCTGTCCTCCTTGTAAAGATTTTTCTCATGTTGCTACAGGAATATTATCCTGATCTGTAAAAGTCAAACACGACTAAAAATATGTTTTAAAAGATGTTGAAGCTCCTCCAGTTGTTATTAAAAGTCCATATGGTCAACTAAACTAAATGTCCCCCCAGCGTCCAGAGCATAGTCTGTATATAAACATGGACACCACGTCTCCTCTTCCTCTCATTGGTCAAACTGACTCGGATACGGGCGGCGCCATCTTGGATCCAGAGTCTGATCAGTACGGTCTGAGGGGGCGGAGCCACGTGGAGGCATGATTGATGCCCCGCCCACTCTTCCTCCAGACTCACTCATGTTTTAGTTTAATTAATTCTACGCTCTGCTCTACCTCCACCTGATACAAGGTGGATTAGACTCTGGACTAGTTTTAATTTTATTCACCTTTCAGATTCCCATGGGGCCGCTTTACTTTATGGAGCGGTTGTCAAGGCAACTGGTTGTCATTATGTCACATCCTGTTTCTGTAAAATGAACATTCATCAACATTATATTAAACTACCTAACCTGACAGAAACCATCCTTCATAAAAATGTATTTGATGTGTATTCTAGTTTTTTTGTTCGGCCTAAGCCCCGCCCACTAACATGGAGGGGGTGGAGCTTATGAACTATACTGCAGTCAGCCACCAGGGGGAGCTCTACTTGCTTTAGCTTCTCTTTAAAGCAGCTGTTCCACTGCCTGGAGTCCATCTAATGCTTAAAGCTGCAGTTCCTCTCATGTCCACTAGATGCTGACATTAACATGTTTACAAACAAACTCTCTGTATAACTATAGTTCTTATTCGTGACACCTGTACGAGCAGAATATTTATAGGATGTTTAAATCATATCAAGGATTACTCATGATTAAGAGCCGTGTCTGCGTTTAGCCTCAGCTCCACTCACGCTCCTCCTCTTTGACCGTGTCTGAATCAGCCAGAACACATGGACGACGCTGGAGGAGCTCCAGTGGATGAATGAATCCAGTTTGGATCCATCTCCTCTAAACACTGAATCACTTGGTCAAAGGTCTGGACGGTCCACTTCCTGTCCCTGTTTGTGTCCCTACAGCCCATAATCTCTGCTGCCTGTTGGTGCAGGTTATCTTGTGCCCAAGTTCGACAATAGGTTGACCTACATCCGCTGTGTTGTCTTCTTCAATCAATCATTTACGGCCTCGTTCTGAACAACAGCTAGAAAATTCCTGCAGAGTCACGTTTTTTTGTGAAAACATCCTGACGGGGAGGAAACGTCTAATCAGCTGAAGTTATACCAGAGATATGACGGGTCTGAATGTAGTTCACCATGGTCATGTTACTGCTGCTCCATGATCTACAGGAGGCTGCAAAACATCGCTATAAGAGCTAACCAGCAGTCAGTAGTTTGTTTTTTAAGATGCTAAATGCTCGTCTACATTTACGTGCTAATTATTAACGGCTGTTGAAGCTTCTTTCTTCTGACAGTGAAGGACGTCTGATGCCTGTGATGACACGTCTGCAGCTCCATCAGCATCTTAGTCCCTTAGACCAACATGAAATAACTGGAGTCTGTCAGACATTCATGTTTTAATAAAATGGATTAAACGTAGAGATGAGGAGACGCTTCATCTCTGTCTTCATCTCGTTTGGCTGTTTTGTTTTTGTTCCATCAGAGTCCAGAGAGGCCTGAACGTGATGGTCTGTGTGTTAGTGGCTGCTAATATGCTAACATTAGCATTAGCCTGCCTGTAGATGTGACATTGAGTCATTTAGCCTGTTAGCATTTTAGCTCGTTAGCGTTTATCACACCTTAAACCTTAGTTTGTTGTAGTTTTTAGTTTGTTCTTCGTCGTCCCTCCCAGAAACTTGTCCCCCTGATGGTTGGTCCAGGTGGAGCAGAGACGCCTGGTCTGAGCATGTCCACGCTGTAATCACAGTTCTGATAATAAAACTGGTTAATGTGTCTCAAATGTTTTGTTTTTCCAAATAAAAGTCTCAAAGTCATCTGCTGAGCTTCACTCTTCACATCACACACTTTACGACGTTATGAATCGCTTCATTCTTCTGATTCGGTGCCAGGCTGCTGACCTTTCATTCAGACGTCCTCGCCGGAGGCCAAAGACACGTCTCAGCAAAAATGTCAAACTTCCTGCTCCACCGGTTCAGGAACTTTGCCCGGTATAGAGGCGTGTAGGTTTTATCTGCTGCTGTTTGCGCTGAGCTGTTCAGTCAGTGACTCAGGAGCAAAGAATTAGTTTGGAGCGGCCAGATTGATCCCAGGTCTGAGTTTATTAGTGAAACCAGCAGATTCATCAGAGTCTGAATCCTTTCTAACACTTTACTGAGGGAATGAAAAACACTGTGATTAAAGCCGTGTGTTTACTTTATTGATGCTGTGAGACGTTTGGTGATTTACTGAGGAACCAGCGTCAATATACGACTCTAATGTTGTTCTTTCAGTTTAACGGAGAGCAGCTGAACTCTGACTCTAAGTGTGTGAATTACTTCAATGAGTGACTCATCTCGTAGTGATAAGGACTATTTATGGTCTGGATTTCATTGTGGGGCGTGTTTCAACCGATGCAGCTGGTTCTTCTTACACGCTGCGTTATTTATTTATATATTTTATATATTTAGCGAGGTGTTTGGTAGAGTTATCCAAGATGGAGACATCACACTGAGCTTGACATCTCACAGAGGGCTCATCCAGCGTTGTTTACATGATGATCTGATCAGAGACATTCAGCTGTAAGCGCCTCACGTGACGTTCATGTATGAGCAGCTGTAATCACGTAAAGCTCCACCCAAACCATTTGACGACTCAGCAGATCATTGATGGAGCACAATACGTTTAGAAGAAGACTCTGGACCGAGCGGCCACAAAAAAATACAGATGAGGAGTTTGTTCCTTCCAGGTTAGCAACATGTTGCTTCAACTGCAGAAGCTGCAGAAGCTAAAATGAAAACAACAGTGGAAATAAAACCAAATGACTCTGCAAACACCAGCTGAATAGTTTCTGATTGACACAGCAGTCTGTTAGAAGCTGCTGCCCTAACCGCTAACACACTGAACGGTTTAAATTAAGGAGGTCTGAAATGCATCAACATTTGCAAAAACTAATTTTTAATTGACAGATGTTTGGAACGTAGATGCACCTGAACATAGTCCTACGTCAAATGCTTCACTTCATGTGCTAAAGGTTAAAATAAATTAAAGCTATCTGCGTCCTGTTAAGCAGAAAAACAAACACAATAAGACTTCATAACCCTGTTCGTCATGTCAAATGTTTTAGCTTCATTTTTAAAAGAGAACTAGAAAACCATGCATGGGTTGACATCTAACAGCACAGAAACACAGAGAGCAGCAAACACAACAACAACAATCCACTGATCCTGCCTGCAGTGAAAAACATCATCAAAGGAAGAAGACTTGACATTCATTAGTAAAAACTGTGCGTCGTCAGCGAACATTTCTCTGCACATACGAGCTTGTTCCAGTTTATCTGGCGTTACAGTGTTTATACATTCATGGATCATACTGTGGGAGGGTTTAAAAGGAGCCTGAACCTGAATTAAAACAAACATCAGTTTATTCTTCAGCCTCTTTAGTTCCTCTGGTTTATGGATTGTAAAATATACTAACTGGTGTTTAATGATAAGCTTTAGTTTAGTTTAGGAGAACAAACACACTAAGTTCAGCCTTTAAGAGGCTAATTGCTAAGCTAATGGGACTACCAGTACCAGCGTAGCTAACAGAAGCTAACTCTGTCTGCTGATAGCTGGATGTTATTCTATAGGAACGTACGTAACAAAGGTCATGTTGATACTGGAGATAACATGTGAGTGGACATTAACAACAACAGCTCAGATCCAATGCACCAGCTGGAGATGTTAGCTTGAGGCTAGATGCTAATGAAATCGCTAACGTAGCTAATGTGCTGGAAACAAGACGAGCTCGTGACGCTGGGAATCTGGATCTGTTTAGCTGTAAATATAAATATTACTGGTAGAGCAACTTTTACAAAAGCTAGCATTAGCTTGTTTAGGCTAACGTAGCATTAGCTCATGATGTGAGCTAGGTGTTGATCCAGACATGTTTGTTCAGCATTTATATTAAAATACATTAGTTTATCACCACAGTTTAAAGTGTTTCATTTTAAAATAATAAAGCTTATTTTAGTTTTCAGTTGAATTTAGCAAAAGAAAAATATAAAATAGATTCAAATTTAAATATTTAAGGAAAAACACACCTCAAAATTTCAATACTTGATTTTACCACCGTTAAAAAAGAGGATCCTACTTTAAGTTAGCTTGGTAAGCTAGCACCGAACAGATGCTAACATTGTGTTCTAGCGTCGACTAAAATGTAAAAGTATAAAATATAAACATTAAAGGAAAACACACTTATGCTCAGTAAGCTAACACTGATACGTAACGTTTTCTTTAAATGACGTCTGTAAGAAAACCAGAGAGGAAACGAGGAGCCTACACGTTTGAAGAGAACAGCTGAAACAAGGTCAGCTGGACTCGCTGGGTTTCTTAAAGACGTTTCATCCAAGTCCTCAGTCCTAAGAGACTGATGGGAGGTTTACCAGGGACCAGACATCAAACCTCTGCTCTCCATCAGTCTCTCTGAACCAAAGCGTCTCCTTGGATTAAACGTCTTTAAGGAGCGATGTGTTTAACCTGGACGACAGAGAACTAGAGAACGTCCTCAGTCTGATCTGATCACATGACGCCATTTAACGACACCAGACGACTACAAACCACAGTCTGTATGTACAGTATAAACTACATGCTTAAATAAAGCGTCACACGTTAAAGTCTGAGTCACCAACAGGAGGTGAACTTAAGCTTTGAGTCATGGACTCCCATCTTCCCTCTGTCCTCCTTCAGTGATGAGGAGGAGGATGAATGTTCTGTTCCTATAACTGATGTGGTAGAGCCTCCTCTGTCCTGCAGGCTGCAGTCTCCTCCTCCTCCTCCTCCTCCACCAACGCGATGAAGGAAGGAGGAGGATGTCCGTAAGCCGTCCCGTTGCTTCCCGCACACGGTCTGTGTCGGGAGGTGTGAGATCAGACGAGCTGCAGCAGGAGGTCCTGGACGGTGTTCAGGTCCTGGCAGGACTTCCTCAGGGCTCCGTCAGAGTCCAGCTGGGCAGCCAAGAGGAACAGCTTCCTGTCCTCGTTGACGGAGCCCAGAGACAAGGCTTCATGGAGCTCTGGTATGCTGACAGCATCAGGTTTATCCTGTCAACAAGGTGGTTAAAGTGAGTGTGCTGCAAACAGCTGACGTGAGGCAAACAGATTCCACCTTCAACCAGCGCTTTGCCTGCAGCTGTAACATTAGCATAAAGTTAACACAGTGTGTGGTTAGACTACACGTCACATTGTCTCAGTCACGATCAGAACCATGTAGGTGATTTAATGGCGCCCTCCTACACCAACCATTCATCTGCAGACGTCCGCCTCCTTTCTTTTCACACAGGTTCAGTTGGAGGCAGCCTTTGTGCTTCTTTAAAACCAAACCAGTGCTGAGAAGAAAGACGAACGTCCTGGTGGCTGTGAACCAGGATCAGAGTCAGAAAGAGCTCAGATCCTGGATAGATCACTTCCTCTGTGTCATGGCATGTGTACGTTTTAATCTTTAGACAATTTAGTCCAGATACCTTTTATATTTCTACTGATTTAAATGATCTCAATGAGCATTTGATTCTAACGTTCCCATTGTTTCCTTGGCTAGTTTGTCTATTAATTGACTGAGAACGGAACAAATGAGGAAAAGCTGCAAATGAATCGTCTGAATGTGAAACAGCAGGTTTCATATCATAAATGCAGCCACTGACTCTAAACAACCATTTTAATTTGTGTTCAAACTACATTTATCATTGTCAGACAGTTGTTTACATGCTTCACTACCATGTCTTCAACCAAACACACAACTAATATGTTATATATAAATATAGCTTAGTTTGAACAAACAGAGGAGGCTGTGTGTTTCTGAACATTGTGTAAAGGATGAAGGTCTGTGTTATTATCAGTAGGGAGAGTAAAGCTGATAGGAGACGATGTGGTTGTTTCCAGAGCAGAAAGTTCTGTATTATTTGATAAATCCTATGACATGAGAATCTGTGCAGGTTTACAAAAACATACGACATCTAACCTAAGAAGACTTCCTCATGCAAACATATTATCGTCTGTTTAATAATCAGTACAGGAGGAACAGTCCAGTGTTTGTTTCTCCATAATAACACGTTTAATGAAGACGTTTAATGAAGCGTTTCTCTTCTTCCTAACGTCTGAACTAAGCCTCGGTGGCACAGAGAGCATGAAAGCTGCTCCCACATTAAACCTGACGAATATTCCTTCCCCCCTGGAAGGCTGATGAATAATTTTACAACCACCGCACAGACGGAGGAAATATGAGCCGAGGAGGAAATGTAGAAATGTTTATTTCAGGAGCGTGATGGATCATCTCTGCTGGATGAAGACAGGACGACACACCTGCTGACGGCTGCTAGGTGAGGCGTTCAGATGGAGGAGAAACAGCTGGTCAGGTTTATTCCTGTTTCTGTTTTTGTTGTAAATAAATTAACTTAAATGATGACGTCATTTATAAGATGCTGTACTGTTGATTTCCATTCATTTCTATACTGTATGTAATTATTTAAAATACACCTGACTTACCTGGAATATATAAGATACCATAAAACACTAAAGCAAACCATAAAGACTATTTATTGTTCTACTCTACAGGAATGAATGGAAATCAATGGCTGCCTGGAACAGGAGGAAACCTGGGGGCGTGGCTTACCTGCTTGTTGCCCAGTACGACCACAGGTAGCTGAGGCTCCACCCTCAGGAGGCGGTGCAGTTCAGCCTTGGCCAATGGGAGGCGGCTGGTGTCGGAGGAGTCCACCACGTAGACCAGAACGTGAGTCCTCCTCAGGTAGTCTGTCCAGTAGCGCCTCAGGTCCTCGCCTCCACCGACTGCAGCACAGGCAACGCGTCAACACGTCAACACGTCAACCAGCAACACGTCAACACGTCAACCAGCAACACTTTGAAAGCATCACGGCTTAACTGCAGCGTTATAACTTTACATCCCTGACATCATGGACACGTCAAACGTGAACTAAACTGGCCTCAGATTAATTTTAGATCTGCACCCGACAGAGAGACATCGGGTGTCCACTGAGGGACGGGACAGGTTGGACATTATTTATAGGCACGTTTCCCTTCTGGGCACATTGATTTATTTTTGTTGCCTGCAGACATGACATGTCAGCTGCTTGTTGATTTTATGGGGTTTGAATTACTAGCTGTCATGACGTTTTGTTTCTTGTTTCCTGGGAGGCTGGGATGCTCTGAGGAGCTACTGTTAGCTTGGAGGCTAGGAAGCTAAAGAGTTAGCATAGAGCTACTGTACTAGCTTAAAGGGGAAAGTTTGACAGTAACCTGAAGCTGCAGCTGCTAAACCAAAGCACCGTTCTCACTCCGGCGGCTACGACTTAAAGTTCCCCGCCGCCTCTGAATTCATTAGTGCTGGACTTAATGGGGAATGTTGCTAGGAAACAGGGGAGTGATGTACCATGAGCTGATGTGATGTGGCAGCAGTAAATACCTGCTTGCCTAGCGTGGTACCAGGAGGACATGGCGCGAGCAGCTTGAGTTTTTTAGATGAGGGGGGGGCGTCTCAGCTGGAAGCTCGTCCTGCCGCTCTACAGTTTACTGGATGCCCACCCACATGTACACAGAGCTCACTGAGTCATGAGGGTGTGGGCACGAATCAAAACGAGACAAACTTCTACTTCTATTATTGATTCATGCGTCGTTTGACCTCTGAGTTTGGTTCACCTGAAGCAAAAACGTTTGGTGGGGAAATATTATTTTTCTGCACCAGTTTGTAGTTTGATAGAGGACGCTAGAAGGAGCTACTGTTAGCTAGGAGGATAGGACGCTAGAAGGAGCTACTGTTTGCTAGGAGGCTAGGACGCTAGAAGGAGCTACTACTAGCTAGGAGGCTAGGACGCTAGAAGGAGCTACTGTTAGCTAGGAGGATAGGACGCTAGAAGGAGCTACTGTTTGCTAGGAGGCTAGGACGCTAGAAGGAGCTACTACTAGCTAGGAGGCTAGGACGCTAGAAGGAGCTACTGTTAGCTAGGAGGTTAGGACGCTAGAAGGAGCTACTGTTAGCTAGGAGGCTAGGACGCTAGAAGGAGCTACTGTTAGCTAGGAGGCTAGGACGCTTTGCATTCGGTTAAAATAACTGAGCTCTTGATTCAGCTGTGTTTTCTTTGCTTGTGGTTTCCAGGTCTGTTGAGTTGAGTTGTTTCAACATGTGTTCCTATTATTTTGACACTGCAGTCAGCAGGCTAGGCACTCCAGTTTAACTTCCACCTTTCAACTAAACATTAGATCAGTCATGAAGGATGGTTTAGTGCTGTTATATTAGGATGCATCAGTGGTGTACCTAATGTTTTGGAAAGTAAGTGACAAAGGTAGAAATGTTGATTTCCCTGAGCTCTGAATCAAAGCGACTTTATTTACGTCTTGTAGGTGGAATAAAATCCAAACTAAAAGATGGTGTATTGTTGTTGACAGCTTTGGTGTAGGCCGTGATCAGCTGACCGGCACAGACTGTGCTCACACGACTTCCACTTCCCTTAAATCTAATCTGCTCCAAAATATGAAACTACTTCTCCATCTGATCTGAACCGTTTAGCGCGTGAAGGCTTTCAGCCGGATCTCCCCCGACGGACTCCGTGAGGAGAACTTGCTGCAGCTCTGAACCTGTCAACATGCCTCTGCATCAACGTCAGCGACACAAAGACTCCGAGCGAGGGGGCGTTGATGTGTGCTGCTCTTACTTTCAGAGACGAGGAAACAAAGATCAGCCACCGAGTGCAGCGCTCCCATCACCAATCAACAGTCACGTGTTTAAGCTGTTGGTCAGGCTGCTGACACATGTTGATGCAGTTTCTATCTAACATAACATGCTAATCAACATGCTAGCTAACTTAGTAACATGTCAACATGTCAGCTGCAGACATGCTAATATTAGCATGATGTATTAGCTTCTGAAGTCTTTTCAGTGACAGATTCCCTCCTCCCTCAGTCATATCATATCTTCATAGAGAGCGTATCGCACTGGTGTGTGCTGCTCGTACGTTCAGAGATAAAAAGACAAAGATTAGCGGCCCGCGCTGATTGCAGCACTCGGATCATGAATAAATCAGGACTGATACAGCTGGAGCCTCACACGTCTCATTTATGTTATTTTTAGAGCAGCTGACTTTTAGTGCTAATTTGCAGAACTCTTGAGTCTGTCTGTAAATATAAAAGTGGACGTGAAGCCATCACCCCCCTGGTTTCAGCCGAGTGGTTTAACTTCAGCTTGAACAGAAGCTGCCAGCGTCTTGGCTCGGCCGCTCAGTGAATGAGGACGATATAACAAGAGCCAGAGATTGTTTTGTGATTGCCTCTGTGCTGGCAGTGATGCATGCTGGGAGCTGCTAGGGGGGAAATATGACAAAAAACTCAAGTCTCACTTATTTCAGTGGAAGAAACGTGAAATCCATTGTGTGTTCATCCCACTGAGTCTTCTCAGTCACAAACTCTCTCTCCTCCAACATTCGTATCATGTCATCATAAAACAATCTGGTTTTCCAGAAATGTTGTGAACGGGGATGAAACCTCTTTTCATTTCAGTGTTTCATGCTGTTTGATAAAACATGAACGTCTGACAGCCTGCAGTGATTATGAGGAATGAAAGGAGTCTTACTCTCCAGAAAGTCGAGCTGACAGGCGGGAGCGTTGAGGCTCATGAAGTTGAAGCCTCTGGTGGGACGGCACCGGCCCCTCTTGGCTGTCGACTGTCCGGGGGTCAGACCCTGTAACATGCTGCTCTTCCCGGCACCGTCCAGCCCGAGGACCAGGACCTGGCGCTTCCCACGCTCTTCTTCCTCCTGCAGGCAGAGGAACCAGAAAGGATCAGAAATGTCCACTAGAGGCACAAAGTCAACACTTCATTTATTCATCAGAGAGTTAGAGGATATTTACTGAGAGTGTTTACACATATTTAACAGTTTAAAGAGTTTAGCAGTGACTAACAGCAGCTCTGACACAACAACTAAAGGATCCCAAGATAAAACATTTGAAAAAGCTGGTCCCAATCAAAACAGTCAGACCTGAAGCTTTGTCTAAGCATTAATGGATGTGTCTGATTTATAAAGGAAATGTCTGCAAATTAAAACTTTATACATAACATTTGTGTTTTCTATGTACGATCCAGTATAAATAGGTAAGATCCAGAAATGTCAACTTCATGTTAAAAAGACAGCTGTAAGGTTGTGATTAGCCTAGCTTAGCATAATGCTATCGCTATCAATAGCTAACTTGAACATAGCAACAGCTAAAATCAATCATCACCAGTTTCAGTAAGTATTTAAATTAGGTTGAGAGCTCTGAGGCCTGTAATTAGCCTAGCTTAGCATAAAGCAATGGAATGGTCAGGGCTGTGTTTAATGAGTGCTAGCTTAAACATAGCAGGAGCAATAACAGCATTAATCTTGAACTTGAACATAGAAATGGCTAAAATGTGTCGAATTGTCGAATGAGTTCAGGGCTGTATGAAATGACTGCTAGCCTGAATGTAGCAAGAGCAATAATGGCTAAAATCAAGTTATTAAACATTAAATATGCTAAAGATTTAAAGATGAAGTTCCTCTAACGTCCACTAGGGCTTAATCCTCGACGTCCTTCTTAAAACTGTTCTACAGCAGCAGAAATAAACACGTTTAACATGTGGTACAATAAGCTAATAGCTAATTTCTACGAGGTGGAGTTAGCCAAGAGTTAGCGTTTGTCCATCTTATGACTGAAAATGACCAAATGTCATTTGTACTCGTCTGTTTGCTCAGGTATTAAAACCTGAGCTTTCTGGTGAGACCTTAAATCAAATGTTTGATTATTCAATCATCAGCTACTTTCTTCTTGAATGTGAGAACAGAAACTTTAACTTCTGGGACTTTGTAAAGATCACGCTCTGTTGTTCTTTAACATTTTATACTTGATGTTCATGTAACCTTTGCAGACTGGATCATTATCAAAGTGAACGCACTGATCCTCCACACGTAACGTTCAGCTCCAGCTAACCTCTAAAGCTCTCCGTGTTTAATAAAATAGCATCTCTGCTTTTTGTTGCTGTGTCTTTAGGGCAGGTTCCAGTGCATCTGTAAGCCGACGTGTAGCTGAGAAAAGGTTACAGCCTGATTCAAGCCTCAGAGAGTATGTAGACGTCAGTCATCTCCTTATTTAAAAGTCTTTATTCATGCCGTGTGCTGAGATCCTACGAGGTTAATTACCAATTCATATCAGCCTTTTTACAGCCGAGGTGCGCTGGCTTCATTATTAAAGCTATGACTTTGATGATGGATGATCAGAGCTTAATGACTTTTTACATTATCTCTTGACTCTGATTTGATTCTTTAACAGAAGACAACACGTCTAGATGAGGTTTGTTTCTTCTGTCCAGAGACGAACCCTGGTCGGTCAGACACCTGGCTGTCTCTGCTGATGCTGCAGAGCTTCCTCCTCTATCAGGATGGACTTTGGGCAAAGCTCTTGCACATTTAGCAGTCACCTGATTGGATATTACTTGGAGACGTTTATCTAGAGCTGAACCTTTCAGTTCGTATCCATTTATCTCCTGCTGTCAAATCGTCTTTTTAGATGATAAAACTCCTTCCTGCTGTTTCAGACGTTTCTCCTACAAAGGTTAGTGCTATAATTGATTCCTATTGTTTCTTTGCTGTAGATCTGACAAGGATTTAAAAGCTCATTCAAGGACAATCTAGCACAAAAGGCTTTATCGTTCGAGGGTCGTCTAAGCTGTAGTACCATTAGTTAGCTAACAGTATACAGACGTAGCTGTATCGCTATATAACTTAGTTTGTCTTGGTGCATCATGAACGCTCACTGAACGTTTACATAAACTTACTAAATAGCTAACCAGCTACGTAGCTAACAGTATAAACACGGTGATCACACGCTGTGTGTGACTACATCACTGTCCATCACCACGTTAAGCCCCGCCCAAACGATGTGATTGGTCCAGCAGATCAGACTCAGGTCCCAACAGAGAGACTCCAGAATCATTTCTCCACCAAACAAAATAAATAAATAAAGATTGTAGATGGAAAGTGTTAAACCTAGCAACACCACAAACCTGTGGCAGCACCTGGAACTAAAACACTGATCACTGTCTCCGCGCCCAGATAACAAGCAGCATCATGTTCTGTACATCTGGTCTATGGAAACACCTGGTAATTATTTACACAGCTGACAAGTCTGCAGCCACTGCTTTGGTTTGATGGAGGTAGCATTTACTCATATGTATAACTTATTATTTTATTTCATCACTTGATGACGGAGTCTCTGTGAACATTAATAAAGTGAGCTTTAGTCTGATGTTTTTACTAAACTGGTCACTGAGTATCGTCTCCATCTGTGCGTCAGACAGAAAGAATGCTGTGCAGCGAGTTGCTGTCAGACACTGACAACATGATGGTGAGAAGACAGACTGAGCCACAAAGAGCTGGATACGAAACCAGATTAGAGACACGCCAACAGATTTCATTTAGACACTGGAGCCGTTCACATCAGACATTAAGAGCTGAGAGGTTTGTTTCTGTCACACTGAAGGAAACTATGACTTTATAATTATTTAAGAAACTAAAATGATCTGGATCCAACTTCTCACATGAGGAACAGTCAAGGGTTTTGTCTTTTGATTGAACAAATGTCATCTTCATCTTCATCATTACAGCCACTCACATTCATCAGCCAAACATATTCAACACCACCTTCATCATCTCACCATCTATCATCATCATCATCATCTTCATTCATCACCATTACTGCCACTCACATTCATCCACCAGACATCATCCTCATCATCATCTTCATCACTCACATTCATCCATTAACCATCATCTTCATCATCATCCCACCATTAACATGTCAGTTATTCCTCCAGAGCCTCATCTTCATCCTCCTCCTCCTCCTCCTCCTCAGGAACCAGCATCCCATCCAAGTTAAACAGTTGAGTAAATAAATTAAATTAAATTAAAACCATGCTGTCCCACCTCCTTGATGGTGCTGTACTCCGCCTGTGGTGACCATATCCGCCTCTTGTAGAAGTAGTTGAGGGCGATGAAGAGCGCGGAGCCCAGGGCAGCCACGGCGGCGGACAGGGCGATGGAGATGTGGCGGAGCAGAACCATAGGTGGAGCGGGCCGAGCGGAGCCTGGAGCCTGGGGGGACGAAGCTGCTTCCTGGACACTGGTCGCCGCTTCCTGCCGCTGCTGCTGCTGCTGTCGCTGCCGGACGCGCCACATGTGACCGAGGCTCCGTCCGCTTGTTTTTGTTTCGATGCTGCGTTAAGGGGCGGCTCGGAAACTCCGCTTCTCCTCTGGAAAGGCAGTTAGATGACAGGAAATAAACCTGCAGCTGGTCTCACAGATTTTATTTTTATAACCATAAATGTCATATTTGTGTTGAAACGTCAATTAATCTTAATGTGAGAATGTTATTTTATAAAAGAGATAAGAAAAAAAGAATTAAGAAACAATAAGTTTGGTAGTTTCTGGGCGTGTAAGTTAAATCTAAATATAGAAAATAACTGAAGACAAACCAATGAATAAAAAATAATTTGCATATATTTAGTGATTTAATTTTTAATGACTTTATCTGCATACATTTTAAATTTCCGTCAGGACGTGAACGCCTCACAGGCTCCTCCCCGCCCCTCTAAAAGAAACATGACTGACGTTTGTCTCGATACGAGCTGACGGACAGGTGTGGCTCCCTGGCAGCTGGTTTCAGGTGATCAGGTTTGATCAGTGTTGATCAGGACTGAGATGATTGATTATGTTTTTAAGCAGAAAGCATTCAGAGGATTCTCCACCTCCATGAGGCTCAGTGCGCCACCCAGAGACAAGTCGGCTGCTCTTGTTCATGCTTCATCAAATCCCCACAAAGAGAGGAAACTTCATTTATTGCTCCAGAAACATCTTAAGAAGTGGATGTAAATGTGCACATGTTCAAAGATGTTTTTCTCTTATATTTTATACTATGTTTCTGCTCTATTAGACAGTATCCTCTTTTTAACCCTTGACACAATCATGTAATTAAGAAATATTCAGTTTTATTGTTGATTAAATATCATGTGCTTCTTCTTCCTTCCTTGGGACTCATTACTGCACGTTTCAGTGAAATTAAACCATACGCAGGTGATTAAAAAAAGTTTGGAAATCCTGATTGTTATTGTTATTAAACAGTTCATCACTCTGACCTGTCGAGGGCGCTGTGGGATTTAAAGTTAACAGCAGACTGCTCCCACTCATTTTATTTAACACGAAATTAAATATAAATCACATTTGGCAACAAATAAAGTTGATAAACTAAAAGAATAATCAATAAAGTAATAAGAAACGAAACACAGCTAGATGAAAACACCTGACAATATACTCAAGACATTTATAAAATAATCACATTTATGGCATTTACATATATACAAAGTGATATCAATTAGCTGAAACAAAGAAAGTAAAACGGGTTGAATTTGTAATAAATTATTATTTTTTCCAAACTGTATTGACTTTAGATGTGCATAATAATAATAAACTCATGTGTCAATATTATTATTATTATTATTTTAAACAGGAAGTAACATCTTATTTTCGCAGAATTTAATCAAAAACTGTTTAATCTCGAAAACTAAAGTGTTATTTAGTTGGAGGAATCTGAATCAGCTGATTTGTGTGCTGGATTAATATTACCAACAACTTTTATTTTGAAACCGGAAGCCTTATTTCGTTAGATTTTATGTATTATTTTGTTTTATTTTGAAACCGGAAGTTCTACGTACGTGACTTGCCGGTAATTGACGGACAGAAGTAATCGGGATTGAGGAGACTTTACCGCCGCCACTGTCGCCACTGTCGCCGCTGCCTGCCTCTGCCTGCCGCTGCCGGTCCCCTCCGGTCCTGGTATTTTATGTAATTTTTCACCGGGAGGATTCTGAAGGATACCGGGGAAGTTTATCGAGGATTCCGCGGATTTTAACGGTCGTGTTTTCGCTCGGTAGCCTCTCGTGCTTGTTACCCCAACGGCCGGCGGCTAGCATCGGTAAGTGCTGCTAAACATGGTGGCCTGTAGGCAAGGAGACGAGACGAGGGCTTGTTTGGAGGATTTTTAACTCCCATCGGAGCCTCTGGGACTCATTTAAAGTCTGATCTGTGTTGGTTTTGATCGTGGACTTCGACGGGCGGGCTGTTTAAACGGACCACCAGCTCCTGCGGCTCCAGCTCCAGCCCCGTGGATTTATTGAGCCTAAAAAGTTGTCACCAGGCCGCCTAAAAGTTTCCAACCAGCCCTGGAAAAAGTTGCAAAACACGCTGGAAAAAAGGCATCTTTAGTTTTAGTCATTGTCCGTAAAAAGTACACATGCTTTGACTATACCACAGGAATGAATTGGTGCACACGGGCATCCTGCTGGAGCCACTTTATCCTCTAAAATAGTTTCTGCGAACTTCCCCCTCTTTCATTGTTCATCCCAGGATTATAATGGATTATTATTATGGCCTAATCCGAGCCGCTGCAGGCCGGGATTTCTGGGGATAATTTTCAGATTTTCGCTGGTGATGATGAAGATGATGATGACAGAGAAAAGCGATGGTTTCCCTTCGTCCTGCTTCTGAGTAGAGAGGAGTTAATTACATGGAGACTCGCCTGACATGCCAAGGAAGGAGTTGCCACTACCTGAGGGTTGGGAGGAAGCCAGAGACTTTGATGGCAAGGTGTATTACATTGACCACATTAACCACTGCACCAGCTGGATCGACCCCAGAGACAGGTAAGAGTGACCTCTGACCTGGGACAGGTGTCCAAGAGTCTGCTCTGTTTATACAAATGAGAACTAAACTGTATTTATTGTTCACATCAAGCTCATATTAGTCTCCGTTCACTTCTATTAAAATCACAAAAGAAAAAAAAAAGACTAAACCACCAGTTAATATTAAAAAATGTTTCATAAGTGGAGTTATCACTAAAAATATACTGACATTAATTCAGGGGACATTTTGGAAGGTGAGCACCGTGACATGGAGGTAGTGTTTGAAAAGATGAACCAAGCTGGAGTCTATGTGGACAGAGACGTTGGACACATGGAGACATCTTAGGTGTCTCCTAGTCTCTGGTCCTCCCTCTATTATCTCCTTTATCTCCTCCTCCTCCTCCTATGTCTTTTCCTTCTACATTACCTTTTCCTCTTCCTTCATCCCCTCCATCATCTCTTCCTCCTCCTTCTGTTTCAGTTTCTCCTTTTTTCTTCTTCTACTCCTTCAGCTCTTTCTTCTATCGTCCCCCTCCTATTGCGTTTCTTCCTTTTCTTCTCTTCCCCTTCTTCCTCTCCTCCTCCTCCTCCTCCTCCTCCTCCTGTAGATGTGATGCTCCTCATCATCAGAGCCTCTTCGTCTATAAGCTTCTACAGATGTTTAGATGTAAACACGTGTGTGTGATTCAGTCTCCATGTAAACGGTTCATCTCTGATCACGGTCATTGATGGAAGTCAGTGGTGATAAAGTAAACAGTCGTATAAGATCTGATTTAACTTCTGATCAGTCTCATCACTCATCTCAGAGGTTGGTGGTGAAACTCTGTGACGTCCTTTATGGTGATAATTGCTTCTGATGCTGTGTTTTAGTTTGTTAATTAACCATCAGAGATGAATATGATATTTAGCTTGACTTGTTTTCTGCTGTTTACCAGAAGCCCATCATCAGAGTAATAGGCTTAAAGCAGAGAACAGTAGAACAGAACAGCACGGTGTGAAGGAGAGGCCAAATATTTTCACTTGTTTTTCATCTTTACCAGTTACTTAAGACTCCACGGACTTTGACACCAAATCCCTTTAATGGCTTATGTTCTTAAATCGTACCAGTTGTTTCTTTTTCTGTGTTTTATGACAGAAAAGTCAGATTATTTCTCCACAGCTTTAGATTTACTTTACTGATGCTGGTGTCATTATTACGCTAAGAACAATAGATGGATAGAACACCTTCATCTTCTACTCTTATTAATTCAGACTGGACACACATGGAGGAGAAAGACTTCTCTCTTTTTCTTCTTATTCTCCTCTTGCTTCTTTTTCTTCTTTCTCTTTTCCTCTTGCTCCTCCTCTTGCTTGTTGTCTTCCTCCTCTCCCTCTTTCTTCTTCCCTTCCTGGTTCTTCTTGTCTTCTCCATTTCCTCATTTTTGTACTTCTTCCTCCTCCTCCTCCTCTTCCTCCTCCTCCTCCTACTTAAGAGCAGATTAAAAAAACATTTAGTCTACGAGTCACAGTGATCATGTTCTTCCTCAGTTATGATCAGAAGTGTTGGAGTTGTTTAAAATCCACAGCCTCTGTACACACATGTACGTACTGACCTGTTAAACTAAACCTCTTTAAGTGTGTACACACAGCAGATCAGTAACACATCTGACTGTAGCAGCAATTAAATCAACACTACGTATTTAGATTGATGAGAAAATATTGTAAACAAGACTTTCCTAATTACGCTGAATAAATGTGAACCTTGGTTAAATGGTTTGATTAGATAAAAGTCTGGAATGGTTTCATAGTTCATAGAGTTTATGATTGTTGTTTGAATAAAAGTTTAATAGGGGAAGCTTTGGTCATTATTTAATGGTTATTTGACTATTAGCAGAGGCTGGTGTTTTCTTCCTGCTGGTCTCGCTGACACAGATAAGTGAAGTGTTGCAGGTTTAGTTATGTATTAAAGCACAGCAGTGCTGAGGCAGCCAGCGTCTGTTCAGATCCCAGTTAACAGTCTGCAGGGCCTCATGCTGCACTTTGACCCCGTGCACCTTGGCAAGCGGTGAAAAGGATTTGGTATGAATCAGGCCTTTGGTTGGCGAGTCTGCGAGCTGCTCCGTCCTTCACGTCGTGTGTTTCAGGAATGTGCGTGTGTTGTTGTTTTTGTGAAGGTTTTTTCTTTTAAGAGTCTAAAACGTGTAAAGCTCCCAGAGAGGGTTTGGTAAAAGGAGGGAAACTTAATTCCACCTGCCTGCAACCAGCAACAAACTGAACAAATCATTCCAGATAATCCTTTGGTCGATACGTCCTACTCTGTGCTCCCGTCTCATCAGCCTGATCAATCGTTCTGATCAGAGATTAACTCTTTACATGGATGTTGGAGCTGACGCTGCTGCTCGACGTCATATTTAATTATTCCAGCCCTGAAACTTTCCTTTGACAGTTTGTGCTTTAGGTTTAGATCCATGTCTTAGAAACACCAGGGATGTAAGAAGCAGTCAGGTTAAAGCACGTACACAGATCTATGAATCTAGCTTTAGCCTCAGCTAACGTTAACCTGTTCATTTAAATGTGTTTGTTTTACGTCTTAAAAGCAGAATAACACATCTGTTTCTACACCTTCTCAATAACTTACAGCATTTACTGGATGTTCAGTGGTTAATGAAACGTTTCTTCTTACTTAGAACATCTTAAAATCCAGTCTGGTGATTTCTGCTTTTACCTTCTACTGTCACGATAACCGTGCTGTTACTGGAGAAACTCGTGAAGTAAAAATAGTTGAGATTAGTTGAATAATTCAGACTGTTGAATGTGGCTGAACCTAACAGCAGCTATTATCTGCAGGTGTACAGAAATCACACCAAATAACCAAACCTCCTGATGTACGCTGGTTATTGCCTCATAGCTGTTCGTTCATGTGGTCGATGAGTATTGACACCTGCTGTTTGCTTTGGATTACAGCGTCAGCAGAAACTCGTCTGCCTCCTCTCTGAAGGAAACAAAGAGAAATAAGATAGTTTGAATTCCCTGACATCGTCGTCAGGAATGGAGACTGACGGTAAACCGTTGTGACAGCGGCGTGTGTTCTGTAAAGCACAGGAACCCGTGTATGATGGTCTGTAGGACGCCGACATTGTTGGTGAATGTAAATTCTAGTGTGAGCTGCTTCTTTACAGCCTCATTTGTCAAGGATTGTCCCATTTAAGCTGTAGCCCTGGGTGCTTACCATGCAAAATAAAAAGAACAGTGCAGAACTCGATGAGGACTGAAGCCGTGCTGTGACGCAGTGCGTGCATATCGTCAGGTGAAAGGAATGTTATCTGCCAGATAACACTGCGCCGCTGCTATGAGAAGGCTAATGTGCAGAGGCTGAGGCAGGTTGTCTTTTTTGTTTTTTATGATTAATTCACGTTTGTTTTGCCTCAAAGAATGAAGGTGAAAGCAGAGTTTTACTGTTGGACCTTGAGGCCTCATAACCCCACTGAAGGAATTTATATGCTCTGAATGAGCGCTTCTCGGCGTCGCCGCCTGACTCACCGTTCAGCTATGCAGCTCACCTCCCTGTGTGTTTGCACTCCGCCACACGCTTTTGTCAGTTTGCATCAGAGCACTCGGGCCTGGCCTCCATGTTTACCTTTACTGTGTGAAACCTGGAGGGGGGGGGGGGGGGGGGGGGGGTGTGCTTATCGGCGTTTACAGGCTGACGTGCCTCCACAACACTTTGATGCTTCTGAAATGAATGTTTTTAGCTGCTCGAGTCTCGGATAAGCTTCTTAAACAACATGCTGCACTTCATGTGACACTAAAACTCCTAACACTGAATTCTGATTGGATGATGGGGTTAGCAGCGTGTGGACAGAAGTGGGAGGATGCAGATTACTGCCTTTTAAAGGTGGGTTTCATTCTAACCAGTCAGAGCCATTTAAACTAATTCAGATCCTCTGTTTGTATATTTTGAGGGACAGGTGTGTGTCCTCAGCTCCACCCATGCTCCAACCATTTTTAATTAGCTAAGAGTTAGGAGGAGTTAGCCAAGATGCTGACGGGTGGAGGCTTTAAAACCTCAGAGGTTTCATCCATCCTTCTCTTTGTTTCATTGTGGAGACGGTTTCATGTAACTGGACAGTCCTCCAACTAATCAGAGCGGGTAAATCCAGCTCCATGGGGTTCAGACGACGCCACATTAAACCATAACAAACGGTTTGATTGGTCTTGAGCTTAGTCAGTTTCTGAAGTAGAAACTTCAAACCAAAAAACGTTTGCATAGCTGTGCATAGAAAATAAACTCATTTTCGTGTCTGTTGATGTTTGTATCAGTAGATCAGACGTGTTTATAGATTATTCTGACGTACCTGCTCTTCTACATGTTCCTGAAGATCAGTTTTAAAGCTCAGCGTGACGTGTCCATCACCGTTTAACACCTAGCGCAGAGAAGACCCTCTCAGCTCTGCTCTCTGCTGTGTTCATTCAAAGTCTGTTTTAATGATTATTTATTAACACATTGTTTCTGGTTGTTTTGTTTGAGTGTGAAACATGATTTATTTAAAGTTGACACGTGGAACCTTTTCATTTGATTTTATTCTTTAAAATTAAGGAAAACTATTTATTAAGTATCACTAAAGATTGTAGGATAATTGATGTGTTTAATTCAGTGTTGAGCAGTGAAGCACGGCTGAAACTCTACAAGTGGATATTGAATGACTGACGGTGAAATGGAGGCTGGTCCTGATGCACAGGGTTCTGGTCTTCAGCTTCCTCTAGACCGGCCCGATTAGAGGATCGGGTTTAGAACAGAATCAAATAATGAGATGTGGATGGATACGAAGCCAAGCAGCGTCTTTTCTCTGGGATCTCGTCTTCCTGAGCTAAATTTAGAGCAGAGCTGAGAGGGTCTTCTCTGAGCCCCTGTTCATTATTCATAAACTGAAAAAGGACCCAGTTCAGTTTCAGCCGTGAGTGCTCTTTGTTTGTATCTGCACTCAGGAAAACACTAGAAGAAGAAACCCAGACCAGAGTGTGGGGGTATTTAATATATATTAATGACAGGGAGAGTGCTGCTGCTGATTTCTGATTTCAGTATGATTCATAATTAGAGACATTTTGGTTCCTGGCTGTTATTTCAGATGTTTCTTGTCCTTATCTTATCTTATCTTATCTTATCTTATCTTATCTTATCTTATCTTATCTTATCTTCCTGTCCCAAGAGAGGGTCTATATTTATGCTTTATAACTCATCTTATTAAAGGTTCAACTGTTAAATAAGGAGTTATGTCAAATAAAGATGGAGCTGAGCTGCAGGAAACACTTTGTCCAATAAATACGTAGAAGAAACGACTGTGTGATGTGTGAAGTGGAGTTATAACCACTGAAGTTCATGTTTATGAATGGAAGAGATGTTCTGTTGTTTAGATTTCATGTCCTCGCTTTGACTGAGAAGACGTTCACTGTCTCTGTCTCTGTCTCTGTGTCTCTGCAGGCAGACGAAGCCTCTGACGTTTGCAGACTGTATTGGGGATGAGCTGCCGGTCGGCTGGGAGGAGGCGTTCGACCCCGTTGTTGGAGCGTACTATGTCGACCACAACACAAGTGAGTTCCCCTCCTTCCACTCCTCTTCCTCCTGCTTCACCTCCTTTGAGGCTCTTCAACCAAAAACAATGTTCCTCTTCGTCCAGAGAGAACCCAGCTGGAGGACCCGCGGGCCCAGTGGCAGCGGGAGCAGGAGTCCATGCTGCGGGACTACCTGGCCGTGGCCAGTGATGCTCTCAGCGCTCAGAAGGAGATCTATCAGGTGAAGGAGCAGAGGCTTCGTCTAGCGCAGCAGGAGTACCGGCAGCTCAACGACGCCTGGAGGGACAAGTCAACGTCTCAGACGAGCTGTGAGTACGGAGGACGAACCGAGGGACAGTGGAGAAAATGATCAGTAGCTAAAATGTAGACATAAATACTACGTATGTAATAAATAACAATGATAAAACTAAATAATCTTTATAAATGCTGTGTGCTCATTATTTATATATTATTTGATCACAGTCTGAATTCTTTCCAGATAAATAAGACAAATTAAAAAGAAGAGTCACTGATGTACCACTGAACAATCTGTGGAGAGGATCACATGTAACACATCTCTTCTGTTTTCACTGCAGTGAATTCCAGATCGTCATCTTCCAGTAAATACGACCCAGACATCCTCAAAGCAGAAATAACCACAGCCAAAAGTCGGGTAAGAGAATCTACTTCCTGTTTTTAAAACGATAAAACATCTTAACATTCAGTCAGCTCAGCTCAGCAGATTATCACTGGTGGTGAAAATACCTAAATGAACTTGTCATGTTACATACACACACTCCTCTTGGCTGTAGCTCAAATATGTTCTGGAGTCACCTGACTGCAGTCACACACCCAGCGTTCAGCAGTGCAGTTGGTCCAAAGTGGCATGACTGCATACCTGTTGTTACAGCTCGGTCACACCAAACCGTCCTACCTGCAGGTAGGGTTAGGGTTAGGGTTAGCTGTTAGCTGTTAGCTGTTAGCTGTTAGCTGTTAGCTGGAGAGGAGACCCAAACCCACATTCATCTCAATAAAGCCCAGAGTCCATTGTTGTCTCAAAGCCAGTAATTACTGGAGCACCACATGTGTGTCAATACTCTCAAAGAAGATATTATTTTGTTCAGACTTCAGGACTAATAAAGTCTTTACTTTATCCTTTAATGGTTCTTCTCATGTCTCAGGTCAACAAGCTGAAACGGGACCTGGCCTGTATGAAGCAGGAGCTGCAGTACAAAGAACAAGGCTTCGAGACTCTTAAAGAGTAAGTTCACCTTTTCTCCGTCCGTCTCACGTTTACTTCTGGAAGCTTTCCAGTCCACCTTGAGTCCTGGCTGAAGGGCACATGGACAGGTGTACCGCTGACAGCAGAGTCTGGGACGTGTCACGTTTTAGCTCTGCAGCTTTAGTTTAACAAACAGACTCTGACTGGAATATCAAGTACATGCGTGACCTTCCTTCATCTTAGGCCTTCTTCAGGCCAAAGTGTTATCATCCGTCCTGGTTGAGCTGGTCACACGTGGCTCTAGTGTAAGTGGAGTTTTGCTTTCATCAGGAAAAGGAGCAAATTAATGTCAGGGCAAAGATTCAATAATAAATAAAAATAAAATAACAGCTTATGTGATATCAGCGAGAGACTTAAAGGCTGGTAGAGCTGGTGTTAGCATTTATTAGTGTAGCACTTGCAAATAGATTGTTGAGGTTGGATGTTAATGCTGTCACAGCTAGAGAAATGTGTCCAGGCAGTTTCCTAAAGATAAGGAACGAACTTGTGTCTGAAAGTCTTTATTTGCATTTATTTATTTGTCCTAAAGATTAGTGACTTTATTCTCACGTAAAGTGTCACCAGCTTGGCTTCATGAGCTACTGCTCTCCTTGTTTTCCTCTTTTATTGCGGTTGTAAGGCAATAGTTAAAACAAATTTTTCTGACTTGTTATCTAGATTGGTTCAATATACAGATCAGTTGGAGCTGTGTATTTTATTTTAGTGTTATTTTATTAAGCTCCAGCTCTTATGATCCTTTCCTCTAAACTACCACTGCTGCTTCTTATTGGTGCATACCCAGCGTGTACCTGATTACAGCTCTGTAGTAATTTATCCATTAAGGTTTAATAGTGCAGAATATGCAAAGAACCAGACATCAAGCTCATATCTGACTGACTGACTGACTGACTGCTTCAGCTTCTGCTTCATTCTGAGGTTTATAGACGTAAAATATTTACAACTAAATAAACAGTAAAAAACAAACACTGAGATATTAGTTAGTTAGACTCTGTTTGGCTGCGTTTACGCGAATCTGTGTTTCTTCAACTTGATTAATGACTGTGATCAGAAGGAGAAGCAGAAGATGAAGAATAAGAAAGAGATAGAAGACAGAAGAGGAGGAGAAAGATGAGAGAGATGTCATCAGATCAAAGGTTTCCATCAGCTCTACCTCTGACTGATCAGTCTGATCTGATGGAGGTTTTATTAGAGCTCTGATCAGTAGAGGATCAGTAGAGTTAATGTCTTTATGAAGGATTAAAACACAAACACAACAGAAAGAAGCAGATTCTCCTTCTTATCATCAGTTTCTGTTATTTTCTACCTGGATGAGACACATGAGAGATGAGAGATGTCTTATCACATAAACAGAGTGATAACTCGCTGGAATGTTCCTGCTGCACACGTTTAAACAGTGAAGCAGACTTATCGGCTCAGTTATCGCCTCCGCGTTATTGCACATTCCATCCCATCATCAAACACTAGCACCTCTACAAACCGCTGACGGAGAACGTGGACCTGAGAGGAAGAAACACTCCTTTTTCCCATCTGACCTACTTCCAGTACTAAAAGCTGAGAGGAGGTGCAGCCCGACGCTCCGGCCCGCTGCTGGCCGATCTGAACAGGAATGCCCCGACTGTTTGTCTTGACTCGCGTCGCACAGCCAGAGCGTCAGGAGGATTAAAGGGTGGCGGAGGCAGAGCGGTCGGACGGCATTCCTCCGCCACTTTCCCTATCCTGTTACGATCGTCCCACGGCGTTCGCCGACCAATGGCTGTTTGCAGAAATACGAATAGGCTTAGATTGGAATGCAGCTCCGGATAAGGTTTCACAAAACGCTGGTACACAAGAAAGGACAGAAACCACGGCCTGCGTGGCCAAAAGCACGCTCACATCCAAGCCCATGGTTTTAAGTTTGGTTTTTCATTTGATGTTTTTGTCTTTTCCTTCATTTTGTCAGGACTTTAAACGTTTCCTTAGACCAGCGGCTGTGCTTTGAATCAATCCCTTTCTTTCTGTCTGGGATTTTAATCACAGAAAGACTCGTATAACGCAACTTTTACTCAACATAAATCCCTGTTTGAGAAGGACTTTGAGAGGATTACTCGCTCCCTGACTTCCTCGTTCTCTCTGTACCTTGTTTTTCTCTCTCTCTCTTTATTTCCCCCTCCCCTCTTCCCTCTCTAAAGAATGTGGAAGGACCAGTTGATCAGACCCATGCATGGATTCTTGGTGATGACAGGGTTTAAACATAGCTCTCTTTACCTGCATGGGTCTTCCCTTTCTGTCCACAGCCTCAGATGTCTCCCATGTCTTACCTGGAAGCTGAACAAACATTGCTCATACTCAGGTCAACACCTGAAACATTTCCTGACCACATCATACCTGTTCCACCCTGGTCTTATGACTGACAGAGGAACCTCCTCATGCTTTAGCTTCGGCTCAGAGCAGCTGTCATGTGGCCTCTTTGTTCCAGGCTATGATCTGGTAATGTGCCGTTTGGATTTCTTTGTCGGGCGTGTTTCATCCATTACAGAGAATCACCCAGAGCCTTTCTACTCTAATGTGCATGACGACGACGCCGTGGTCACATTAAACAAACAGTTAGTCTTTGTGCTGCGTTCAGACCATGTGAAGCGGCGTGTTCAGATCAGTCTGACACTTTTACACATCCATTGTTTGAGAAACGTGAACCTATTTTAAGCTTAAGTACGTAAACAAAGGCACCGTCTCTTGATGCTTGAGAGTTTTCAGTCTTTGCTCTAAACATTAGAAACAAGAACGTGTTGAGGTTTAACTCTGCAGCTATAATTTGGAAAAAGTATGAGGAAACTGAATAATTCCAGTGAAGCCTGCTGAGTGGCTGCTGTGGTTACAGCTCTCTCTTCAAGTCTGACTCGTATGGAAATTAGTTTTAATATAATTCTCATCCACTTGGCTCATGTTTTCTGTGTCCACAGTGAAAAAGAAGACGTTTTAAGGCCAGTTAGCTGCTGAATTAGACAAATGTTTTAGTTATAATCATCATTACTAATTAATATTTCCTGTTCTTTTCTTCCTCCTCCTCCTCCTCCTCCTCCTCCTGACGTCCAGGATTGACCAGAAGGTGTCCAGCAGCCCGTATGGCTACAAGCAGCAGGAGGCGCAGGCCATCCTCAATGAGGTGCGCTCCATCCGGGACGTCATCAGCTCCGGGGAGAAGGAGAAACAGGAGCTCATGCAGGTAAAGCTCTAAGGATGTGCTCTGTTCTACGCTGAAATACATAAGAGGGTTACCAAGGCAACCAGAGGCTGAGAGAGAGACCAGCTGATAGGACACATCATTAGAATTAGAAGTGGGAGGAGCCACAGGTTTGAGAATACAACTCCCAAGATGCACTTTGGCAAAATCATTTAACTTATAATCACTTAAAGTTCTGGTTAGTTTTGGCTGCACACTTTTGCTTCTTCTCAATGGATTATGGGTATTGTAGTAGACTCTGAGGCAGACGATGAGGAGTAATTAGACAAACACTTCCTCGTCCTATTCATCAAACGCAGGAGATTATGATCGTGTGTTTAAAAAGCTTGTCGCTGTTTAACGGCTGCTGAAGGCGGCGTCTGAACAAAAGGAAAGAGGAGACGGATAATCCAGATTGTGACATTTGATCCAGAGAGACTCCGTATAAAAGTAATTAAAGCAGAAGAGTTTGAAACCAAGACAGAAGCTGCCATTCTTTGAGATGGAGTGGAAGGATAGTAATCAGAATAAAAGCTGGAGCAGATGTAGAGGTCTGGAATAAATCCATCCTCTCTGCTCCACTGAGGAGAAACATGGAGGAACAAGATGAACCAAGATGGAGTCCATGTGGACAGAGACGTGGAGACATGGAGACATCTGGGTCGTCTTCTAAGACTCTACACATTCAGGACATCTTTCTTCTTCTATTTCTGTCTCCGTCCTCTTCATCTCCTCCTCCTCCTCCTCCTCCTCCTCCTCCTCCTTTCTTGTTTTTTCTTTATTCATCACAAACATTTTATTTGAGTGACACAAATTAATTTCAGTCTTTCAAGAACTTTAAAGTTGACAGTGAAAATGATTATGGTTTTAATTCATCTTTAAATCTCTTTCATGTCTCTTTCTTTCTTTCTCAGCTTTAATATTTAGTTCTGTTGTTTTCTCTCTCTCCTCCTCTCCACTGATATAGTTTATATCTCCCTCTCCTCTCTTATTCCCCCTCCTTCCTTCGTCTTGCATGTGGCATCAGTACAGCGTTAGCTCATCCTTATTTCCACCACGGCTGCAGAGAGCATGGCACCTAGAATCTGCTCCCAGGTGAAGGGAGATGAAGATGGATTTATCACTCTGATGCAACAGCAGCATCATCTGCATCCTAGGGCCTATTACAGCATGTGGACTTCATTTAAAAGGCATCAGGTTTATATCGTTTTGGAGGAAAGTGTGTTCAATAAAACATAATCTTCCTCCCCCTGCCTCCCCCGCTCTCACCCCTACCATCTGCAGCTGACAGCTCAGTGGTGCTGCATGTAGAGGAGTCCAGTTACAGCTTCTTAAGCCTCAGAGCCTTGTGTTTGTTTTTGCCAAAGAATCAAGGTGATAGTTTGGAAACTTGCTTCAGAGAAAGTGTTTGTTGTTTTCCTGCTCCGTCTGAGAAGCAGAGATGTGCTGCATTCAACAGTAGATATCCATCACCACCGTAAACACTGAATCAGGTCCTGAGAGCAGAGGTCTTCATGGTGAAGATGTTTAGACACTCTGCATCGTCACTGTCTGCTTCTTTAATATTTTCTACCTCTTCCTGTTTGTTTTCTGACAGTCATCCAGCAAACAAAAGTGTAGCCCTGGATGTTTACTGTTGTGTTTGTTCTGCAGCATTTTAAGAAGTCACTGCTCTTCCCTGATCTCTTGGACTCATGAACTCTCTCCTCTCGTTTGTGCAGAAACTGGCGGTGCTGAAGGACGGCTTCCAGCTGGACTCAGGCTCCCAGCAGGAGCTGTGGGGCAGCAGTCCCTCGCTAGCCAACTCAGAGCTGTCCATCCCTCGGCTCTACTCCGACGCTGGCTCCCAGACCGACATCCCCGCTGAGGTGAGTCAGGCAGGATCTCATTTTAACTTCATGAACAGTTCTGCTTCACCTTGGTTGTCTCAGTGAACTGATGAATGTCTTGTTTTTCAGTTTATGACGAGCACCAACAAACTGGCAGAGAAGGTTCGTCTGAGCCTGAAGTACGAGGAGGCCAAGAGAAGGTAAACGTCTCTCACTTTTACCTGATGGTCTGTCTTGACTTTGATCGGTCTGACATAATCACTTTCTTCTTCCCAGGATCGCCACCATCGAGGTGCAGATCGCCAAACTGGACAGCGAGGCGTGGCCGGGGCTGCTGGACCCAGAGCGGGACCGTCTCATCCTCATCAACGAGAAGGAGGAGCTGCTGAAGGAGCTGCAGTACGTCAGTCCACGCCAACGCCTGGAGCCCAACGACGCCGAGAAGCTGGAGAACGAGAAGAAACGTCTGGAGAGAGACCTGCAGGCCGCCAGAGACAACCAGAGCAAGGCCCTGACCGAGAGGTGATGAAGAGTTTATAAGAGTCACGGTCAGATCAGCGGGTCAGAGCTGCACGTCCTGCTGTAGTTTTGTTTCCATGTAGATCTGGGAAAGTTCAGGACTGAAGGTTCCAGAGTCGTCTCTTTCAGCTGACGCTCTGCTTCTGCGTCTTCTCTTCCTGCCTTTTCTTCTTCTTCTGTTGCTGCTTCTTTGCTTCTGACTCTGAAATATACAAGGTGGTTACCAAGGCAACCAGAGTCCACTAGGGACCAGCTTTTGGTGACAAAGATGGACGATGAGAAAATAATCTACCTCCATCTTCTTTCTGTTTCTCTTTCTTTCTGCTTTACCAATTTTTGAATACCACCAAGATCCTGCACCATCCTCCTCCTCTTCCTCCTCCTCCTCCTCCTCCTCCTCCTCCTCCTTTCTCTCACAGGACTCTCGTTGTTCGTTGTTCAGGTCAGACTCTACCTGAGCTCAGTCTCTCTTTGTCCCTCTTCTCCTATTCCTGTAACCTGAGAGGCCTCAGAGCCAGCTCACTAAAAGAACCTCTTGTTGTCCACCTGTGCACCGACCAACACACATTCAGTGTTCACAATTAACTCAAGACACACACACACACACACACACACACACACACTGTACATTTAGCATCTGCAGGTGTTTAAAATGTCACATCCTTTTAATGATGCGTCAGTTAAACTGGATCTGACCGGATCTAAACACCTGGTCTGGTCTCCAAGATGTTCAACGACCTCTTTTCTTGTTAACGTCACTATGGACGAGCTAATATTCGCATGGTACGGTTAAACTGATCAACTGTTTCTGTTTCAGGCTGCGACTCCACTGCAAGAGGAACAAGTTGGTCAGAGAGCTGGAGGAGATGGTTCGACTGGCCACATCACTACATACTCAGCTCAAGAGGTTTGTTCATCTGGTTTATTTCGGGGCAGTAAAGATACGACGGCCCCTGGTATATTCAGAAAACAACATGATGGATGAAGCTGGATAATGAAGACACGAGTCATAATAAAGAGTTAGTTAAACGTCTTCTATCTTTGTGTCTCCTCCAGTTTGTCGGCCAGCACCCTGTCCTGTTCGTCCGGCAGCAGTCGAGGATCTCTGACGTCCAGCCGCGGCTCGCTAGCCACCACCTCCAGCCTCGGCTCCACCTCCTCCCTCAGCTTCACCGACATCTACCTGGAGCAGCCCGAACTGGCCGACCCGGACTTCCAGAACAAGCTGGACAGCCTCCTGCAGGACGGCGGCCAGAGCGGCTACCGGCCCTCCAGCTCCATCACCACCATACACGAGCACGAGGTGGTGACGGGCAGCGGAGGGAAGAACTCTGGGAAGGCCGCCGATGGCAAAGCAGGGGGGGCGGGAGGAGATGTGGGGTCTGCTGGAGGTGGAGGCGCAGGAGGTGGAGGGGAGTCATCCAGGATCCAAGCCCTTAGGACTTCAGAGACCCCTCGTTCAATGAGCTCTTTATCTCCACGGTCGTCTCTGTCCTCGCTCTCACCGCCGTGCTCGCCGCTGGTCACAGACGCTAGCTTCCTGTCTGGGGAGGTGTTCGCCAGCCAGACGGGGCCTGGTGGGCTGGGCCTGGATCAAGAGCTCCACAGCAGGCTAGCGGAGTTAGAGCTCAGCCTGGACTCTGAGAAGCAGCGGCGGCAGGACGGGGGTCCCAGAGGTCTGGAGGAGAAGCAGAACCACGACACCACGCTGGGAGAGGAGGTCAAAGGTAAACAGGAAGGAGAAAATGACTACCTGCTGTCTGGCTCTTCAGGACAACGAGGAGTCGCACAAAACAAAATGCTTTCTGAAGCTTTCCAAAAACAGATGTTTGCTTTTAGCTTCAGTTTAGAACCTGACATCAGGGGTTCATCCAGATTTACAAAGCATCCTTAAAAACAGACCTACTGTTAGCTGGGAGGCTAGGAGCAGCTACTGTTAGCTAGGAGGCTAGGAGCAGCTACTGTTAGCTGGGAGGCTAGGAGCAGCTACTGTTAGCTGGGAGGCTAGGAGCAGCTACTGTTAGCTGGGAGGCTAGGAGCAGCTACTGTTAGCTGGGAGGCTAGGAGCAGCTACTGTTTGCTGGGAGGCTAGGAGCAGCTACTGTTAGCTGGGAGGCTAGGAGCAGCTACTGTTAGCTGGGAGGCTAGGAGCAGCTACTGTTAGCTGGGATGCTAGGAGCAGCTACTGTTAGCTGGGAGGCTAGGAGCAGCTACTGTTAGCTGGGATGCTAGGAGCAGCTACTGTTAGCTAGGAGGCTAGGAGGAGCTACTGTTAGCTGGGATGCTAGGAGCAGCTACTGTTAGCTGGGAGGCTAGGAGCAGCTACTGTTAGCTGGGAGGCTAGGAGCAGCTACTGTTAGCTGGGAGGCTAGGAGCAGCTACTGTTAGCTGGGAGGCTAGGAGCAGCTACTGTTAGCCAGGAAGCTAGGAAGCTAAAGAGATAAGAGAAAGCGATGATGTGAAAACTGATCTAAAACTTGGAAAGCAGGATACCAGGAATCCTCGGTGTGTGATGAGTAATGTAATACTGAGTGTGTGAAACCTGATGAAGAGGCGGGAGGTGAAGGTGAGGAGGGTGTCTGGTTGCTGCCAGAGCTGAGTCACTGGTTTGAATTATATCTGATAATTTCATTTATCTAACATCATCACCATCATCCTGGATTCACAGAGGGGTCACTGTCTCATTGGGATCAAACATAACTGGAGTCTGTGGAGGTTTGAACTGTAGGTGACTCAGAGGTGAAAGGTGGTGTTTGGTTTCCTGTTTGCTTTCAAGGCAGTCAGGTGTAGAGGTCTGGAGTAAATCCATCCTCTCTGCTCCACCTGGAATAAACATCAGGTAAAAACATGGAGGAAGAAACATTAGATGGAAGATGGAAGACATGTGGACAGACAAAACCTCACCTCTTTTGCTTCTTCTTTTATTTCTTCTTCCTCCTAATTGTCCTAACTATTTTCCTCCTCCTCATTTGATTGGTTTTGTCTCCTGTTCTTTTCAGACCTGGCTCCTCAGCTTCGAGGGACGGGGGCGGGGCCAAAGAAGGTGGGCGTTACCTCTGCGGTGTCTGACGAGTCGGTGGCCGGTGATAGCGGCGTGTATGAGCCGTCTGAGCGCAGGTACCTTCTGTCCTCTCTGTATATTATCACTCTTATGATCCAAACATGAATCTCATTCTGTGTGTTTGTGTTTCTCCTCCAGGCCGGGCCTCCCTGCTGACCTCCTCCTGGGCTCCTACGAGGAGCGGCTGGCTCCAGGCTGCCCTCAGATTCAGCTCGGCTTCCGCTACGAGTCCAGAGACCAGCGCTTCACGGTCTACGTCATGCAGCTGTCCAACTGCAGCACCCTCTGTCTGCCGGCTGACCACAAAATGTAGGCGCTCTCGTTCTGTGTTCACATATCTGACAGCAGTTTGCTTAACGTCTTGGTGTTTGTGTTTTTGGGCAGAAGCAGGTTGACAGTTTACGTTTGTCCTCAGGTCTGTTTAAATGGCGTGTTTGCTCAAAGACGAGTCTCTGTTGATTAAACACACAAATCATCAGAGCTAATAGACAACACTTCTTAATTAAAGCTGAATTATTAAACCCTTCACTGTAAAACTGTTCTGTTGTTAGATGTGTTTAGCATAGTTTAATAAATGTTTTATTTTAGGTACATACGCGTGGCGGTGCTGCCCTCTGTGGACGCCACCCCCTGCCTCTTCCGAACACGTGGCGCGCTGCCTCAGGAGGTGGTAGGGTTCACCGAGGTGTTCGGCATGCAGATCTCACAAAGCGCACTGCGGCAGAAAACCCTGAGGGTCGACGTCTGCAACAACACCAAGACAGGCCACGAAGAGTGTCTGGTCAGTTCATCTGTTTTATTACTACGATTATTTACTTGTTTTATTAGCTTCATAGCCTCATAGCTAACAGTAGCTCCTCCTAGCTTCATAGCCTCATAGCTAACATCATAGCCTCATACTAGCTTCATAGCCTCATAGCTAACAGTAGCTCCTCCTAGCTTCATAGCCTCATAGCTAACAGTAGCTCCTCCTAGCTTCATAGCCTCATAGCTAACAGTAGCTCCTCCTAGCTTCATAGCCTCATAGCTAACAGTAGCTCCTCCTAGCTTCATAGCCTCATAGCTAACAGTAGCTCCTCCTAGCTTCATAGCCTCATAGCTAACAGTAGCTCCTCCTAGCTTCATAGCCTCATAGCTAACAGTAGCTCCTCCTAGCTTCATAGCCTCATAGCTAACATCATAGCCTCATACATAGCTTCATAGCCTCATAGCTAACAGTAGCTCCTCCTAGCTTCATAGCCTCATAGCTAACAGTAGCTCCTCCTAGCTTCCTAGCCTCATAGCTAACAGTAGCTCCTCCTAGCTTCCTAGCCTCATAGCTAACAGTAGCTCCTCCTAGCTTCATAGCCTCATAGCTAACATCATAGCCTCATACTAGCTTCATAGCCTCATAGCTAACAGTAGCTCCTCCTAGCTTCATAGCCTCATAGCTAACAGTAGCTCCTCCTAGCTTCATAGCCTCATGGCTAACAGTAGCTCCTCCTAGCTTCATAGCCTCATGGCTAACAGTAGCTCCTCCTAGCTTCATAGCCTCATAGCTAACAGTAGCTCCTCTTAGCTTCATAGCCTCATAGCTAACAGTAGCTCCTCTTAGCTTCATAGCCTCATAGCTAACAGTAGCTCCTCTTAGCCTCATAGCCTCATAGCTAACAGTAGCTCCTCCTAGCTTCATAGCCTCATAGCTAACAGTAGCTCCTCCTAGCTTCATAGCCTCATAGCTAACAGTAGCTCCTCCTAGCTTCATAGCCTCATAGCTAACAGTAGCTCCTCCTAGCGTCATAGCCTCATAGCTAACAATAGCTCCTCCTAGCTTCATAGCCTCATAGCTAACAGTAGCTCCTCTTAGCTTCATAGCCTCATAGCTAACAGTAGCTCCTCTTAGCTTCATAGCCTCCTAGCTAACAGTATCTCCTCCTAGCTTCATAGCCTCATAGCTAACGGTAGCTCCTCTTAGCTTCCTAGCCTCATAGCTAACAGTAGCTCCTCCTAGCTTCATAGCCTCATAGCTAACAGTAGCTAGAATCCAGGTGAATCCAGACTACTGCCACCTGCCGGTAGAAGGTGTTTCCTCTCAGGTGTGGGATGTACCTGCAGGTCATTGGCTGTAGTCTTTGCGTTATGTTCAAGTTCAACTTTTAGGTTCAGACACAGGAGACGTCTGCCTTTCAGCCAAACAGTCGACTATGTGCCAACAAACAGTCTCCCAGGCTTTAACATCATTATTTCAGAGTGATGACAGAGTTTGACAAGTTTATGTGTCCTGAGTTACAGTTTCAACATTCCTCCCCCTCCTCCCTCCTCCCTCCTCCCTCCAGGCAGGAGCACAGATCAGCCTGGCTGACGTCAGCTGTTCGGAGGAGAGACAGATGAAGTGGTACAACCTGCTGAGTCAAGTCTACATGCCCGACATCAACAACAAGGACAAAGAGAGTCGAGAAGCCAGCACCTCTGAAAAGGTAGAGACGTCTGGTGGAGACATCTGGTGGAGACATCTGGTGGACAGTGTCTGAACTACCACTGTCCCACGTCAACCAGAGTCTCTACTTTTATAATTAACAGATTTGTTTTGATCAAGACATTAAACAATATAGAAAAACATATAAAGAGCAAGATTTAAAAGAACGAGATTAATAAAAATAGCATCTCTCAATCCGGATTACAGGACGTGTCTGGGCTGGATTAACGTTCAGAGTAAATGCAGCTGATGTTTAACACGTGACGCGTCTGTCTGTGATGCTAAACGTTAAAGCTGTAGTGTCATCAGTTTAAATAAAACAGAAATAAATGACGTTTGTGTTTCAGGCTCGTGGCTCCATCAGCAGCAGAGACGGAGCTCAGGACAACGAGTGGTGAGTGTCATCTTTCTTCTGCTCAGGCTTAAATCAGATGTTAGTTTTTAAGATGAAGCTGTGACTGTCGCTGGTTGTCCTCCAGGCATGAAGACCCTCTGGACACAGACGTATTTGATGACGATGAAGGAAACGGCGTGGAGGCAGCGAGGCCTCTGGAGGAGGAGTTTTATTCTAACAACAGCCAATGGGAAGAAGAGAAGGAGGAGAAGAAGAAGACGACCAAACCTCCTCCTCCTCCTCTTCCTCCTCCTCCTCCTCCTTATCCAGCAGCAGCAGCAGCAGCAGCAGTCATGACAGAGAGGGTAACGTCTCTTTACCAGCGTTGGTCCATCAGCCGTGAGGTCTGCCTTCTTAAATCCCGCTCCTCGTTTCCGTCCTCCAGGTGAACAAGGAGACGAGCATGGACGGCTTGTCCTCGTCCCGTCACTGCTCCGTGGTTCGTCCCAAGGAGCGGCGCCCGGACGTCCGGCAGCAGAACCCGTTCATGAGGGGAAACACCATCATCCGCTCCAAGACCTTCTCCCCGGGACCCCAGAGCCAGTACATCTGCAGGGTAACCATGGAGACAGAGTCAGAACGATGGCATCAGATCAGACACATGTGTAGAAGAGAGGGGAGGTAGAAAATGTGTTGTAGGTGTTAGTCTGATTTATCTGAGGACAAACAAACATCATCAGCTACACAGCTAGTGTCTTTCTTAAAGGGACAGTGTCATTTATCTCCAGCTGCAGAGCACCAGAGTTATCACTGTAAAGAAACTCCTCACCTGGTGCTCATTTATTAGGTTACCATGGTTACCAGCTCTGCTCCTCATCCAGCTCCGTCCTCCCGTCAAACATTTCATCTGTGTTTGTTCTTCCAGATCAACCGGAGTGACAGCGACAGCTCCACGCTCTCCAAGAAGTCTCCTTTTGTCAGAAACGCCTCAGAGAGACGCAGCATGCGCATGAAGAAGGTAGAGACCAGACATGTGTCCTCCAACCTCCCTGTGTCCTCTGTCCTTACTTTGTCCAAACCTTCAGGTTCTTCAGACGCTCTAACCGCGATGTCTCTGATCCTGAATGTCCTAGAGTTGGTCTCCTGTAGTGTCCTAAAGTCTGTCCTTGTCTTCCTTGTCTTGACACTGATCTGAGGCTCATTCATCCTTCCTGTGATATCAGCGTCTCTCCCAGTAAACAGTTTGTAACCTGCTCCCTCCCTGCCTCCCCTCAGCCTCCTGTGGCGGTTAAAGGTCTGGACGGTTTACTGCGGACCTCCCTGGACCTGGAGCTGGACCTGCAGGTGTCTCGGACGCGGCAGACCCGGCTGGCTCAGGAGCTCCATGTCCTCCGTGAGCTGAAGTCAGAGCTGGAGAAGGCGAGGCAGCAGGGCCACAGAGAGCTGCCCGTGTGGGTACAAGAGGACGAACGCTTCCGGCTTCTCCTCAGGCAGGCTGAGAAACAGGTGACTTCATCCTCCAGGAATCCTGCAGGGCGTGCTCGCCTCCTTATCTAAACCTTTTATTATTCTCATTAAACTCTCAGACTCGAGAGGAGCAGCTGCAGGAGAAGAGGGTGGAGAAGATGATGAGGGCTGCAGCCAAGGACGTCCACAAGATCAGAGGCCAGAGCCGCAAAGAAGTCCCTGAGGTCCAGACTTTCAGGTAGGAACGATGACGACGACTAACCTGACTCCTTTAAGATGAGGCATGAGCTCATACAGCAGCAGAGAGCAACAGAGCAAGATACAAAGAATAGAATAAATACGTTATGGTCCAGCTAATCACAGGGAGCTTGAGTGTTTGTGGTGCGTTCAGGTGCAGCTTTTTTTGCTCCGGTTGTTTCTCCAGTCTTGACTCATCTTTATTAATCTGATATAAACTGAAGCTTTAATGTGACTCTGTGTTCTGACGGCCTCCAGAGAGAAGATGGCGTTCTTCACACGAGCAAAGACCTCCATCCCAGACCTGCCGGCCGACGACGTGTAGAGAAGCATTTCAAAGTATTTAAAGTCCAGAGTCTGAACCTGCTGTTCACAAACGAATGAAGCGAACGTTTGGCGGTGTTATGAAGAATTAAAAACACGAAGAAGAAGAAGAAGAAGAAGATGGAAAAGAGGAGCTCAGCATTTCTAATGTGGATAGACTTTGTAAATTAGCCGTAGCACTGCTGGAGCTTTTCCTTCTTCTCATTATTATTGTTTCTGTTACTAACTGTCTGTTAATAGACTCATAGATGTTAAAAATCATTCCAGCACAGAATCACACTAAAGAAACACTGAATATCTTCATCGATCGCACAAGAGAAATAAATGAAAAGCCTAAGGTACGAAGAAGAAGCAAAAAACGCGTCAGCCCTTAAAGCAGTTTAACGGCGACCTACAGCACATGACGGTGATTTACACACTAACAAGCACAGATGGTTTAGTTTTTATTTATACGTTAGTGAAACACTCTGCTGACTTTAATCAGAAAACAATCAAAGATTAAAAACACGTGAAATAATCTAAACTGACCTTCAGAGACAACAAACAAACACTAATAAATAAATAATGACTCCATTAAAAAACTGGTCAGAGAGAAGCAGAGGAGACGTAGCATGAGCTCAAAGCATTAAAACAGTTTATTATTTGAATGAAACAAACACGTTTAAACCACTGAAACACAAAGTGTAGAAGCAGCACTAACTCACTAACACTCAGGTAGCTGATCAGATAGTCTGCACTTTAAGAGGTTAAAGTTTTTTTAATTATTTTTTTAAAATGAGGGAGAAAAAAAACTTGACGTTGGTTTTTGGTGAAACAGAACGAACCCAGAAGCCTTTGCCTCATGCTGGAATGATGATTGATTGTTAAAGCACATGATGATTGTTAAACACACACCAGGAGATCAAACTTATTCTGACTGTGAACTTGGTACTGATTGTGTGATTGGTGGGCTGACAGTCAGCCAATAGGAACCCTGCATTTGGTCGTCCTTCTTTTTATTTGTTATGGTTTTAATGTCGAACTTTTCCGCCTTCACTCTAACTGGACGTTTTGAAACCATATCGTCTCCTAGAACTGGACGTGATGGCGTTAGCGTGGCGCCCAGCAGCGCCCCGTCCTCAGCCTCTACTTATTAACCACCTCTAAACGTTGGTGTCTTGGTTCAGGCTCCCACAGTCGTTGTCGTAGCTTCTAGCCGGTTAGCATCACGCAGCTAAAGATCCAGCCTGGTGGAGAGTTGCTCCTTCACTGGAGGTCAGTGACGTCCTGGGCCGCCGAGCTACATGTGGATGTTTTAGGTACATGTCCATTCCCAAACATGTTTCTCCGTTTCTAATTCTCAGTTTTTATTTTTCTGTTTGTTCTGTTTGTGACCAGGAAGTAGATTCTCTGTTTTTTTCTTGGTAGCCGTCTCCACTCATCAGAGTAAAGATAGTCACACTATGTCAGGTAGCTTTAGGAGGATTTTGCACAAGCGTCCTTTGAGAATAATAAATGTCACACTAACACGTAGTCGCTAACGTTATCCCTCGTCTGGACTGAGAGTCAGATGCTGCGAGGCGACGTTCACACTGCAGGAGCTGGATGTTTGAAGCAGCTGGTGTCTGGTACCAGTCTGAACAGCTACTAAACCGTGAAACCAAAGATTTAACACGTAAACGCTCCACTCCAGTGTTTGACCCGCCGTCTGCTTTATGTGACGACAGGAGGCTCCAGACTTTACATGTTGTCCTTAAAGCCCCCCCGTTTTCAAGAAACCCCACTAGTCCAGTCGTCTTTGTTTTATAGATATAAACATAAAGACCTGGACGACTGAGAACCTTCCAGATGTGATCAGTTACCTTAGTTTTCTACAAACATAACGTAAAGACATTTCACAGCAGTATTTTCTGTAGCTGCGATTTACAGATACTCCCTGAACGCCTCAGCCTGGACCCTAGCTTACGTCAGCTGTCGTCCATCGATCGTATATTAAACTGACCAAACCCTCCGCGATGCTCCAAACAGCCACGCCCCTTAATTCTTTAATCTGCAGAGAACTAAAGCTGTTCAGGTTGATGAGGAGGGACTCGTGTTCGTAGCCAGCCTCTAGTGGCCAGTAGAGGAGCTGCAGCTTTCTGACGACATATCGTGTTCAGACGCAGTGTGAACGCAGCTTGGACGAGTCGGGGGATTTAACAGGAACACTGTGAAATGAATGAAAGCGAGTGTGCCTTTAGAGAGCAGCCTGGAAACGGTCGTCTTTATTTTACCCACAGTTTTATTTTTGTTCTTAAACATTCGACCTTTACAAACGTAGAAAAACATTAAAATCTGGATAAAAGTAGTTCATTAAATACTGTTAGTCACAATGATTACTGTTCATCATGTAGATTTATTTTTTTCTAATGAGTCTGTTTGTATTACGACTGGGCGGCTACGAGAAAAACACACGGCATGTATTTATTGCACTTTTGTGATTTAGGTGTGCTTTTATTTTTATTTTTATTTGTCCTGTCTTGTCCCGAGAAGCTGTGAATTTTATTCTCAGACACTGTATACTGTCGACCAGAGTTGTAAATATTTCACCAGCACGAAAGAAAAAAAATACAAACGATATGTTTTGTAGTTTCACAACAAATTAAAAAAAAGTTCTTCTCTTCGTCTTGTGTTTGGTCGGTTTGTTATTCAACGTCCTGATTAAATGTCCCTCTGGAGCGCCATGTGGTCACCAGGACGTGATCCATCAGACCAGAACCAGGACCACCGTCCTCCTCCAGGTCTCCTTGGTCCAGGTCTGGTCTTTCATCAGAGGTCAGAGGTCATCATGGACTGGTCCCCCTCCTCTTCTTCCTACAGGAGCTGCAGTCCTCAGCAGACAAACCAATCAGGTGTTTGTGGTTCTAAGATGGCTGCCTTATAATAACCATAAACCATTTACGGCCCCACATGCATCAAGAACAGTTTCAAAGTCAAACTCCAGCTTTATTGTTGATTCTAACGCGTGCAACACATTCACAGGTCTGAGATTCCTCAAAGGCCTACCGTGCAAAATGTACAAATACCTCTGTGTTGTTTGTTTGTATTCAACTATGTCCTACAATACTCAGACTGGCATGATGACTACGGTTGACTGATTTTAAGGAACCTAAAGTGTACAAGAACACATTTCCCGCAGCTTTAAGCTTTCAAATATAGAATAAAACCTACATTATTTACCTACATATTAAAAAAGCACAAACTAGCTCTAGTAACTGTAAAAATACTTAAATATTACGTAAATTTATTTAGTTTCACTTTTGATTGTAGCATCTTACATATCCGATAGGTGGCGGTGTGGCCCTTTAACTGCCACTTTCATTAAGATAAACGAAGAAGACGCAGATGACGTTTACAGCACCGGAAGTGTCCTAAATAAAGTTCCCAACTTCTTCCTCCTCTCAGTTTGTTTCATCAGCCACGAGATTCCACCTCCAGCAAACTGAAGAGTTTCTCCGCCGTGGTTCAGGATCATGGGAGACCTGGTGAAAGAGTACACAGCCCGGCTACAGCAGCAGGTCAGCCGCCGTCTCACATCTATGGAGAAGCTAACATTAGCCACAAGGCCAAACGTGTGTTTGTTAGCGCCGGTGACAGCCTGTTAGCTACGCGGCATTTCTGCGCCAAACTTGGTACATTAAATTCCTAATTTAAAGTTTTCCGCTAATATTTTTAATAAGCTACGCCGCATAAAGAAAACAAATAATGCTGGAGAATAAGCTCGCTCCGCTGTTAAATTCGGCTAACAACAAACACCGGTTGTTTTAGTCAAAATCAAATTATTTTTCCTTTTTTAACCTTTTATTTTAAAAGCTAATCGACGGTGAAGTGCTTTGACAGCGCGTTGGCGGACAGTAGCCTGAGATATATATTGATAAAAAATAAATTGTGGTGGTATTTATTGTTTAATTTCATTGCCGAACTTTCCAGAATAGCCCAGTGTTATTTCCCGTGTGAAGTGGTGTCCTGTGATTTATGGGATTTTCATGAAATCTAACCAAATGTTAATTTTTAAAATATTTGAATCTAGTCTTGCGTGGGTCATTTTTCTCCACAGAGCAGTTTGTCATGTTATACAATGGTCTTGAGAGGGACTTTAGATTTTTACACGACAAATAAACACAGGTTTCATCACTCAACTTCAACTAATATCTTTTTCTAGTTAATTAATCATTACTATAAAATCACAGAAATATGACTGAAGGACAAATGACTGACAGACTGAATGTTTTAACTGTAAATAAAACGAAGCAATGTTTGATTCCTGACTGACATAATGAGGAAAAGTGAAATATGTTCACACAAGGAGCAGAAACTCTGATATTTTACTTTAAAATAACTAAAATGTTTCATCATTTAAAGTTAAATCTGTCATTAATATTAAAACATTTTCACTTAGTACTTCAAAGCTTTATTGCATCATAAACCAGTAAATCACTTTTGGTTTCACTTTGATTTCATGGTATTTATTTGTTATCAGGTTTCCTCCTAACAGGATAATAATAATTAACAGATTATAACTGACGTGTTTAATAAACACTGATTTCTATCTCTAGTCTGTTTACAGTGAGTAGTTTAGTTACTACGGAGCTCTGTGCTTGGTCCTCTGTTGTTTTAAGCTAATGACATTATTTGGGGAACCTTTTTATTTTATTTCACAGGAGCAGGAGATCCAACGTCTTTCTGCAGAAATCAAGAGCTTACAAACCCCACAGACACAGAATCTGTCGCCACGACTGGAAGAGCTGCGGGAGGAAAACGCCAAACTGAAGTATCGACTCAACATCCTGAAGAAGGTGAGCGATGGCGGAGATTAAACGTGGTATAAAATAAAACCAGACGAGCTGAGAGCAGCTTATTTTAGTGTCTGGAGATCTGGATCATGTCCTCAGAGTTTAGTCTGATGGTTGATTTTGAGAAAGAAAACTCGACAAAGACTCTAGAGTGGAAGCTAATGGTGATGCTAATGGTTAGCACGCCACATACAGACCTTTTAAACCAGTTATTCAAGATTCCCTTCACATAAAGGCCACATTATTGGCACTTAGTCCAAGCCTCAGCTGTTGTTGTTGGTGTAGACACGGGATCCAGGCTGACTAAATGAAAATCAAAATGTTGATCAACCCTCGTTAGAGCCTCGTTAGCTAGAGCAAGTTAATCAATGTGTGTATGCTGCCACCTCCTGGCAGACGGAGGACGCCGCCTCTAGTTTGGTGAAGGTGAAAGTTAATATAAAAACATGCCAATTAATTATTTGAATAAAATAATATGAAGAAAAACTAATGGATGGATTATTGAAACAACAGCAGCTTGGTCTGAGTCTCAACATTTAAGTGACAGTGTTTCCTCGGCTCATATCGTCACCGTTAACGTCTCGTTTCCTCGGAATCTCCAGGAAGAGTCGTCCGGCTGCAGTAAAGCCATGGTGAACATCAACCGGCAGCTCCAGGACATTTTCGGCGAGGCCATCCGGGCGTCCTGTCCCGAGCTGGACAACCCTCCGCTGTCCGTCACCCCCAACCAGCAGGCCAAGTTTGGAGACTACCAGTGTAACAGCGCCATGGCCATGTCCCAGGTTAGACTGCAGCTTCTGTCCCTGCACCGTCCAACCTGGTCTCTGTCCACACCTAAATGTGTCTCTGCATGTGTCTGTTCACACCTGGACTCTAGAGACCAGATCAGTGTTCACACCTGGACCTTAAGTGTAGTTTGAGTTTAGATTACCCAGGTTGGGTCTTAATACGAGGTCTGGACGCTGTGAGAATCAGGATCAGTTCATAGATTTTAACCCGGTCTGTGTCTCACATCCGGTCTGTGTCTCACATCCGTCCCGTTGCAGATGCTAAAGGCCAAAGGGGTCAAAGTCAACCCGAGGGAAATCGCAGAGAAGATCGTCAAAAACCTTCCAGACAACGATCTCGTCCTGAAAACTGAAATTGCAGGACCAGGTAAATTTAATTTAATGACTTTTCTTTGCTGAAACGTTTGGATCCAGTGAGTCCTGACTAAAGCTCTAGTCTTTTATTATTCATGTTCACTGGTGAAAGTCAGATTGCTTATGTTTGCATGCACGAGTCTGAAGATAAACTTTTAACGTCTGTTTTATCTTCAGGCTTCATCAACATCCACCTCAAGAAGACGTTTGTGTCTAAACTCCTGAGCAACCTGTTGGTCAATGGAGTGCAGCCCCCACCTCTGCCGTCCAAGAAGAAGGTTTGTTTACGTTATATTTTTAACTTTCTAATATAGAAACAAAATGTGACAAACTGCTTTTCTGCTTATGTCTCAATATTTAATCAAACAACTGATTTATCGTTTGTCCTTTAGAGTCTATTAAATTCTCAGTCAGCTATGAACCACATGGTGATTTACCTGACAGAATCTGGTTCTTTCACGGTTCTTTGGTTCCATCTAGTGGACTTATGCTTCTACTACACATAAGAATCACTTATGTATCGCTCCGTATCACAACTATGGAGGACGTAGTAATAGTTTTATGGATTCTATAATGTGCACAATGTCAGAATGTAATGATGTACAGGCTAAATAAAATGTCCAAAGTTCGTTTTACCTCCATGTTGTGAAGTACTTGTTGTCTGATTTCCAGAAATAAAAACCAAGTGTGACACTCTTTGGGTACTTGGGTTATCCTAATATTTAAATGGTTCTGTTTTTACTAGAACCTTTGTAGAACACGTGTGCTTTGTGGTTTTTCTCTAACCTCTTGGTCCAGCAGTGATGCTGTGGTTTGTTTTATTAACGTTGTGTTTGTGTTGCTCAGGTGGTGGTGGACTTCTCGTCCCCTAACATCGCCAAAGAGATGCACGTGGGTCACCTGCGCTCCACCATCATTGGTGATAGCATGTGTCGACTCTTTGAGTTTCTGGGCTACGATGTTCTCAGGTCAGTTAACCAGCTGGTGCTAAGCTAAGCTAAGCTAAGCTAAGCTAAGCTATGCTAGGCTAACCCCCACTGTCCTCATCATATATTGAAAGATGTTGAGTGTGTTGCTTCCATTGTTTTAGCGCGCTAGCTAGCTAGAATTAGCCTTCACAGCTAACGTTTGCATGCTAACATGATGCTGGACCGTTAGCATTCAAACATCTGTTCATGTAAACACCAGGTTTATTCATTGAAGCGACTCCAGTAACGGCTCTGAAACTCAGATCTGTTTTACTCCTCACAGGCTGAACCACGTGGGAGACTGGGGCACTCAGTTTGGGATGCTCATCGCCCACCTGCAGGATAAATTTCCTGACTACCTGACAGTCTCTCCTCCCATCAGCGACCTGCAGGCCTTCTACAAAGTCGGTTTATTTTCTGTCTGTCTTTATCTTTTATCCCGTCGTCTGTCTCTTCTGACGCGTCATCTGTCTGTCTTCCGTCCTCCGTCCATCAGGAGTCAAAGAAGCGCTTTGACGAGGAGGAGGACTTTAAGAAACGAGCGTACCAGTGTGTTGTCAGACTGCAGAGCAAAGAACCAGACTTCATCAAGGCCTGGAACCTCATCTGTGACGTGTCCAGGAGTGGTGAGCTTCCTCTTAGCTTAGCAGCTCTTTGTCAGACTAGGGACCAAACGTGGTCAGTTGCTGGACAGGATCTGGTCCCTGTGGCTCAGTTTCATACGTTTTGTCTCCATCTAGTGGCTGATTACAAACAGTACAGTCGTCTTATACTGAACCAGATGTTTGCAGATATATAACACGTCTCAATGGTGAGTTATTGTCCATGAACAACAGCCATGTGGAGGAGCTATCAGTATTCTTATGGATCATGTGTGTACGCTGCCTCCTGTAGTGGAATCAGGAGGATTTTATAAAAACCCAACGTGGAACACTTTGGGTTCTTTGGTTCTCCACATGGAGACATGGATTCACTAAGAGTTAGGATGTTTTAAGTAAATATAGTGACACCTGAACCAGAGCGTCCACTGGAGACAGACCACGTCTTCTACAAATACGACAAGTCAACGGGACAAAGCTGCGTTTGTCCATGAGGTGAAATGAGTTTGTGTTTTTTCTGTGTGTTTGTGTTTCAGAGTTTCAGAAGGTTTATAACTGTCTGGACATCGAGATCATTGAGAGAGGAGAGTCCTTCTACCAGGACATGATGACGGAGGTGGTGAAGGAGTTTGAGCAGAAAGGTCTGGAAGGAAAACTAGAAATGAGTAGCTCTGACTTAAACACCGTCATGTTTCTGATTCATCATGTTACTGAAAGCTTCAAGTATTTATGCATCAAAAGTATAATATAATTTAATTTAATTATTTGGTCATATTCATTAAAACTGTAAACTGCAGTTACGTGTTGTAGCCACCAGGGGGTGATATTGCTTCATAAATGTCTCTCCTGTCAGATGTTGTCCCCTCTCCCTGTTTATTTATTTAATCTCATGTCCTGTCCCGATCCGTCTGTCTCCCTGTCTCCCTGTCTCCAGGCCTGGTGCAGCTGGACGAGGGACGTAAGATCGTCTTTGCTCCGGGTCAGTCCGTCCCTCTCACCGTCGTCAAGTCGGACGGAGGCTACACCTACGACACGTCGGACCTCGCCGCGCTGCGCCAGCGCATCTACGACGAGAAAGCCGACGTCATCATCTACGTGACGGACAGCGGGCAGGTGGGCGGGGCCAGAGGGAGAGGGAGGGGCGATCAAGGAGAGTACAGGAAGTAAACAGGAAGTTCACCAGAGAAGGAGGTGATGCAAGGAAGGAGCTGAAGGAGTAAAGGAGGAGGAGGAGAAAAGAAGAAGAGGGACAGGTAGTGGGAGGAGGAGAAGAAAAAAATAATGAATTATAGTAGTGTGTCCTCCTTCATGTCCTGACTGTGTAGAGTCTTAGGAGACAACCAAGATGTCTCCATGTCTCCATGTTCTCTTATTTCTGTCCTGGTAACGTCTCTCCTGATGTTCAGTCCAGGTGGACACGTTTGTAGTCCAGGTGGACACGTTTGTCCCCACCTCTAACTCTCCCGTCTTCTTCAGTCCAGTCACTTCCAGCTGGTGTTTGCAGCGGCTCAGATGATTGGCTGGTACGACCCCCAGGTGACCCGGGTGGAGCATGCAGGCTTTGGGGTGGTGCTGGGAGAAGACAAGTGAGTCACATGACCAGGTCATTTAAAGATGGCGTCTCTCTCTTCATCGTCTGACTTCGTCCTTCTGTCTTCATCTCCTCCTCTTCCTCCACCTCCTTCTTTTTCTCCCACTTTTTCCCTTTTGTCGTCTTCTTCACCTCCTCCTTTGAGTCAGTCTCATCTCCGTCTATAAAACTCTTTCCTCTCTAAATATTTGGACGCGTCTCATATTTCTTCTTCTTCTTTTGTTGTTTTCTGCTCAGGAAGAAGTTTAAGACTCGCTCTGGGGACACGGTGAGACTAATGGACCTGCTGGACGAGGGACTGAAGAGATGCATGGACAAACTGAAGGAAAAGGAGAGAGACAAGGTGAGAGACCAAGAGGACGAGGCCTCCTTTACTCCTGTCCTTCATGTAGTTACTGTTAACACCTTCATCTCTGTCCTTCATCCTGCAGATAAAGGTTTGTGTCCTCATCTTCTTCTTCTTCTTCTTCTTCTTCTTCTTCTTCTTCTTCTTCTTCAGTCCAGTCAGACGTCCAGCAGACGTTGCTTCAGCTCGTTTTATGATGATTTCATATCAGAGTGTTTAGAGTCAGATGTTTAATCTTTGATAAGCAGTTAGACGTCCAGCCAGCAGCTCATTATTTCTGCTCCACGCTCACATCATTTTACAGTAATGATCAGCCCTCTGTCTACTGTAGCTGTTAATCCTACTCGCTCTCGTCCTGCACTGAGCCGTCCATCCATCTGTCCACCCGTCCGTCCGTCCATCTGTCCACCCATCCGTCCATCGTCTGAGCTGTGAAATCATTCTTCTCTTCCTCTGCAGACGCTTCCGTCTCTAAAACAAGAGCAGGAACTATTTTTAGTCAAACAGTTCTTGTGTCTAGTGAGTCTCTGGGTCATGCTGCAGAGATTTACTAAAAAAAAGAAAGACTTATGGAAATTAGCCTCCTGCAACGACGATTAGTTGGAGGAGTGTCTGTCATGGATACCCAGCGTCTGACCTAATTGCCTGCAGATCCATTTGTGCTCGTTTCACACAGGAAGCTCATTTCATTGTTTATCTGTAGCCAGGCTGGAAGCTAACGTTTAAAATCAGTCATTTCATGAGTCGTTTTAACTGCAGGGCCCCCCCCCATCATGTCCCCCACCACCTCTACCAGAAGACCAGTACAAGGTCAAAGCTGAGACACGTGTAACGTCCTTTAATGACAGGAATCTGTCCCCAGCTCAGTTCATCTTCCATGTGTCCACACAGCTTTCAGGCTGGACTTTGGTCTAGAAATAAAGTCTCATGAGAGATTTCAAATGAGGAGATTGGACAGATTTAAAATAAATAAATAAATCCAAGAACTTTCTGATCCAGTCCTGTAATCAGCCTAAATAACAGCAGCTCTCATTGGACTAAACCCTGAAAGTCCAGTTGTCCTTGTCGTCAGCTTTTGTCCTGGATCATCAAAGACCTTCTCAGACCGTGGTGAAGCTCTGCTGTGAATCCTTTGAGTTGTTTCAGAAATTCATAAACTAGACCAAACATCTTTGACTCGTTGTCCCGTGGCTCAGATTGGACCGTGTGGTGGTTGCTCTGCGTCCAGATCCCGTGTCCAGGCTGTAGCTCCGTCCTGAGGCCATCATTAGACGTTTTCTCTTCACGTGTTTGCAGCTTCAGGTGTTGTGTCTAAGAACATACGAGGGAGCAGAGCCTGGATGAGTAAAACCTGGAGGTGGAACAGAACCAGAGCCAGCATGGGTTCCCTGCAGGCCTCTCTGGCCCGGCGCTCTGTTCTCCGGCTGGGTCGTTGCCCATGACGACCATCTGCTAACCCAGCCTGGTTACAACAGTCCCTGGCCTGTGGCCTCCATGCACCTCAGCCTGCGCTGCTAACGCTGCTGCTAACGCTGCTAACGCCGCTAATGCTGCTGCTAACGCTGCTAACGCTGCTGCTAATGCTGCTAACGCTGCTGCTAACACTCTCCTAACGCTGCTGCTAATGCTGCTAACACTCTCCTAACGCTGCTGCTAACGCTGCTAACGCTGTGCTAACGCTGCTTTACCTTTTGGTTTTGATCTTCTGTTTAGTGTTTTTGTGTCTAATATTTTTATTTCCTGTTATGTTCTGCTCTTTCCTGCTCTTTCCTGCTCTGTCCTGGTCCTCCCTGTCCTGTCCTGTCACACACTTCCTGTCCCGTCCAGGTTTTAGATGAATTATCTTTCATAGCTGACCCCTGATCTCTGGTTGTTTTCTGGGACTATGTTGGAGCTTTTCCTGAGGATCATAGAAACCTGAACAACCTTTCACACAGCAAACTGTTCTAGTGTCTTCTCCTAGAGTTGGTCTCCTGTGTCTTCCTAAAGTCTGTCCTTGTCTTCCTCGTCTTCCTAACCCTCTCTGGAAGATGTTTCTTTTAAACGTTCAGTGTTTGTTGTTTGGCTGCAGCCTTTGACTGAGTGGACTCTGTTGAGATGATCAGCTACTATTGAATGATCTTGTTCTCTTGGGTTTACTGATCCTTAATTAACAGAACTCAGAGCAGCTTTGAGTTGATTCCTTCCGTTTGGATGGACGTCTCTAGGCTGGTACGTCCTGACTGTCCCGTATAATTTGACTTGTCGGTCTAATAAAGTTTTTCCTTCTATCACTACAGTAGCCAGAGGTTTGATCACTTCTTCTTCCATAAGTAGATGAAGTTGAGCCTCAAACTTTCTGTCACAGTTCTTCTCATTAATTCTCATCACCTCTTCACTCTGTCAGACAACGGCAGGTTTTTAGTTTTCCAATCAAAGCATTATCATAAAATCTTCCTCCTCGTCCTCCTCTTTAGTCCCTGTGGTATCAAACACATCAAATATAGGTTCAAGGAAGGCTATGACTTAATAAGTCACTTTAATCTACGCCTGAGGTTAGAAAATTAGATTCATTATTTGAATTAAATTCCAGCCAGTGGTAGGAAGCTGCAGCGCTGCCTTCAGTAATTACAGGCTGATTAAAAACTACAGTTATCAACGTTTAAAGCCCAGCGTTGGCTGAGCGAGGTGAAGATGGAGCGCTTTAATAAATGAGACGTAATCTCTGTGCAGGTCCTGAGTCCAGAGGAGCTCACCAAGGCTCAGAGGTCGGTCGCGTTCGGCTGCATCAAGTACGCCGACCTGTCCCACAACAGGATCAACGACTACGTCTTCTCCTTCGACAAGATGCTGGACGACAGAGGCAACACGGCGGCGTACCTGCTCTACGCCTTCACCCGCATCAGGTGACGCTTCACTTTCATTAACACACAGAACATGAGGACCACAGGTGACCAGCTCTGTTGTCACGGGTCCAAGTCTCTATGAGTGTGATTGATTTAGTCACCAATGCATCAGACGCCGTTTATCCTCAGCTGTAACTTATGATTGATGCTAAATTAGCTTCCTGAATTTTTTTGGAAATCAAAGACATGATCCCAGTGAGGAGGGAGGGCTGAGGATCTGATGCTTTCAGTCAGAAAACGACTGTAAGACGATTAACGGCAACATGACGGAGATGTTCCACTTAACGTGTCTTCATCCTGAGACGTAAGATAACGTGTGCCGTCCCACCTGTCGACCGTCCCGTAGGTCCATAGCCCGCCTGGCCAACATTGACGATGAGACTCTGAGGAAAGCAGCAGAGACCACCGAGGTGCTCCTGGACCACGAGAAGGAGTGGAAGCTGGGGAAGTGCATCCTGCGGTTCCCAGAGATTCTGCAGAGGATCCTGGACGACCTGCTGCTCCACACGCTGTGCGACTACCTGTACGAGCTGGCCACCACCTTCACCGAGTTCTACGACAGCTGCTACTGCGTGGAGAAGGACAGAAACACAGGTGAGCTACGCTAGCACATGTAGAGCTAAAGAGGTTTGACTGAATCTGTGACCAAAAAGTAGAGACTGAGATGCTGCTTCAGGTCCAACAACAACATTTCTCTTGGATTAAGGTCAGGACTTTGACTTGGCCGTTCCTAAACATTCATCTGGTTCTTCTTTAACCGTTCTCTTGTAGAACCACTTGTGTTCTTGGTTCTCCTTGTCTTGCTGCATGACCCAGTTTCTCTTCACATTCAGCTCATGGACAGATGTCCTGACATTTTCTTTTAGAGTTCATTGGTCCATCAATGAGGACAAGGCGTCCTGGTCCAGATGCAGCAGAACAGGCCCAAACCAGGACATTAGCTTCACCCCCATGTCGTCTTCAGTCTGTGGATTATAGATTTAATACCATTCTACCTTCTTCTAACTAAATACTGGAAACAGAATAAACCAACAGATTGTCCTTTTGTCTTCTTTGTGACTTTAAGAGTCATAAAAACACAGATTGCCTCAGACTGAGACTTCCTCCCATCTAGAGTCTTCCTCTCGATGGGAGTCCAGTTTTCACTAAAAGCCGTCTGCGCTGTTCGCCCTCCACTTGTTCTTCTAAGCATTTGATCCCTGCGGTGCTCGAGTGCTAGCTCTTCAGACTTGGAGTTGTTTAATTATGCTAATTCTGAGTTAGCGCTGCGGCAGTAGCTCCAGCTGGAGGTGATTATTTTATGTCAGTCTTCTATAAAGTAAACGCAGCCAACGTGTTTAAAAGCGGCTTCACCTCCTTATGTTATGTAGAGAAACGTCCAACATACGCTAGACCTGTTTGGACGATTTCTGTCCTCACACATTGACTGGGATTGTCCATCTGAGATTGTCCCCTCTCAGCTGGGTTCAGGTTTGTGATTATGGACGTGGAGGTCACGTTTATCGGCTTCATGGTCAAACAGCTCCAGCGGAGACTGGAGGTGACTTTTAGATCATTGTCCTGCTGAAAAACTAAAGATGCTCCATTAAAGCTAAGAGCGATGAGAGTCCAGATGTCTAATGTCCTCTGCTTGTTTCTTGGTCTGAGCAAGTTTCAGCCAGCATTTATTATTTTTATTATTATTACCACAATTAATTAACTCTTAGCATTTTAGCAGTTGGTGTTGTAGTTCGTTTTACTTAGCAAAGCAAGCTAACGTTAAGTATACAGTTATTAACGTGTAAATGGTTATAAAAGTAAGTTAATGTAAACGGTTTAATACCATGCTAATGTTTAGCTTTTTAAATTTTATAATAAACAACGGAAGGACACTTTTAAAACGTAGTTGGAATAACTTATCATTTACTTGAACTGTTTGCTTAACGTTAGCTCGCTTTGCTAACTATAACGAGCTACAACACCAACTGCTAGCTAGCACAGCACGTAGCTTAAATGTTAAATTATTTATTAATATTTCCACAATTAATGCCAGTATTTAACTATTAGCATTTTAGCAGTAGTTCGTTGTAGTTAGCAAAGCAAGCTAACGTTAGGTATACAGTTATAAAAGTAAATGCTAATTTATACCAACAACTGTTTTAACGTGTAAATGGTTATAAAAGTAAGTTCATGTAAACGTTTTAATACCATGCTAATGTTTAGCTTTTAAATTTTATAATAGAAAACGCAATGACACTTTTAAAATGTAGTTAGTATAAATTATTATACTTTACGTTAGCTTGCTTTGCTAAATATAACGAGCTAAAACACCAATTGCTAGTTAGCACAGCATGTAGCTTAAATGATAAATTATTTATTAATATTTCCGCAATTAATGCTAATAAATTACAGTTGGCGTTTTACCAATTTACTAATATTTAGCATTTTTATTTCAGAACAGTTTGTGACAGGATGCCTCAGACTAGCTGAGCTCTCAGCTGTTCTTCTTGCTAACAATGCTAATGCTAAGACTCTATTCATTGTGTTTGTGTTCAGGTGAGGTGGTGAAGGTGAACATGTGGAGGATGCTGCTCTGTGAAGCCACGGCCGCCATCATGGCCAAATGCTTCGACATCCTGGGCATCAACCCCGTCCACAGGATGTGATGTCAGCTGAACGCCAGCTGAAGATAAGTCTGTCTGACTCTAAACAAAACTGGACTTTTACGAGTTGTGTACGGATCTTTTTTATTAAAGAACCATCATGAAACCAGAACCTGATCTGATTGTTAATAGTTTATTAGATTGATGAGTCTAGAGATAAAACACGGCCTCACGGTTCAGTCTGTCTCTACAGAAAGACGACTCCTCATCTTTAAAAGCTGCCTTTCATTTCAGTTCATTCAGATTTTCCCCAGAAATTAAAATTCATCTGAGAGAGTCCAGCAGCCGTGTGGACTGGATCAATGTGAGACTCAGGAAAAGATCTTCTATGAAGGTCTGAACCCTCACAGGTGAAAGCTACTGGTGATGATTTCACATCATTAGGACTCTTTACCTTTAACATGAACCCGTCATCAGCAGCAGCAGACGGTTTATCGTTTGACTTCCTGGTTCTGTGTAGACCAGGTCCACTGCCTCCCTCTTTTACTTTGGGTTTGTTTTTACCTTAGAAACAGCTCGTCATTGTCACCCCCTCCCTCTGAGTCTGGTGTGTGTCTTTGTTTGCAGTCATCCTAAGTGTGTGTCAGGCCTCCAGACGCTTCGCTGCGTTTCCTTGGATATAAAATGAGTCACAGTCGTTGTTAAAGAGTGACCCATCTCTGAGACTCACTGAAATATGTTCCCCTCTTCTTGTTGAATGTCCCAGGACGTTAGAGCTGAGACAGGAACGTTCTCAGGTGATAATAATCCTTCATCAGCTTCTTCTTTAATGTTTTTATTACTGAGCTGCTGCTGGTGGTGGGTGGTGTTAACTCCAGGTTACAGGTTTGAAGGACCAGACCGAAGCTATGAGACGTCTTAAAGATTCAGCTCAAGGTCTGTTTAACTTTTAGATTTTCTCTTAATTAGTATTTTGGTTTAGAGCATCGTTTTGTATTTGCAGGACGTCCTCAGATCGTTAAAGGCCTCGGCTGCAAAAACTTTCACAAACGTTTGTAAAATGAATAATTTTCTCTCTGGACCAGACGACGTTGAGATCTGTGTTTGGTTAATTAAGCTCTTAGATCCTTTTATATTTAATATGGACGTGATAAATATTTGACTCTACAAATCCTTCAGGAGCTGAACTTCATCCTCCTTTAGCCGCCGTGCTAGCTGCTAGCTGCTTTAGAACCAGAGGCTTTAACCTTTGACCTCCAGTTGATCCAGAGTTCAGGTCTTGATGTTTTGTTTCCATGTGGAAGCGTCAGACACTAAACAGCCCTCAGGCTCTTCTGTTGGTTGTAATTTCCATAAATTATTCCTCATCTTTAAATCCCGTTCAGCTCAGGCCATGATGTCCTCACACCAGAAGCTGCTTCTCTACTTTATCACTGATGAATCACTGAGATATGGAAATGAGCGTTATGTAAATCAGACCATGCAGGGGGAGGTGAGGGTCTACTTTATTTATTTAGCCCGCTGTTAATCGAGTCAGAGCAAACAACAGGAAATAAACATTTTAATTGGCTGATAAATTTACATGTCTGGATATAATATCTGTGTTTAGACATTAAGTTAGAAGCTCACTCAGATGAAACCAGAGAATAAATATTAAAGCATCGGCCGCCGCGGCGTCGTCCTGTGGAGAGGTAGATGTCTCTGGGACGTTAAAGTTCAGTCCAGGATAAACGTCCCAGAGTCGAGCAGAAGCTGCAGGTGAGTCCGTTCAGTAACCTCCTCCTCCTGGGACGTGTCTTTGTGTCCTGCTCGTCGGTTTCATTCAGCCGCCACAGAAAGTCTGTTTCCTGATGTTTTCTACCTTGGTTTCCTGTGTTTGTCCTCCACATGTTTCCTCTTCCTACAGGACGATGGGAACATGTTTTTAGCGTCTCCGTCTTGTTTTCCAACCAATCAGGACGTCCAAGGCCACCAACAGAAACACAGAGCTGATCTATTTCCCTGCCAGGTGCAGGAGCGGAGCGGGTCCAGGTTAATCCCATCATATCTTGGTCTCTTTGTACTCGGCTCTGAATGAATCTCTGATCGCTAACAGACCCGAGGCCAGAAGATGTCCGCTCACTTTGCTGTGCCAGTCCTGAGAGCGACCCCTGCAAGACGAAATCCAAAGAGTCAGAGACGCCGTTAAATACTGAGGAGGGACGATGGTTAGGGGTCAGAGTCTGGGGGTCGTCATGTTTCAGACGAGCAGATGCTAACTGTGATGCTAACAGCTAGCATGGAAGCTTCTTAAACTAAACCAGGAGCTTTCTATTAATGTTACATTCACATCAAACATGTGTCTCACCTGGTGTCCGTCCGGCACAGGTGAGTCAGTCTGGTCTTCCTGGCTCCTGTGGGCTCCAGCAGGTAGAGACAGGAGTGGACGTGGACCCTGACTCCTTCAGCCTGAACCTCAGGGTGCTCTGTGGACACGGAGGACAGGTAGAGGGGACCGGAGGACGGGTCCGCCTGCCACGTCCTAGAGGAGGAAGAGGAGGATTTATAAGACACAAGAAAAAACTTTCCTTTTTCTAGTTTGAACTGTTTTTTAAATGTTTTCTTTACATATTATTTTTAATAACAGATTAATATGCAGCTCTTATTAAATCATTTAAATACAGGTCTGTAAATAATTAGCTACCTCCTAAAAAACATCAACTGTCACAGCAACAACCTAAAGGACTGAATATATAAAAATAAAACATTTTTCCTGCCTCGTCTATTTTTTTTTCTTGTTTAAATCTACTCATATTAGTTTAAACACTTGGTCTCCTTACTGCTGTTATTATGGTCTGGAGAGAATCCAGACTAAGACGTGTTACCTGAGCAGCAGGTGTTCCTGTAGAGGCTGGGAGTCCAGCTCGTGGCCTTGGCTCTGGAGGACGTAGCGGTAGACGTCAGCGTCCTGGGACAGAGTCTGGACCACGGCGGCCTGACGCAGGTTTCTGTCCCACAGCCGCTGCTCGCTCTTCAGCCGGTGGAGCAGCTCCTCCTGTGGAACGTCCACCTCCACTGAGCCACGCCACGTCCACAGCAGGACGCCGTCGTCCACCTGAGCAGAGGAAGGAGGAGCTCAGTGAAGACGCAGGGTCATTTATACAACTCTAAATAATATATACATAAAATATAATGCAATAAAAATATTCATGCACGAGGCTTGTTTTGTTTTTGTCATGAAGAGAATCAACAACTTAAATCTGTCTCTACATTAAATATAATAATGGAATTAATTGCAAATTAATTTTTTTGCTAATCTTTGACATATCCAGGACTCATCCATACTGATTATTTTATAGAAAATAAAATAATAAAATGCCAAATAAAAATAACATTTCTATAAAATATATCAAATCAGACTGTCATTTAAAGAGTTAAAATCCTGAAAATTATGGAAATTCTGGTAGTTTTGAACAAGTCTGAAGTTGTTTTAGTGATTTATGGGAAAAAAATATTGAGGTACGAGGATTTGATTTTGTTGAGAGTGAAGTTAATTTGAGGAGAGATAAGGGTTAAACAGAGCGTAGTAGATTAAAGTTCTCCATAAATGGTGTTTAAGTCCAAATACAAAGTAACACTGTAAAATATTCAAGTTGGAAACCTGCAGTTTAATTAATAAACCTTTTTGTCTGAAGATTAAATAAGAACTAAAAATAAACACTGGTTAAATCCAATATTCAGAGCTGTTTTCAAATTTTTCTCGCTTTGTTTGACTTATTGATGTTGGATGGTTCAGTTTTACAGATGAACACTTTAAAATATCACGACTTCCACATGAAATGCTAACATTACTGAATGCATGATTTATACGTCACATTAGAAAATGTGGTTTAAATGGACGTCAATGGAGCAGTTTGGTCTGACACGACATAAAATATACTGAAGTAATCAAATCAATGTTATTACTAATCTGTAACATATCAAAGACTCTAATCAAAACCAAAGCTCCGTCCATCTACTGTTTATTTTATGGAAAATAAAATACTCTGAATAAAAATATAACTCAATACATATTTTCAGACTTGTCATTTAAAGGCTTAAAATCCTGAAAACGAATGAAATTCTGGTAGTTTTGATCAAGTCTGAAGTCGTTTAAGAGATTTATGTAAAAAAAAATAAAAAATTTGTATTTATCCATGAAGGTGTCCAGAGGCTGAATGCTTCACCAGAGTAAAACAGACATGAGAGGAAAAGGATTTAAGAAATAAAAGTCTGTTTCCCATCTCCATTAATGAAATAAAATCATCTTCATGTATTTAATCTTTGTAACTTCACCTTTTTGAAGGCCAGCTCCACGTGCTCTGGAGCTGCGTGGCTCTCCCATCCTCGACTCTTCTCCCTGGCCTCCTTCAGGAGGTGCTGGGTGTTCAGCTGCAGTTTGATCCTTCTCTCCTCCTCCTGCTCCTCCTCTTCCTCCTCACTCTTCCTGTGGGGAGCCAGGCCTCCTCCTCCTCCAGACTCCTCAGAGAGAGAATCCTCCGTGGGGACACTTAAACTCTGGCCGGGCCAAAACTCTGGAAGCTGCAGAGAAGATTGTGTTCAGATGTGAAACTACATTTATTCATTCAGAGTCTGGATGTGGTCGTCGGGGTCGCTGGTACCTGGAACAGTCTCTGGGCCTCTGTGATCATGTGGGCCAACCCCTGGGTGGCGGCCAGGTTCTCGCTCAGGTCTCTCTGGTCCGGGCGGCCCAGGCTGTACTTCCTGTGACTCGACCTGCAGCAACGACACAGGAGAGAGTTTAACGTCAGGTTCTATCAGCGTTTTAGTTGATGGATGCAGCTCTGCACTAAACCTGACGCTGCCACGTTTAATGTTCACAGGAAGAGAAAGATTCAGAACAGGGTCACAATAAATAAGAAACGCTTCAGCTAAATTAAGAACTAAATCAGATAAATGCAGGTCTACAAAATATTAGCTATGAAATAAAAGAGGAAATGAGGATTATTACAGATATATCTGTTAAAGATTGAGACGTTTATGAACAAAGTCTGTGAGTCTCTGCTCAGTTACATGTTTTTAAATAAAGTTATAAATTAAATAAAGTTATAACTGATGGTCTTTTCTTGTCACTGATCATCAGCTTCACAGGAACCAGAACTTCAGCTTCTACGTTTTAAGTTTGTGACGGAACAAATAAAAAAGTTTGAGGTGAAGATTAACTGAGACGCTGGTCCAGACGTGAGGTTAGACCATCAGAAAACCTTAAACTCAGTGGGAGCAGTGAGACCTGGCAGAGCTAAACAAAATGATTGTTAACGCCACAAAGTGTGAAATGATTCCTGATGTGATCTCCATCAGGAGGAGGAGGAACAGAGGGAGGAACGCAAGGAGGAGAAGAACAGGCATGAGAAGAGGGAGGGAGAGAAGGAAAGATGAAAGAAGAGAAGAGTAAGGAAGAACAGGAGGAGGAGAGGAAGAGTAGAGGATGCAGGAGGAGGAAGGTGAAGGTGGAAGAGTAGGAAGAGGAGAGGGAGGAAGAAGAAGAGATGGAGAAGAAAATGCAGGAGGAGGAAATAGTAGGAGGAGTTTAAGAGGAGGTTTCATTTCTAAACCAGAATCTCAGCTGGAAGTAAAACAAGGAGGTGAAGAGGAGGTGAAGCTGAGCCCAGATAGAAACTGGAGGAGGTTAGACCAGGAGCTGTGAGGGACGTCCCATAAGACACCAAACACATAATAAAACCAAACTGTTTAACAGATCATCATCTTATCAGAGTGACCTCAGCATCCTCCCAGCCTCCATCTTTCTTCTTCTACTGTCTCATTCTTTAAGCTACTTCCTGGTTCACTAACTCCATGAACTAAAACACCTGACAGGATGTCTCACCTGGACGCGTTGCCGTCCCTCTTCAGGGTGTTCAGGTGGAAAAGGGACGGCGCCAGGCAGACAGCGATGTTGGTGGGAGTCATCTGGTTCTCGTCCACGCAGGACACCACGTCCCTGAGGAAGAAGAGCAGCGTCCTCAGAGCATCCCTGTTCTCATCTGGGAGCAGCAAGATGGCCGCCTGAGCCGCTAGCAGCTGCTGGTCCTTAGGGAAGTCTGTGGACACAATATTTATTTATTTATTCATTTATTTATGATGGACAGGTCTCCAGTTTATCACAGCACTAATACATAATCACCAATGAACCTAACTTAGCACATAAACCAAGTTAAAAACCTCATATTTGTCTAAATTAGCTCCATTAGAAATGTGTGGTTGAGCTAATGTTAGCATGCTAGCGTGTCACAGCTTTTATGATAAAATGCTAACATGCTAAATATTGGCATAATTCTTACTACTTCTAACGTACTTTTGTGTTAGCATTAGCATTTAGGTAGCTAATGCTTAGCATGTCAGACAGTTGTAGTAATGATTGAAATGGTTCAAGAACTACACAGCCTAGATAACATGCTAGCCTGTAACTATGCTAACATGCTAAACGTTGGCCTCAATCTTTGTACGTTTGTGTTACCGTTAGCATTTTAAGTAGCTAATGCTTAGCATGTTAGACAGTTATATCCTGTGACGATTAAAGTAGTTTAAGAACTATGCTAACGAGTAAAAACAAGTACTGTGGTCGTTAATAGCTTTAGCATGTTAGCAGCAGGAGCTAGCTAGCTGGCTAATGGCGGGTGTCGGCTCACATTGGTAGATGTGGAGGAAGGTCTCGCAGAGTTTGCTGCTGAACACCGGTTCAGGCAGGTCTCTGAAGAACTGCTTCACCATGTCGGCCACATCGAAGGCCGACTGACCGTCATATGAGACCCCGTCTGGGTCTGACTCCACCAGGTCACGGAGGATCTGGATCCGAGACTTGAGTCCAGACTTCCTGAAGAGACCCACCTGAGAGACACAAATTAAACTTTTAACAACTCTTTAACGTGTCTTTTGTATTTTATTCTGCCTCACTGACTCCATTTATATGTGTCAATAATAACTGCACAATGGTCACACACTTAAGATGTATTTATTAATTTATTTAAATGTTTGCGTTAGCACCTGTTTGGTTTGTGTTCATCTTCAACAGTTAAAAATCAAACAGGAAGTGGAAGATTCCAAGACTTTTTATAGTAGGGGTGATCAGACTGTACCATGTTGAACGGGGGAGAAGGGGTGGTGTAATAGGTCAGCGAATGGTGGACGAATTTACAACTAATAAATATTATATCAAAACATTTTAATTCTGCAATTTATACAGTTTTTATACGTTTTTATAAAGTTTGTATAAAAAATGTATAAAGTTTGTCTTTTAATCTAAATTGAATGTTGTGTTTATGGTTTCTCACGTGGTTTATCATCTTGTTTAAAGATTAAAAACTACATCACAATGAAACTAAGAATAGATTAGTTTTAGTGACTTTATTACGCTGCATTACTCATAACAATGATAATGTAAACATGTTTTTTTTAATGTTCTTCTTCTTCTTATATATTTTTATGCTTTTAAAAGGCCAGGGACTCTCACCTGGTCCAGACACTCGGTCCTCAGGTAGACCAGGGCTCTGAGGATGCAGGGAGGAAGTGGCTCTCCTGTCTGCTGGACGCTGAGCAGCAGAGGAACCCCGAACACCCTGCGGCCTTTCACCTCCATCGCCTTGGTCCTCCTCGGGGGCTTGGGAACAGTCCTGCAGGCGAGAAAGGCTCCAATTAGATCCCTAAATCCTCAGGTTTTCAGGAAGCACTCAAACGGTGTGGACTAGTGCCAAGGGAGAAGTTATGGAAATTAATGTATACTCAAAAACTGTTTTGCAGACAGCCAGGGAATTTGTAATCTCAAGCTTCACTTGGCTGTGGTTGGATGCGTTCTCCTTTGAAGGGAGAGCCAAATAAACATTTTCTGATTACATAAGTCCCTGGTGATCACTGTACACTGTGTATGCCATTCAAATCAGCACTGCAGAAAAAATGGAGAAGCCATGGACGCTGATCAAAGACGCTGCTCTGTTTGACGGAAGTTTGCTCGTGTTTCTGAGCTGATACCAGCGGCCTTTCATTTACTACCAGAGCTAAGCTGAGGAGATTTAGCCTCCAATGCTGTGAATTAGTCTACGCTCACAACGAAACTTTAGTTTATGGTCACGTCTACATCGTAGCTACAAATATGATCTGAAATGTACGTCCTTGTTAGCGTTGACGGACGAACCACAGACTGTATAAAAAGTGGATGCAACGCTTCTCTAAGGTGAAGCTAGAGCATGTGGAGCTCCCCCTACTGGCTGGCTGCAGTAAAAGGCATAAGCCCCGCCCACTCCACATTAACACTAAAGTACATGTAATATTTTTATTTATTTCACAACACTAATCAACGCTGTCTATCATGATGTCACTTCCTGTTTTTAAGGCGTCAAACTAAAAGCCTTCAGCCTGGTGCAACAAAACGTCTTGAGGTCACTTTTTCCCTGTGATTTACTAAAGTTTTGAAACGCTCAAACGCAGCACAGAGCAGATTCCTTCCAGCATACGACGCCTGTTTTTTTCCAAACACACATCTCATCCTGGAAATTAAAAGAGGAATCATTTCAGCGGCGTTTTGTGTCGGGTGCTCGGTTGCCACGTTCAGCCTTATCTCATTGAGCATAACAGCCTCAGCAAAAAAATCAAATTGGTTTTCTACCAAAGCATAAAACAAGCTGTGTATACTTTAGAGCACGTCATGAAATACAAACACTCAGCAGAGTAAACAAGACGAGCATTTGGATGTTTTATTATTATTACTGGATTCGTCTCAACGTTGGAATTATTCTGAAAAGCGTAGGAAGCAAAACGCTGATCTCATTAAAGCCACGTGTCAATAATAAGAGCTCTACATGTCAAACCAGCTGCAGGTTGGTTTACCCTCATTTGACCCTTACTGACCCAGATGGGCTCGTCCTGCTAGCTGCATGCTAAGCTAATATACGACAGCATGCACGGGGACGGGGAGGAGGAAGGACATGAGGACGTTACAGCTTCAATGCATGAAAATAATAAAAGTGATCCTGAAACAACAGCAGCAAGAAAAAAGATGGACGAGGAGAGAAAAGGAGACACCTCTGGTGGTCCGGTTTTGGCCCCCGGGTCGTATGTTTGACATGAACGTAGACCCAAGCTGAAACACAGCAGTCGTCTCTGTCTCTATTCATCTCGTTCTGTTTTTAATCTGAGTAAAGATTAAACCTGGACCATGAATAATGAATGATTCTAAACAGGCTGCCTTTCTCCAGTTCCCTCTTCCTTAAAGACGTGTCTCCAGTCTGAAGCAGCTTTTGTTCCCTCCCCGTCCTAACTGCATCCTGGACCTCTACTAAACCCCTACCCCTCCTCTCTTACCAGTTCCAGCCCTGCTTGCTGGACGGAGAGTATTTGTCCATCAGAGCGGTGAGTTTGAGCAGAGACAGTTTCTGCAGCAGGAGGAACTGGGAGGCCGACTGGCTCTCCACGCTGGGGCAGGAGGGCAGGGAGGGCAGGCTCTGCTCGCTGGACCAGTGCAGATGCTGGCTCACCCTGCTGGACAGAGACGGACAGAGACGGACAGAGACAGAGAGAGGACGCACTGTTAAAGATCAAATGAATCTCAATAAATGTCCAGGATTAGTTTAAACATCCAACAGGAGGAGGAGTCAGACGCTCTTTAAACATTTACCTGCTCCTGGTCGGAGGTGACGTTGTCTTTGACTCCTCTTCGATCGTGGACGTATTCTCAGGACTCTGTACCTCCAGGTGAATGTGGCTGGGGGAGGAGGGGCAGGGGGAGGTGGCTGAGGAGCCGTGGGAAGGTGAGTCCTGGGAGGAGGAGGAGCAAGACGAGGAGGAGGAGGAGGAGGAGGAGGAGGAGGAGGAGGAGGAGGCTTTCTGACAGTCGTCCTCAGATAAATTCTCAGACCAGGAGGAGACGAGCTGTTGGAGTTTGCCGATGCTCTCCAGAACGCTGTCCAGAGCCGAGAAAACGTCCTCACCTGCCAACAGTCGACTCACCTGAGATAAAAATAAACACGTTCATGGTGACACACCTGACGTCATCTGTAAACCTCAAGGAGCATAAATGGTGTACCCGTCCTTTAACCCACCTCCTCGCCCCCCCGTTCTGCGTCGCTGCCTCCTTCGCTTTCAGACAGCCGCTGGTCGTCAGGTACGTTATCGTAGACGCTCAGTCTGTGGTCCATCGCCACCAGTGGACCCGGAGCTCCGGGGTCACAGCTGGACGCCAGCGACCCGGGGTTCCTGGCGCCGCCGGCCAGAGAGGATGTGGCCCGGGGGCAGCCGCGATGCCTCTGGTATCCATGGAAACTCCCCGTCCTCCAGTTGACGGAGGTGCTGTCCATGATGGGGGACAGGGCGGGGCTCTTGTGAGCGAGGGAGGACGGGAAGGTCCCCGGTTTGTGTCCGTGGGGGATCTGGAAGACCAGGCTGTCATGGCTGTTGATCTGGTTCCTGTAGACCTGAGAGGAGGAGATGACAGCTAACAGCTTTAAGTCATTTTCATTCAGAAGTAAATCCACAAACTGACACATTTAGATCGTCACGTTGTTCCACATCCAGTATAGTCTATGGTTGCATGTAATTAACTTAACGACCTCATTGTACCAGATCATCCCATCAGATCACGTCCATCTCAAAGTTCAGGTCTAGTTCTGGTAGAGTTTTATAAAGTAGAATAGGAGGTAGAACCTTCAGGCAGACACTGTCTCTACTTTAAGATCAGGACTAAGACTTTCCTTTTTGATCAAAGCTGATAGTCAGAGCTGGACTGAACCATCCTTTAGTGATGCTGCTATAGGCCTAGGCTGCTGGGGGACCATGCACCATGTTCTACTAACATACAGCGTCATTAACTGTGTCTTTAGCATTTATTCTAAGTCGGCCTCAAGAACATGGGTTCCCTTAGTTCCTTCTCTGGGGGGTCAGGCTCTGGGCTTTGAAAACCTTCTAGAGATTCAGATTTAACTGAGCTATAAATCCAGCGGTTTCTCTGGAGGTTCCTCCTCCAGGAGCTCGTTCCTGTTCTCTGCAGACTACCTGATCTCTCATCTCTGGGTACTGACCTCCTCGTGGCTCTGGTTGTTCCAGTTCGTCCCCCCTCCGACGCCGACGCCGCTGCTGGAGCGTTTGCAGTTACTCCTGACCCTGGTGACGGGGCTGGGAGTGCTGACGGTGCTGCTGCTCTCTGATTGGCTGTTGCTGCTGCTGCTGCTGATGGTGTGAGGAGACGAGTGCAGCGAGGACGCACGGCTGTTCACCTGCAGACTGGAGACGATCAGGAAGTTAAACCCTGAATGTGGACCAGCAGACAGCAGACTCAGGTCGTGTTTAACAGACTCATCACTCACCTGGAGGAGCAGTGCAGCTCCTCCATCTTCTCCTCCTCCTGGACCAGACCCGGCCGGCCTGTAACCCGCCGTGTCTGACTCCTGCTGCTCTGATGTAGAGGGTGGAGGCCTCCTGTCCCTCTCAGCCTCAGCTTCTCCATCTTCCTCAGCAGAGTGGTGCACTTCTTCCTGGGCGGTTTGTCTGGGAAGCAGCCTTCGGCTTCCAGACTCATGGTGGATGATCCTCCACCGCTTCCACCTGGAGAAGGAGGCCCGCTGAACGACGTATCCAGGGACGGGGTCTTGTTGGTGGAGGAGGAGCGTGAGGAGCTCCTGCTGGTCTCCTGGTCGTCCGTGGTGGAGGCGGCTGCAGCTTCTCCGTGGCTCTTGTGGTTCTGGTCGTGGCCTTCGCTCTCGGTGCTGCTGGAGCTGTGGATGGAGCAGACGTCATGGCGGTCGTTCACGTCACACAGCGACACATCCTGCAGCCCGCCGGCGCCGACGGCCAAACGGAGGACGTCCTCGCTGGAGCTGAGGCGTCGCCACTGCTGAGTGCGTCTGTCGTACGTCCACTGGGGGCTGATGGCACAGAAGTCCTCCTCAGCGCAGGCGTCCTCCTGGAGGAAGATGGACAAAGACAAATGAGCTGCTGCGTGGACCAAGAGGCAGAACATCTCACCCTGTGTCGCTTCAGTACGAACTATGAGATCAGACAATGAATTTAAATCATTATAAAACTATTTAATGTTGTAATATTCAACCTGACATCTCTTTAAAAGATACAGTCGTTACCTGAAGGCTGTGAAGGTTCTGTCTGTCTAACTTTATCCTGTCAATAAAGTTGATTTATTAAAAATGACGGTGTGGATATGTACCTCAGTGGTTTTTAAATAAAGACAGGAAAACATTACTCAAACTTCACTTTGTTCTAAAAGGATGACGAGGAGGAACTGATGTCTAATGAGAACATTTCACGGCTGCTGTGATACGAGCGTCTCGCTGTGTTTCAGTGTCACTCACCCTACGTTTTGCTCTCCGTGGCTCCAGCCTCATCTCCACACATTTATTTAAAGTGACCAAGCGCCTGAAAGACGAAGAAGAGGAAGAAGAGGAGGATGAAGAGGAGCATTTTAACAAAGCAGTGTTTATAAATCCATCTTTGCTTGTAAGTATTCTGCTGCTCTGTTCGTTGTGGACCAAACCTCCCGGGCTTCTCTGCTCCTGGATGTTTGTGCTCTTATTTCTGCAATTTAAAATGTCAACCTGACAAAAGACCCAAAGGTCCAACAACCCTGAACTCTGTGCTCAAAAAAACCTCTGTGTGCCCCCATCTCCAGACCAGAGAGACTCTCACTCATCAAACATCTGAGGCTAAGAGATGCTAGCGATGCTAAAACGATCCTGGTGAGTGAAGCAAACAGAGCAGGGTGAAGTGAAGCACAGCTCTGCTGCAGTCATGGTAACCTTTCAGGATCTAGCAGCAGACGACGGTGAAGGATTGTGTCTAAACCAGCTGAAACCCAAACAATCTGCTTGATGCTGCAGAAATAAGAGACGCTGTCACGTCCTTCAGATGTAACGCTGTGATGATATTCCTGCGTCTGGAAGTTCTCTCTGAAGGCATCACAGGACGTTGGTGAAGGATGAGATCCATGGTGTCTGTGCTGACTCTGCATAGAGCTGCACATCCACTGATGATGAAACGTCTCCGGAGCATCTTTGTGCAGGCTCCTCTATCATGAGCTGTTTTCTGTATTTCTGAGCTCTTTCTTACGTTTAAATGTGTTTTTGTTTTCATTACTAAATCATGGGTCGGTTACCTGCTCAGTGAATCCAGAGCATCCTTATCCAGGAACTGGTGATCCCTCTTAGCCCACTCTACGTCGATGGGGAACCTGCCGCCTGAAAAACGAGACCAGTAAAATCACTGGGTCTGAAGAACCACTGTGGATAAACTGATTAACAGCCTCGTGTTTACCTCTGAACAGCTGCACGTACTGAGGGAAGCCCGCCGCTCTCAGCCAATCACAGGCCTCCTTGGCTTCAATCTCTGCAAACACACAAAGAGAAATAAACAGATTCAGCTCCAATCATTTCATGCTCCGCCCGCTTTAAGACGGTAAATATTTGAGCGCAGTCAGTCGTCTGTTTATGGACTTTAATTACATTTACATCTGGGTCATAACAAATAAAAGTGGAAACACATACAGGTCATTAATTATCAGTCTTAGTGGTTGTCATGACGATCACGTTTCTGCTGGAAGTTCTAACAAACGAATCAGACAAAGCATCAGCTGATGGAGCAGTGGATCAGAGACGAACCGTTACCATGGCGACTGAATGAAGGAGGAGAAGAGGAAGTCCTAGTGTGTCCTCCTCCTCCTCCGTTCTCCTTTTCCATGTCCCCCTCCTGTTCTCCTCCTTCATGTTCTCCTCCTTCATGTTCTCCTCCTTCATGTTCTCCTCCTCTATGTTCTCCTCCTTCATGTTCTCCTCCTCTATGTTCTCCTCTTTCATGTTCTCCTCCTTCATGTTCTCCTCCTCTATGTTCTCCTCCTTCATGTTCTCCTCCTTCATGTTCTCCTCCTCTATGTTCTCCTTCATGTTCTCCTCCTTCATGTTCTCCTCCTCTATGTTCTCCTCTTTCATGTTCTCCTCCTTCATGTTCTCCTCCTCTATGTTCTCCTACATGTTCTCCTCCTCTATGTTCTCCTCCTTCATGTTCTCCTCCTCTATGTTCTCCTTCATGTTCTCCTCCTTCATGTTCTCCTCCTCTATGTTCTCCTCTTTCATGTTCTCCTCCTCTATGTTCTCCTTCATGTTCTCCTCCTCTATGTTCTCCTTCATGTTCTCCTCCTTCATGTTCTCCTCCTCTATGTTCTCCTCTTTCATGTTCTCCTCCTCTATGTTCTCCTCCATGTTCTCCTCCTTCATGTTCTCCTCCTCTATGTTCTCCTCTTTCATGTTCTCCTCCTCTATGTTCTCCTTCATGTTCTCCTCCTTCATGTTCTCCTCCTTCATGTTCTCCTCCTTCATGTTCTCCTCCTCTGTGTCCTCCTCCCTGTTCTCCCCCAGTCCTGAATGTGTAGAGTCTTAGAAGACAACCAAGCTGTCTCCATGTCTCCATGGTCTCTGTCCTCATTGACTCCATCTTGGTTCATCTTGTTCTTCTTCCTCCATGTTTCTGTTTCTCCTGGAGGACGATTTATTCCAGCAGACGTCTCCTCCATCAGTCTGATGTGATGACGGAGGTTTTACTTTACTTGACTCACGGCTGAAGCTCCGTGTTTGTGTGGAAACTGAAGCAGATTATCAGAAACTGTTGAATCTTAAAAACGTTTCCTCGATCTGGGACGTTTACAATAAACAGAGTCTGTCTCTACGGGTCAGGAGGACAATCTGGATATACTGAGAGGTTTTAGAGTATCTGTCCACCCCTACTCTGTCTCTGTCTCTCTGTCATTGTCTCTCTGTCTCTGTCTCTCTGTCATTGTCTCTGTCTCTGTTGAGTCAGAATAATTCTGCCATGGGCATTTCTTGTTTTCATACTCAGACATCCTGACGTATGTCCACCATTAGTCTCTGCTAAAGAACAGCAGCAGCCGTTTGACTGAGACAGATCGCTCCTTCAAACACTTCCTGTTTTATTAACTACCTGCTTTTCACTCAGAGCAGCAAACCAACACAGCTCTCATTTTATTTATTATAAAACTTTGACTAAACTTGTCCCGACAGCAGGACGGAAGCAGATGAGCCAGACATATGAAGACCGGGGGGACAATCAGCCGACGCCAAGACAAAGAAGAGGTGAGAAAGTTAAACCATGTTTATTCTAGATCTTTAAATAAAGTTAATTTTCCAGCGTCAGGACAGAGATGTGACATTTGAGAAGTAAAGGGGATCAAGAGATCTGAGGATATAACCGAGTTAAGACACGTCCATCACACCAGACTGCTCTGTCCTTCAGTGACCTGGACGCCTCGGACATTTAAACCAGTCTGAAACCTTACATCCCAGCGGCTTTGAAGCAACGCAGCTTAAAGAGCTTTTAGTCTGTGGGGAAGAGTTTGGTAGAGGAAACTGAACCGTTGTTATTAATAGAATTAAACTAAAAACCCTGTGGGACAAGACGTGGACGGAAAAGCAGCAGGTCAGATGAAGAGTCAAACAAACTCACAGGATGAACAGTGTCTGGATGTTACAGCTGCTCTGGGAACGTTACACAGGATCAACATCCACTCATCAGTCCTTTAAAGCTCCGCTCACAACAAAGAGCACAATGGAAGAAACATGTGGTTTAAACGTAATATTTTAACGTGTGTGCAGGTGATATCTTAGAGTGAAGGTTATCAATCAACCACAGTTTATATGAAGCTTTTGGTTTGTGCATATGTGTTGATGTTAAAGCTAAACTTTTAGACTAATACTGTCTAAGATTGTTCCTACTTCATCTTCTCATTTAAAACCAAATGATAGCTTTGTGACGCAGTAGTTTGACATTAGAGGACAATGTCTTCTCTCATTTATTGTTGTCTTTCCAGTCTTTGGATAAAGCTCTGGCCCCAGAGTCTCCTCTGGTAAAACTAGTCCCATGTGACATGTGAGCTCCTTCAGAGTTGAGTTTAATAACTTTATTTGTTTGTCACCGTCCCTCAGCCACTGGTTAAAGCAGCGTCTACATGAAGACATCAGCTCTGTCCAACAACAATGTCTCAGTCTAACCAGGAGGCTGGACTCTGGTGACGTGAGTGAGACGTGGACAAACACAATGGACGCATAGCTGAGTGTGTCCCGGACTCAGGAAGGACCCGACGTTTGACCTAATTACAGATGAAGTTCATTCCACACCTGTCCCTCTTTGTTTGGGTTTGGTTCAGACCTCAGCGCCTCAGCGCCACGTTCAGGGCCCGGTCGGCTCAGCGCCACGTTCAGGGCCCGGTCTGCTCTGCTCAGCGCCACGTTCAGGGCCCGGTGGACTCAGCGCCACGTTCAGGGCCCGGTCTGCTCTGCTCAGCGCCACGTTCAGGGCCCGGTGGACTCAGCGCCACGTTCAGGGCCCGGTGGGCTCAGCGGCACGTTCAGGACCCTGTCGGCTCTGCTCAGCGCCACGTTCAGGGGCCCGCTCTGCTCAGCGCCACGTTCAGAGCCCGCTCTGCTCAGCTCGGTGTTTAAGTAAGCGATGCTATCAGCTGGGCTCCTGTGTGACCACAGCAGCCCTCGGCCTCTTCCCTTTCTAATTGACTTTGTCTCTGAGGAAGTTGTGATTCGGCCCCTCTGGGCCCCGATAAGAGATGTGGATGTGTGATTGCAGTGGCTCCACCCGGCCAGCGGCAGGAAGCTGGACAGTGTGTGTGGACGCTGAGAGGAACTGTGGACGGTCGGGTTACGTGATCAGTGGAACGTTTGTGTTTGGTGTTTATGCTCATGTGGACACGGAGCTCTGGTCTGGACTGAAGAAATCACTGCTGGACCAACACCGTCTGTCTCTGTGTCCCCATAAAGACTCAGAAGTCTTATTTGTACGGGACCAGTTTTACTTTAATTTATTAAACTAGGTCTGAGGTCGTCTGTGATCTGAGTCCAGTATAAATCAACATCTATAAGATCTTGTTGATCGTTTGATTGGTTTATTTTTGGCCTTGTGTCTTTGTTTCTGTCTCTTTTCTCTTAATAAATATAAAGAACTATCCATCTCTGTCTCTGTCTCTGTCTCTTATTTAGTGATGCACTGATGAGTTCTTCACCTCACAGCTGATTTAAATCCTGTTCAGGTATCAGATCAGATCAGTATATTATCGTATAAGTTATAAATAAGATTATCTCTGGATTCAGAGTGGAAGAGATTAGCAGAAAGATCAGAACTAGACTTTTAACTTTAAATGAAACACATCAGTGAATGACGGGACGTCCCGACGTTGAATCTGTTCAGGAGCAGCCATCTACCTGAAGCTTGAGGTCGTCTCCTAACACCTGATTGGTTGCTGAGGTTGAGGTCTGTTGTCAAGGCGACCATCAATGTTTCCCTCTTCCTGTTTCTCTGATGGTGTTCCTGTCGGTCCACTTGGCAACGGGAGGTTTTAAACGTCTGCATAGTTTAAAGATGACGCCACGGCTTTAACACTTTAATAATTAATAATATTTACTAATACTTGGTGATATTCAGCAGTAAATGTGACGTCCTGACACATTTAGAGGTTGTTAAAGTATTTAACGTCACCATGAGGTTAAAGCTTTAGTCGTTTACTAATGTTCAGCCAAAACAAATCCATAGATGATCTGAATATAATCACAGGTTAAAAGCATTTAGTGAGTTTAGTTTTTAATTTAAAGTATTTTTATTGAGGGAATCTGATCAGACATAGAGATGGGCTTTTAGTACTTTGTCCCTTTGCTCATTAATGGTAGATTCTAGTGGCGCAGACGTCCATAGATCTTCATGTTTATTACGTCACATTAAAATATTAGTGGATAAATAAACTTATGTCTGTGTGGGCTCATACAGCAAAGCCAATAAAGTCCAGATTAAATCCAGTTCATTTATGTATTTGTAGTTTAACCACTTCCTCTTCCTCTTTTCTTCAAAGTTTATTTGAAGTTTATTTGTAAAGTTTACTCCACCACCACCAGTATTTACAGAATGTCTTTATAGTTCTAGCGCTTTCTCTGTATTTGTGTTTTTTCAGTAACTTTTTTCCTTGTCAGAGTTGTCACTGTTTTTCTGTTTATATATCTTTTTGCCAAATTCCATGCTACTGTGACAAGGACATTTCCCATACGTGGGATTAATAAACTTATCTTATCTTATCTTTTCTTTTTTGTTTGACATTTATTTAAAAAATGAAAAGATGACGTTTCAGAAAATAATTTTTTTTCAGTCACAAGATTAATGAACGATGAAATGACTCAACATGTGACTAATAAATATTTCTGTCTGAAGATTAAATGTTTGTTAAAAATATAATTAACACTGATTCACATCAGATTATGTGATATAATGAGGGAGAGGATGACCCTGCTTAGTTTTATATAAAGACATATTAGTGTTTTATTTTTTAATATTTTCCACATAGTTTCACCAGACCTCTCTGTCTCTGTCTGTCTCTGTCTGTCTCTCTGTCTCTGTCTGTCTCTGTCTGTCTCTCTGTCTCTGTCTGTCTCTCTCTCTCTCTCTCTCTCTGTCTCTGTCTGTCTCTCTCTGTCTGTCTCTGTCTCCCTCTGTCTCTGTCTCTCTCTGTCTCTCTCTGTCTCTCTCTGTCTGTCTCTCTGTCTCTCTCTGTCTCTGTCTCTCTCTGTCTGTCTCTGTCTCTCTCTCTCTCTATCTCCCTCTGTCTCCCTCTGTCTCTCTCTCTCTGTCTCTCCCTCTGTCTCTCTCTCTCTGTCTCTCTGTCTCTATCTGTCTCTGTCTCTATCTGTCTCTGTCTCTGTCTGTCTCTCTGTCTCCCTCTGTCTCTGTCTCTATCTCTCTGTCTCCACCTTGGCTCACCTTCTGCTGGCAGCATCTGTTGCATTAGCTCATGCGTTACAACATAATCCTTCCTCTGCTCTGTTGCACAGCGTTGCTAACAACACTGCTGATTGTGAACCTTCACGTCGGTGGAAAGATGGCTTTGCTGAATGTGGATAAACACGCTCAGGTTTCTGAACGGCCAGTTACAGAGTATAACAGAAACGGATATGACACAGCACGACGGCCTCAAACTCAGCTGTCCCCAGGTCAAAGACGTCTCAGCAACAAGGTGAGGACATGTCTTTGACTCCTACAGCTGAGGATATAACGCACTGTTGTCATCATTGTTATTATGTGTTAGCTGACATCAAGCATCACTTCTGTTATCTTCATTATAACTTTACTACAAATCTGAATAATCAGATTAAAATAAAAGGCTATAGATGAGCAGCGTTATGATTTATATTTGCTTTTTGTTTGAGGTGATTTTCTTTAAGGTTTCTAGTATTTTAATTATTAAATACCAAAATCAATAGTGAAAAGCTTCATGGTTTGAAACGATTGGTCAGATTTTGTTTAAATGAAATGTAAAGCTATAGCTAGCGGCTGGTTAGCTTAGCTTTGGCTAGCAAATGTTGTTTTACACGGTGATAATTATAAGCAGTACTCCATGTAGCTAATGGTTCAAACTCAAACAATAAAACAATAAACTATTATACTTCTTTTTTTAAAACAACATATTCCAATTAGCGCTACCGTTAGCTAACTTAGGAAGATGAACTCACGTTAGCTAAAAGTGCTATTAGCTACAACGGCTAACTTGTTTTGTGCATTGTTTTATTGTCGTAAGTGAAAAAGAAGCTAAATAGTTTATTTATTTGTTTATATTTTAATAATCGTTTAGATTCTATAATCTAAATGTTTGGTCTTTAGGTGAAAACGCTCCATTAACATGTTTTATTCTCAGTTTGTTCACTGTGCCTCTGTTAGCTAAAAGTGCTATTAGCTGCTATGGCTAACTTGTTTTGTTCTTTTGTTTAAAGACTTATTCTCCTATAAGTTCAGACGTTTCTCAGTAGTTACCTGCAGATTTAATCCTGATAATGAATCTAAACTTTAGTCTGATGTCTAAACAGTCACTTGTGTATTCAGGTAAAAACACGGTAGCTCATTAAGAGCAAAACAAACACAAGCAGCTCCTCTGTGAGTCTGACAGCAGCGTTTTAGAATAAATAATGTTTAAGTTGTCAAAGTTAATATTATTATTATTTATGATATACAACTTACTGAACTTAGATTTTATGGACCTGTATCTGGTGAAGTTAGATTAGATTTTTTATTATTATTTTATTGAGGCTACGTTTTCATCATTTATAAACCAGATTATTTATTTAATTCAACCAAAACTCTGCAAATATAATCATATATAAATATAATCACGGTCAATGTTATCTGACTTTTTTGAATAAATATCTGACTCTAAGAACATCTGGTTCTAGTCGTCTGAAAGTGCCTAATCTCTAGTTAATCTGTATTCACAGCTTCAGCTGAACCATAAAGACAAAGAAGTCTCCAAGCAACTCAGAGAAAAGGTTAGTGAGTGAGTCTAAGTCCCAGAAAGTCACTGAAGATGCCCTGAAGCTCAGTGACACCATCAGGTTTTCTAGTGGCTGCATATAGGAGCTCTATCTAAAGAGTTATAAATGACTGTGTCAGTAATTAGAGAGCAGGCGTGAGCTCCATGAATGATGAGTAAAAACAAAGGCAGCAGAATAAAAGCATGCTGAAAAGCTTTGGCATACGGCTTCAGAGTGTAAGAGTCACCCACACACATTCAGAGTGAATCCTACGCTCTTCCTGACAGAGCTGGTGATGGTTCGTGGCCCACGGCCTCAAAGAGAAACAAGCCTCGCTCAGATTCTTCAGATTCCTCCTTGGCCTCATGAATCAAGATCAACTCTACCACACTTTCATCTTTCTCTTTCCACCAGCGTCTGGTTTAAGTGGGCGCCATAATCCGTCTAATGAGGCCTCAATCAGGTCCTCGTTAAGCACTAATCAACCAATTATCTCCTTAATGGCTGTCATCAGACACAGACTGGTAATTAGCATGAAAAAGAAAACAGGTTGATGGTCTGCTTATTATCTTCACACATACTCACTGGTGATCAACATGACGGAGGAGGTGTTAACAGGTTTCCATCTTCAGCTCGATGCAGAATCAGAAGAATTAAATCCAGAGCGTGAACGAGGTCAGACGTCCAGAGCTGGAGCGCTGCTGCTGCTGCTGCTGCTGCTCATGGGCATCATGCTAATGGACTCATTGTTGGAGATTTCCCTTTCCCCCCACCACTCCCCTTCCTCCGGCCTGGACCGGACCATCTGAGCACCAGGAGGGAGGGAGGAGGGGGAGGCGCGACCGGCTCCTAAAAATAACCCAAGGGAACTGTGGTGCAGACGTATGAGCGGCCTGCCAGACTGAGAGTCATGGATAAATGGATAAGCAGCCTGAGTTTAGGAGATAACATCTGGACAGGGCACACCCTCCCTGGAAGGAAACTCCCTGGAGGAGGAGGCGCAAGGAGCAGGGCTGGACACTTTCTTTATTTCCACTAGGAAGTCAGAAACTAAACCAATGTCCTCACGATGGACTCTCAACACTTTACACCAGATCTGAGCTTCTCTGAGATGGAGAAGACAAAATGAAAGACATCTGAACATGAGGAGGAGAAAGACCTCAGACTGATATAACAGTAAGCACCTCCTTTTAATGAGGAGGAGAGAGAGGAGAGATGATAGGGGAGCCTTTAACGTAACAAATTCATTAATATTTTTTATTATTAATTGGAGAATATATGAACTACCATCATCATTTAAATCAGCTGATGTGATGAACACATTAAACCATCACTAGAGTCTAAATATGCTCCTGATTCAAAGTGAGATTAGACAATAATTAACAGCGCTATGATCAGATGTAAACGTTCAGATGATCTCCTTCCACCTCACAGACACCAGCTTCTTCTTCTTCCTCCATTAGAGCAGTAGTGTTGATGCTACATTGACTGATCTGAGTTTAAAGCAGACCTAAAACAATCAGCATTGCTCTGATTACATTATCTCTCTCTGAGCTGAGCTTTGCTTCTATTCATTCCTGTATTTGTTCATCGGACCCAGCCTCAGAGAAGCCTCCTCTGCTCTGGAGCTGACAAGATGTCGACTGTAGAAAAGCGGATTAAAGCGGCGCTCGGGGCCCGACCCCTGGCTCTGCCAACACAAAGACTCTCTCTGACTCCAGCTCTCTGTTGTGAACAAGGTTACACAAGACTGCGTTTCCTTTTCCCAAGCAAGAGCCTCCCGGGCGTCAGAGGAGGAAGAATCCAACAATGCTCCCAGCGGATGGGAGTTTCTGTGTACGTACAGTATGTGTGTGTGTGGTGTGTTTATGGGCTGCTGCTGCTGCTTGTGTGTGTTCCACTTTGTGAATGTGTGAGTGCAGAGCCTGATCCAAGCTCCATCCTGGTATTTCCGATGCAGCAGAACAGGAAGTCCTGGACTGTGTGCCCTCAGCCTGACTTTCTGTCACTTCATCTGGGCGACACTGAAAGAATCTGTTCGTTTGTGTTTCACTGCATGATCAGCGTCAGGGCTGGTCCAGATATTTTAAAATGATCGGATCAAAATCAGGCGTCAGACGAGTTTGACCTTTGGCCATAAACCAGAAACACGTCCTTGAAGCTTTGAAACATGTTGGCGTCAAAGCTGCCAAAAAAAAACACCCAGAGATGACGACTTCTTCTTCTTCTGTTTTAATGTTAAAGCTGCCAAAACTTAAAGCAGACGAAGAAGAACCAAAGGAAAAATACCAGAAATTATTGGCATCTCCTTAGTGGTGAGGTGGTAGTAGTTGATCATCATCCACTCAGTCAAAGGCTGCAGCCAAACAACAACAACAAACACTGAACGTTTCCTGGAGACAGCGTCAAGGAGAAACATCTTCCAGAGAGGGTTAGGGAGTTTATGGCAGCGTTGGATGAGCAGAGAGAACACAAGGTACCAGCTACCCTCTCCACACTAACTCTGACACTAACCTGACACAGGCTGTAGGTTGTAGGGCCCTTAAACGACTCATCCAACTGTACTTGTTGACACGCTGCTATAAATACACTGAGTTGTTTTGTTCTGGCCTGAGGATAAAAAGCCGCGGACGCTGCCAAGGGTCAGCACAGCCCCTGGCACCGTGTGCACAGATGTTATTAGCAGCCTTTCAGCTCAATTATTGTTCCAGAAATTCCTCCAAACATCAAGAGCGACGGTTGGCTTGTGCTGGTTCACTCTTTGACATCCTCCTCTGACTAACGTCCAGGAGCCCGTTAAAGGAAGAGAAGCGTCTCATGGGGACAAAGCCCAAAAAAAGCTGGAGTCTGACTTTATAAATAAACAGCTCAAAGGATGAATGGATGGAAACATGTGTCCACTGCCAGAGGTCAGCCTGGTTACTGTCAGAGATCCTAGTGTTCCCGTCAAAGAGAATCATCAACACCGTCAACAAACTGACCTTGAACGCGTCTTTGCCTCAAACGAGCTAAGCTAAGCTAGCTCCTAGCTTTGGCTGCAGGATAATACACTTCATGTTCATCTCATGCTGTTTATTTCTAACTTTGAATATTTACTACGGATGATCCAGTAAAATGTTTTCACACGTTCTGATAATGATCTCCTGATAATGATCAGGCATCCCTGCTATTTACTAAAGGAGCAACTTTTACAAAATAACACCACACAAACCACTGCTGCAATATAACGTAACGTTAGAAAAGACTTGAGGGAAAGACACTAAATAAACTGTGTGAAATGGTGCCATCATCATCTTCATCATCATCATCATCTGTAGTCGTTGCCATCAGCCTCCAGCAGAGGAACTTAATCTCAGTGTTATAAACTGAAGGTTCATTTTCAAATTTACGCTGAAAAAAAAAACTGAAATGGCTCCAATCTACCTAAAAAGTCAAATGTACACACACATTTAAACTTGTGTCTTTGCAGGACCCTCATTGATAAAATGCATGTCTTAGATCTTTACTTTAAACCTTGGTAACCATGGTAACGGAATGATTTTAAAAATGAAAATGCTTGACCTAAACGTAATCTTTATCTCAGGATCTCTTTATTAAAGGTGCTAACACGGTTAGCTTAGCGCTAACACAAACACAGAACCCCAGTAAACTAATCACTGAAGAACAAATACACAGCAGGCTACTACACATGTAGATCAGCTGTTTATTGACGTTAATAATAAAACAAAAGTCTGTACAGAGCACAAAACAGTGAAAGTCAGTGGTTGAATAACATCTAAAGCATCTTGTTCCAGTTCAGTGTTCTGCTGGGAAACTTCTGGACCTGGCTTCATTCATTGGTGTGGATGTTACTTAGACATGTAGCACCCACCTAGACCAGACCAGGCACCCCCACCTAGACCAGACCAGGCACCCCCACCCACATCAACAACGTGACTCAGTCCACAAACTTCACCTGGTCCAAAACGCTGCAGCTCGTATCATCTCCTGAACTCCCTCCATGGTCTTCATCAGCCCAGTCCTTCAGCAGCTCCACTGGCTTCCAATAAAATCCCTCACTGAATACAACATCCTGCTTTTTACCTTCTCATCCAACCTCCATCATATTTATCTGAACTTCTCCAACTACATGAACCCTCCTGTTCTCTCATGATCCTCCTCCCGACCGTCCGTCCATCACTGGTTCTAGAGCATTCAGTCTCTCAGCTCCACGTCTTTGGAACATTCTCACATCTAACATTCAAAACATAAACTCTCTGACACTTTGTCATTATTATGATTTTATAATATAGCATTGCATGTTTTATTCTTAAGGTGTTTCATAAAGGTGCCCACAAATAAAATGCGTCACCAGACACAACAGGACACCCTCTGAAGGACCATGTCTGTTCTCTGATGAGTCACCACAAGGAAGACCTACAAACTATGTCAGGAAGGTGGTCATAATGTTATGCTGGATCGTTGTGTGTGCGTCCTAAATGAAAAACAAGAAGTGAAAGTGAAGTCTGAAGCAGAGACAGTTGGACATTTAACTAACAGACTAAATGTCCATCTCTAGTATCGTTGATAAAATAAAAACAGAAAAAGTCGTTTTAGGATTCCTCTTCTTCTTCCTCTTCTTCTTCTTCTTCTTCTTTTTCTTCTTCTTCTTCTTTCTCAGAGTCGTGTGAATCCAGACCGTCCTACTGATGATGTGTGGTTTAGAGGACAGATCCATATCAGCCTCACTACGTGTGTCTCTGCGTACATTCCTCAGGACTCCCGTGGTAACACCATCGTCTCCGCCGTTGCAGCATGACTCCAGGAAGTCTCCACCTAGGACGCTGTGATCCACACAGCGATACAGAATCCTGGAGACGCTTCGTCCCACTCAGGAAGTCCCAGCGTGATTAATCTGTCCGTCTGTCCACTGTTTGTCTGAAAACCTGTCTGTCCACGTCTCGTGAACTTTATGGCTATCGCTGTCTGCAGAGGCTCCATAGTGTTTGTAGATCAATACCTCAGACTAAACAAGTATTTTTTAACCTGCTGCAGAGACTCACTCAGCACCTGATGAATCACTGGCTGCCGCCGTGATGAATCACTTAACGCCTCTGTAAGTTGAGGAGCCAGCGCCGTCCAGAAGTCACAGAATCAGAATCACAACCGCTCCGTTTCTAAAACTAACTTCCACTTCCACTCCAACTCCAAACTTCCAATTACTTTGGCCGGGGCCGGCTTCTCTGCGTAGGCCCCTCGCGGGCCCCATAAACCTTTGATGGGAACAATGACTGATAACTGGGGGACAAGGAAAAAATTAGGCTGCTACATTATCTGTGATTCATAATCCACTTGTGGAGGTGTTAACGGGAGCCGTATTAAAGCTGTCCACGTTTAATATACACTTCCTCAAGTTGCACTAAATCTACTGCAGCTTTTTTTGGTTTGGAGACGAGTGTTAATGGAAGAGACTGGACAAGGAGGACTTGGCCGTCTGCCCAAAGAGGGGTGGGGTGGGGGGGTTTCTTTGCTTTTAGGTTTTTAAATGACCTGGATCTACAGCATGTGGACACTTCTTTCACTTCCAGTCTGTCTTTTAATGTGTCTCCGTTAGTCTCTCTAGTTGTGTTTTTTATTCTTCAGTTTTTCAGCCGTTCTTCTTTACTCATCATGACGACCTCTCTTTACTCTTCTGGTTTCTTTTTGTCTCCCTTTGTCTGGCGTTAAAGGTCTACTCCAACTAAATTCAGACTTCGTATACTGAACAGTGATCACCAGAAGACAGTTGTCTCCTTTTCAGTTGCACACCTGATGCAGTCAGTTGCTCTCCTAGTTTCATGGTAAATATTAGACGTTGCACAGAAACTATTTCTGCAGAATAATCAACGTTACCTCTAGCTAGCACTCAGTTAGTTCCTACTTTCAGTACGTCTAAACACATCAGACGCCATTGTCTAAGGACTGGTGAAGAGAGACAAGCTCTTAGAAATGATCTTGAACAAGACGACAACATAAGCTAAGTCCATATTATTACTGACTGGGTTAAGGCCGTGGACAGCTGGACTTCTTTGAGTTTTCTTGAAGACAAAACACTTTAATGCTCATTAGTGTCTCATTAACTCTGAAGCAGCCATTCAGGAGTGAAGAAGAAAACGACTTTGACGAAACATCTTGATTGGACCAACGCTAGTGTCTGGACAAACAACTCTTACACTACTGCTTGTGTTTCTATTATCATCCATCATGTCCAGAGATGTTTCTGGTTCCTTCACCACCACCATGTCCAGACTGATGTTCTAAGGACTAAAGGTCACCCTCTTTATGAACACACACAGTGAACAGGACTGTGTCTTTGAGCTGCAGTCAGTCTCCATGGACCAGCGTGAACATAATGAGGCGAAGTGAGACTGATGAAAAAAGGCAAAGTGGAGTTTCCAGCTCGACGGAAGCGTAAGAGTACATTCATTTTTATCTTAATTGCTGTGGTGAGTCAGTACCTGTGCTTTGGGGCAATAATCCCTCTGACATTTGCCTTTAATGCCAGCCCTAATAATAAGAACCTCAGCGTCATGCTGATGGATCAATGCTCTGAGCAGCGTCAGTGTCAGACCTTAATAAAGTTTAAACCTCATGAAGGGATGTGGCCATTCCTGGAGAAATGAGGCCTGTTTAATGCTGGGATGTCATGGTGCTGCTTACAGACTGAGCAGGTAGATGATGATGATGATGAGGATGATGATGATGATGAGGATGGACATGGTTTAGTATATCTAAATGTCAGCCCCTGCTGTCTAAAGGAGAAACATCTTCCAGAGAAAGTAGCTGGTACCTTGTGTTCTCTACTCTAGAACATTTCTGGAGAAGACAAGGACGGACTTTAGGAAGACACAGGAGACCAACTCTAGGACATTTAGGACCAAGAAGGGACACAGTCGATGTTAAAGGATCAGGATCAGTTTCTTAATTTAAATCATCAGACGTCAGCATCGTGTCTCCTTCCACCTTCTCTGACGCAGACACTGTAGTACTGTAGGTCCACCGTGACTAACCCAATTAACTAGAAATAGAATAACACGTCTGGGTTAAATGGAAATCACTTCATCTGGAAGTCAGCTGTCTGGATGTGAGCTGAGTAATCAGTAACCTCTCTGCTTCCTGCTGCTCCTTTACTTTCTCTTCTCTGTCAAACTGAAGCTGAACTGAAGATACTAAGAGCAGCAGAGTTTCCTGATGATGATTGACTCAATCATGACCTGAGCGTCCTTTTCCTGGAGTTGTCATACACGTCAGGATTTTTATTTGAGTGCTTCTAACTAAAGCCATCCACTTTATGTCCAAATTTAGATCAGACTCCCGACAGATTAAAAGTCCCCGTCTGATTCATACTCGTTGGTATGTCCTGATCTGCAGAATTTCCTGCGTTCAGTCCTCTAATCTGTGACTGCTGCATCCCTACAGGGTATTACAAGAGGACAAGATGTTTCTCTATGATGATTCATCCGCTCACACACACATGAAGGCTTGTCCTGATTGTTATCGGCCTGTTGTTAAAGTAACCGACTCCTGGTAAAGTAGTAAGTAAAGCTAAGGAGCTAAGTTAAGAGAGTAATAACCACCAAGTAAACACATGATTATAAAAATAAGTCTGAGAGATTTAAACTAAACTAAAAGACTAGAGAACGTCCTTTTGAGACACGGAGAGAAAAATATAAAACAAGTCCAGCGTATAATCCATCATCTCCTTGTAACTGATGGAGGTAAAACATCTCAGACCGTACTGAGGTAGTATTAATTAAACTAAAACGTACTGATCAGACTCTGGATCCTAACTACAAGATGGCGAAGCATCAGCAGCGTCATAGCATCAGTTTGACCAATGAGAGGAAGAGGAGACGTGTTGTCCATGTTTATATACAGACTGTGGATATAACGCATTTCCTTTCAATACCACTAGAGGGCGGAAGAGATCAACAAGAGAACAGATTCAAGGAAATCACTTTAGTAACAACATAAAAGCATCAATTATTAAATATCTAATCATAGTAAAAAT